>CM061548.1:254954534-255554534 GCA_030864215.1 Capsicum pubescens
AAAATATAATCTTACGCATCAATTTATGAAAGTAGACATGTAATTCAACATCAAAAACACTTAAAACATCATAATCTTCAAATAACAATAAATGGGTAAAAACCCTAATTTAAAATTCGTGTAAATCATGTAAATTTATAAATAAAACTAGTTTTGGGCATAAGGATGAAAGATTTATCCTTGTTCAAACCCCACATACCTTAATTTATGAACTAGATGAAGAAGCATGGTTTTGAGATCTTATATGTGCTCTTAAAGATTGATTTTTGGAATTCTTAAATTAGGAACTTTGAATTCTTAACTAATTTGGAAAAAGAATGGTGGAAATTTAGGGATCCTTGAAGTTGGATGTTGAAGCTTTGGGTTTTAATTGAGTGAATTTGATGGACAATGAGCATATTTTGCTCAATATAATGATTAATTTTCTGTTTACATGATTTGAGGGCTTGATGAAAGACAAGATTACCCTCCAAATTTAAAATCCCACAACTAGAATGCCAATAAAGTCTTCACCATGATGTGGTGAGTGGGTCATTGTGATACCAACCACGAAGAGGCAAAATCGCGATGACTCACTGGATGTTGAAAATTTTTATTATAGGGTTCACCGCGATGTGGTGCAATCACAGTGATCGTCTGGAAATTGATGAATGCCGATGTGACCTCCACCACGACGTGGTGGCCTCCTCATCATGATACTCACCGCGATAAGACTAATCGCGGTGAGCTACTATGTGCCAATTTGCATGCGATTCAATCCTCATCCAAAAATTTCGAAACTTACCTGAGACATGCTATTTTTACCCCTAAAATCTAATTTAACTCAAAAATCAATGTCTAGGAGCCCGGAGGGTAAACTTAAAAATCTTTGAAGTTTTAAGGGAGTCAAAAATGACTAAGTCCCTCACCTCTTAACTTTATTTTTCAGATTCTAAGTGTTACAAGTATGCACTAAGGGTTGGACTGGGCTAGAAATACTTGGGGTATTACAATATCTTCCCCTTGGGAACGTTCGTACTCGAATAACACAAATGAAGCTAAGATGTTGAAAAACTGAGGCTATTACTGAAATGCACAACTAAAATCATGATTAAACTGATTAGCAATTGCAAGAATTATCAAGAGAATGGCTATATAAAGCTGAAACTTGGAATGAAAAACAGATGATCTGGGGAAACTTGTTACCTTGAACTGAATCTGAATCTGCAGTGAAGAGATGAGGGTACTTGGTATGCATATCATCTTCGGCTTCCCAAGTGGCTCCCTCAACAGATTTATTTTGCCAAAGAACTTTGACCAAGGGAACTTCTTTATTCCCCAGTCTACGAATCTAGCGATCAAAAATCTCAATTGGAATCTCTTCATAAGAGAGTCTATCATGAATATCTGTGTTGTCTAAGGGTACTACAACCGCTGGATCACCAATACACTTATTTAATAAGGACACATGGAGAACAGGATGTATGGATGATAAATCTTTAGGCAACTCAAGCTCATATTCCACCTTCCCAACACGGCTCAATATCCTGTAGGGACCAACATAGCGAGGACTACGCTCCCTCTTTTTTCCAAATATCTTCACCGCTTTCATGGATGAAACTTTCAAATAAATGAAATCACCAACATCAAACTTTAGACCTCTCCTCCTCACATCCGCATATGATTTCTGATGACTCTGAGCTGTTTTCAACCTTTCTCAAATCAATTGTACTTTTTCCATTGCTTCTAACACCATATATGGCCCTAACAATGTGGCCTCACCCACTTTAAACCAACCAACGGGTGACCTGCATCTTCTCCTATAAAGTGCTTTAAACGAGGCCATCTGAATGCTAGCTTAGTAACTGTTGTTGTAGGAAAACTTAATCAATGGAAAATACTCATTCCACCTACCCTTAAAATCAAGCACACATGCCCTAAACATATCTTCTAGAGTCTTAATGGTCCTCTCTACCTGACCATCTGTCTGAGGATGAAAAGATGAACTAAGGTGAACTTGGGTACCAAGACCCTTCTAAATGACTTACAAAAAATAAGAGGTAAACTGAGTACCCCTATCTGAAATGATAGACAACGTAACTCCATGCAATCTAACAAACTCTCTAATATACAACTTAGCATAATCTTCAACTGAGTAGGACATATAAACTGGAAGAAATAGGTTAATTTAGTCAACCTGTCTACTATAACCCAAATCGAATCATGCTGACGTCACAAATAAAGTAACCCTGTACGAAATCCATGTTCACCTCTTCCCACTTCAAAGAGGGGATATTAAACTCTTTAAAATTACCACTAGGCCTTTAGTTCTCCACTTTAACCTGTTGACAAATTGAAAATTTAACTACGAACTCTGCAATAACCTTCTTCATACCACTTCACCAATAGATCTCCCACAAATCTCGATACATCTTTGTAGCACCAGGATGAATGGAGTAATGCAAACCATGTGCTTCATCCATAATCTTCTATCAAAATTCATCAATGCATTGTACACACAGTCTACTTTGGTATCTCAACATGCCATCTCCTCCTTGGGAGAAAACCTCCACCTTCTGATCTCTAATCGACTTCTTTAACTTAACTAGGATGGGATCTTGATCTTGTTTCTCCTTTACTTCTAAAACTAAGGAAGATTCAACACTAGTCTGCACCCACACGCTACCCTCATCCGAATCAACTAAACAAACACCCAATCTATCCAATCGATGAACTTCCCGAACTAACTCCTTCTTATCTTTCTCAACAGGAGCAACAATACTCATAGATAGTCTACTAAGGGCATCTTCCACTACATTGGCCTTACCTGGATGATACAAAACACTCATGTTATAATTTTTCAATAATTCTAACCACCTTATCTGATGGAGATTCAACTCTCTCTACATAAATACGTACTGTAAACTTTTGGTGTCTGTAAGCACATCAGCATGCACCCCATAAAGATAGTGCCTCCATAGTTTTGAAGAAAACATGACAGTAGCTAGCTCAAAATCATGAGTAGGATAGTTCATTTCATGAGGCTTAAGTTGTCTAGAGGCATAGGCTATGACCTTACCTCTCTGCATCAAAACACAACCTAAACCAACTCTAGAGGCATTACAATAAACAACAAATCTATCTGTACCATCAGGTAATGCTAAGACTGGGGTTGAAGTAAGTCGAGTCTTTAACTCCTAAAACCTCTTCTCATAAGAATCTGACCACTGAAACTTAACTTTCTTCTAAGTCAATCGAGTCATAGAAGATGCAATGGACGAAAACCCCTTAACAAACCGTCTATATTAGCTAGATAAACCTAAGAAACTTCTAATGTTTGATGGAGAAATGGGTCTAGGCTAGTATCTCATGGCTTCAGTGTTTTGGGGATCAACTCTAATGCCATCACTAGAAACAACATGAACGAGGAAAGCTACTGACCTTAGCCAAAATTTAGACTTGTTGAATTTGGTGAACAACTGGTGATCTCTAAGATTTTGCAACACGATTCTAAAATGGTCTGCATGATCACCCTCACTATGGGAATAGACAAGGATGTCATCGATAAAGACTTTGACAAACATATCAAGGTACTGTTTGAACAAACAATTTATCAAGTCCATGAAGGCTATTGGGGCATTTGTTAGCCCAAAAGACATAACTAGGAACTCAAAATGACCATAAAAGGTTTGAAAAGCCTTCTTTGGAATATCACTTCTCGTACCTTAAGCTGATGATAGTCGGATCTAAGGTCTATCTTTGAGAAATAACTTGCACCTTGAAGTAGATAAAATAAGTCATCAATTTTAGGAAGAGGATATTCATATTTAACTGTAACTTTATTTAACTGATGATAGTCAATGTACATTCCTAAAGAACCATCTTTCTTTCTCACAAATAGGATGGGAGCTCCACATGGAGAAATACTGGGCCTTATGAAACCCTTATCTAAGAGGTCCTAGAGTTTCTCTTTCAACTCTTTAAGCTTGGTAGGAGCCATACGATATGGAGGAATATAGATGGGCAGAGTATCAGGAAGAAGATCAATTCCAAATTCTATTTCTCTATCGGGAGGTACCCCTAGCATATCTTTGGGAAACACATTAGAAAATTCATTGACTACATGGACTAAATGAACTGTAGGAGTCTCAGACTTGCTGTCCTTGACTCAAACTAGGTGATAGATACGCCTTTTAGATATCAACCTCTTGGCCTTAAGATAAGATATGAAATAACTCTTAGGGGACACTGAATTACCTTTCCACTCAAAGACTGGCTCATCTAGAAATTGAAACTTCACCACTCAGGTGCATATATCTATGGATGCATAACTGGAATGGAGCCAATCCATTCCAAGAATAAGATCAAAGTCAACCATATCTAACTATATTAAGCCTGCTAAAATGATTTTATGAAGGACAGTAATGGTCTACTTAATATAGACCTATTTGGCGACAAATTACTCACCTACTAGGGTAGAAACAAAGAAAGGCTTAGGGATTTTTTCGGGACCTATTTCTAAATTAACTGCATCTAGTAAGGTCACATAAGAGAAAATTGACCAAGGGTCCAACAACACATAAACATCAAGATGAAAGGCGCTCTCCTACTCCTGATGGGGTGGTAAGGCATAGAACCAATTCTAGCACTGACCGCTACCGGTATTGGATGATGGTCTTGAGGAGGGATTGGGTGAGCTATGGGAGCTGGTGCTCTAGTAGATTGAGTCTGGGGATGAACATACTAGCTTCCTTGCTTAGCATACGAGAACTCCTTGATACCATGTCCCAATTGAACACATCCAAATCAACCTTTCTGACCCATCAAGCACTCACCAAGATAATTCTTACCACATCTCGCAAATGAGGGATAACTTGGCCTTCCACCCATACTATTCTGAGATCTGGACATAGAAGTCTTACCCCACTATTCTTTATTAGTTTTAGGTATGGGGGACTAATTGAAGATAGCAGTGTCAAAGGCGGATGACTTTGAAACTGTGAATGCTTTCCTCCTATAGACCTTGACTGACCATACTCAAACTACCTAGTTCTAGATTTTTTATTTCTTCTATCTCTTCCCTTCAACTTTTCTGACTCAATTTATTGGGCATGATTCATTAATATACTAAGATTCATATCTCTAATAAGCATAGCAGTCCTACACTCCTTGACTACCAATCTAGACACTCCAGTAACAAACTTACTCATACTAGATCTAGTTTAAGCTATCAACTCAGGAGCATACTTAGATAACTGGTTAAACTTAAGGCAATACTTATTCACCTTTATCGAGCCCTATCTCAGGTTCATAAACTCCTCAATCTTGGCTTTCCTCAACTCATGCGGAATGAACCTATCTAGAAAAGCATTCTGGAACACCTGCCAGTTGGGAGCTACATTCTTACCCCTACCTTTTTTCCACATAACAACCCAATCATAAGTAATATCCTTCAGCCTATATGAAGCCAATTCTACACTCTCTTATTTAGTAATATGCATAACTTGGGTGATCTTTTTCAGCTCATCAAGATATAGCTGTGGGTCCTCACTTATATTTGACCCAAAGAATTTAGAGAGATTCATCCTCATAAAGTCACAAAGTCTAGCTCCAGCTGAATCACCCTCTTGTTGATGCAGAACTGTGGCCTGATTATTGGTTTGAACATTAGCAGTCACAGCTTGGGCTAATGCCTGAAAAACAGCTCGAAATTGAGCATGAGACACGTTCTCATTCAAAGGATCAACAAGTTGGGGTGGCTAGTTATCATTTCTGTGGGCATTAGCTCTGCGAGGAGGCATATTCTATCACAAAAGAGCACAAGTTAATATGAGATAGAGAAAGTTGTAAGAACAATGGATTTTCAAAGAAAAGGGATGATTTTCTAAAAACATCTCGTAGCCACTTGCTCATAAATGTGGCACACTTCACACTTATGATCAAAACCCTACGAATGCAACTTGTCTGACTCCTTAGGACTCTAAATCTGGCTCTGATACTAAGTTTGTAACGCTCCAAAACTAGGTATCAGGATGCTACATGATGCTCAAGACTACGAGTAGCCTCAAGCCAACCCTGTAAGCCTGCTACTAAGTCTATAACTCATGTTAAAGTAATTTAATCAGATAACAATGCTAAAGTATTGAATTATATCAAAACTAGGTAAGATCATCTAAATATACTGTCTGAATAACTAATGCTGAAAGTCTGAAAGTAATAACTAGTAGTCTGAAAAGCCTCTACTACTAAGAAACTAGAGACCCATTGGGACAAACTCCCAACTGACTCTGGCTAAACTATATAGAATGAATCAAATATTATTAAAACTGGAAGTCTGGATAAATTTCCCTCGAACCATGAGGACTCATCAACTGTAGGGCTATAGATTGAGATGCCCAAAATACTCACACTGCTGAGACTAAGCACCTAACCCTATATTATGAGACAATGTAGAACATAGACATATATGTGTATCAGTATTTTGAGGATGTACTAAGTAAATGAGGGTGAATGCATAAGTAAATGTAATATCTCAATGTTATCAAAATTCATAGAATTTGCATGCTATATGTGAAGGCTCACATGGATGGAATAACTGAAAGATAAAAATCATAGATCATGAACAATAAATCATATTGTATAAAACTGGTGAGCCCTGACATTTCAAGTCTAAGAATTGAGCTTTTATCTATCATTTTTCTCTATAAGGCTATAGGAAAATACTTTTAAAACAGTTCTAAAGATCTTTACATTTAGGGAAATTTACTCAAAAGCTGTTTATTTTCTTTTACTAATAGGGAAGTTCTCTTAACCGACATAAACCATATGAGCTATCATGGGGTCCAACATGTTGTTTCCCTAAAGGGAAAACCTCACGTTGGGGAGAGGTATCATACTCTTGCCAAGGAGTGTAACCTGAACTACGTGATCATATTTGTAACTATCACCCATATAGAAATAGGAATACTGAATCTGTACCTACATTGGCTCGTAGTTCTAAGAAAGTAGGATGCGCTAAACCGTCACTTTCCGCTCGGTGCTAAATACTATTCCCCTTAATTATATATGCTCATTCTGTAGGAAAATCTATTTTTAAAAGTCATGATATTTCATACTGAAAGCTAACTGCGTATCTTCTCATTTAAAACTGATTTTAAGATGTAAAGTGGATTTCATATCTTAGCTAAAGATAAAAAGATCAAATCTTTGTTCAAAGCTATCTAAAATCATATCATGGGATGCTTAAAAGCATAATAATACTTGAAATAACAATATTCAACTAGGTCTTGATAACCCATGCTTTAAATTCATATCAAAACATCAAAATGTTCATGCCTGATAATGTAAATTTTCATAATTTAATTCAAAATCTGGAAAATATAATCTTACACATCAATTTACGAAAGTAGACATCTAATTCAATATCAAAAACACTTAAAACATCATAATATTTAAATAGCAATAAATGGGTATGAATCCTAATTTGAAATTCATGTAAAATCATGTAAATTTGTAAATAAAACTAGTTTTGGGCACAAGGATGAATGATTTATCCTTGTTCAAACCCCACATACCTTAATTGATGAACTAGATGAAGAAGCTTGATTTTGAGATCCTATTTGTGCTCTTGAAGATTGATTATTGGAATTCTTTAATTGGGAGTTTTTAATTCAGAACTAATTTGGGAAAAGAATGGTGGAATTTTGGGATTCTTGAAGATGGATGTTGAAGCCGAGGGTTTTAATTTAAAGAATTTTGATGGTCAATGAGCTTGTTTTGATCAATATAATGATTAATCTCCTGTTTATACGATTTGGGGGCTTGATGAAAGATAAGATTACCCTTGGGATTTAAAATACCACAACTGGAATGCCAATTAAGGCTTCGCCCCAATGCGGTGAGAGGGACATTGCAATACCCACCATGATGCGGTGGAATTGCGGTGACCCGCTGGATGCTGACAATTGCTGTTTTGGGGTTCACCGTGATGCGGTGCAACAGCGGTGACCTTTTGGAAATTGACGAATGCCGATTTGGCCTCCATCTCAACGTGGTGTCCTCCTCATCACGATACTCACCGTGACGCTGCCTAATCGCTGTGAGCTACTATTTTTCCAATTTGAATGCAATTCAATCCTCATCCAATAATTCCTAAACTTACGCGAGACATGCTATTTTCACCCCTGAATATGATTTAACTCAAAAATCAATGTCTCAGAGTTCGAAAGGTCAAAAAATGACTAAGTCCCTCATCTCTTAACTTTAATTTTTCAGATTTTAAGCATTACAAGTATGCACTAAGGGCTGGACTGAGCAAGAAATATTAGGGGTATTACACTATCCTCCATGCCACACCAATATCGCGGAGGATAGCGTCTGTGACACGGCAAAAATGCAAAGGTTAGCCTCCGTGGCACTTTGATATCACGGAACCCTACTGCCTCGGGGTCCCATAATGTTCTCGAACGCTTTTTGACAATTTTGAAATTTTCATCGAACACCCGTTTAGCATCTCAAAATACAGTTGAAGTGAAAAATTGATATTTCAAACCCGAAAAAGTCAAAATAAAATAGTTGAAATTTTAAGGGTCTTACATAATCCCTCTCTTAAGATCATTCATCGCCAAATGATGAGTTAGGATAATTTTAGCACGAGAATAGAAAGAATGCACCTGAATCATATGGCATACTCGAGAAAGGACAAGAGAAAAATGAAACTCATACGTTAAGAATTTTATCTAACCAGGGGAACAAGAATGGATATTTAGCCCTCATATCTTCTTCATTTTCCCATGAAACTTCTTTTACTATTTGGTTTGTACAAATGACCTTCACCAAAGCTATATTATTGTTCCTTAATCTATGAACTTGCCTATCCAATATCTTAATCGGGACATTCTCATAAGACAAGGAATACGTAACACCAACATCCTCACTAAGAACTATCAAGGAAGGATTAACAACACACTTTTTCAGAATAGATACATGTAACATAGGATGAGTAGAGCCCAATCTCACAGGCAAGTCCAACTCAGAAGAAATGTTCACTATTCTCCTCAAAATATGGTATGGACCAATGTAATGAGGATTGGGCTTCCCTTTCTTCCCAAACCTCAGTAGAATTTTTTCCCACATCCTATCAATATCTGGAATAGACAACCTACCTTGGTACCTTAGGATATAATCTCCCCTAATCTTGAATACCATAACCTTTTATTAACCCACATCATCCTTAATCTGCATAACAATAGGGTCTAAAACCTTCTTCTCCTTCACCTCAAAACCAAGAGATGATTTGACCACTTCCTGAACAATAATTCTTCTATCTTCAGAGTCCAAAAGATGAACTCCTAAGTTAGATACTCTGTGAATGTCCTTCACTTATACTTTTTTCTTATCATCAACATAGGATAAAATCCCCATAGATAACCTGCTAAGAGCATCAAAAACTATATTATCTTTACTTAGGTGATAGTCAAAACTCATATCCTAATCCTTGAGCAATTCAAGTCACCTTCTTTGCCTGAGATTCAACTCTTTTTAAATGAACACATACTGTAAACTCTTATGATTTGAATATATATCCATATGAACCCTATACAAATAATGGCGCCAAATCTTTAAAGCAAAACCATAGTCGTCAACTCTAAATTATGAGTTGGATAGTTAATTTCATGAACCTTATGTTTTCTATAAGAATAGGCCACCACCTTAGCATGTTGCATCAACACATAACCTAGTCCTACACAGGAGGCATCATAAAACACAAAAAAACCATCGGTAACCTCGAGCAAGGTCAAAACTAGCATAGAAGTCAACCTATCTTTAAACTTCACAAATCTACCCTCACAAGGATTAGGCAACAGAAACATCACTTTTTTTCTGAGTCTATCTTGACAATGGAGCAGTAATAGTAGAGGAACTCTCGACAAACCTCCTATAATACACGACCAAGACTAAGAAACTCCTAATGTCTGTTGAAGTTGTAGTTCCAGGACATTTATTAACTACCTCAACCTTTTATGGATCGACCATAATCTCCTCTCTAGAAACTACATGACCTAGAAAAGTCACAATATTCAACCAAAACTCGTACATAGAAAACTTAGCATACAACATTTGATCCTTAAGGGTCTGCAATATAATTAAAAGGTTGAACATATCAAGACACATCAATATACTATTACCAATAATTCAAAAATTAGTTGGAGCATTAGTCAACCCAAATGACATAACCAAACCTCATAGTGACCATATCGGGTTCAAAAAGTAGTCTTGGGAATATCAATTTCCCTAATTTTCAACTGATTATAACCTGAACAAAGATCAATCTTAGAGAAATAACTGACACCCTAATGCTGATTGAAACGATCACCAATCCTAGGAAGAGGGTACTTGTTCTTCACTGTCACCTTATTCAACAGATGGTAATCTATACAGATGACACCTTTATCAAACAGATCTTTCAACTTCTCCTTTAGCTCCTTTAATTCATCCAGAGAAATTCTATAAAGAGGAATAGAAATAGGATGGGTACATGGTAGAAAATCAATCCCTAGATCATTTACCTGTCGGGAGGAATTCTAGGAAGATCATTGAGAAACACCTCAAGAAACTCACTAACAATAGGGATAGACTGCAATGAAGTACTTTTAGAGTCAGAATTATTAACCTGAGCTAGATGATACCAACACCCTTTTGGAATTAATTTTTGAGCTCTAAGATAAGAGATGAACCTCCCTTAAAGAACTAAGGAACTTCCCTGACATTCAATATACTTGGTTGGAGATCTCGATTAGCTTTTTGAGCTTGTAACGTAGGTTTCAGGTAGGGTAAGATACCATTTAGGAGAAAAATGGCTATACCCTCTTTAAACATCTACATCATACTATTCTACTCATGGGCCACTTCTTTTTGTTTTCAGTTTTTAGACATGTTCCTACTTTTATTTCCTTGATTACCTATTTTTCTTTCGTTTCTTTTTCTTGCACACTTCGTTCTTCTCTTTCCTTTGTTGAATCCTTTTTTGCTTATTTATTTGTTCTCAATTCATAATCCCATTGGCACTCACTTACAACTTTGTGGCCCAAAGTCACCTATCAAAATCTTTACTACCCCTAACTTAGGCTTTTATCCTCAAGTTGGTATTTTAATTTCAAGGAAGGTAGGGTTCAAAAGAGGGATAAAAATTGAAAGGCTCACGACTTGCAATGTGTTTGCCAAGGAAAAATCCAAAGGATCAAAGTGGGTGCTACGGATAACATATATGCAAGGGTAGGATTTTTAGGCTAAAGTGGACTTCTAATGTCACAAATATGGCCTAAGATCATCTCACCAACCAAGTACAATAAAGATTATCTTTGAGAGACTAATGGGGAAAGTTCTAGATGGTAAAATAACATACGAGATTTGTACAAATAAGCTCACCACATATGGCATGAGAATTTTCCAAAGAGGCTCAGTGCCTCTCTTGCTAGAGATAAAAAAGGAGTATCTATAAATTTTCAAAAGACAAAATTTCTTGTCACAAAAAGAGAAAATGTTTTGTTACAAGATTGCTCACGTCTACTTCTTGATTTTTTGAAAATTTTTGGACGGAGAGGGGTGTTTACTTTGCATTTGCACCATGCACAGTTTGCTAATTATGGAACCAACCCAAAACTTTGTCTCATATCTTGGCTTTCACCCTAGAAAAACATATGGCCACTCAGACTTTACCGTAGGTATAAGTGCGATCCCAAATCCAAAATGCCACAGGTACTAAGACTTCCTTTGCATTTGTGACCTTGATGCCACGACTACTCAGACTTCCCCTATATCGATGTCTATAAATGCATTTATGATGCTTTTCTCTTAAGAATGTCGTCACTCAGTATATCATAAGAAAAGTCACGTCCACAATTACGCACAAGCAAAACAAAGGTAGTCTCAGGCACCCCCAACATAGGGACCTGAAGTGCCCTTACTATAACATAAATATGAAGTACAAGGGTAAGAAGGGACTGCCTTAAGAAGAAACAAGAATTACCCTCGTATTCTACAATAATGATAGATTATTCTGTGATCGAGGCCCTCAGACCACGATCGTGGTAACTGAGGCCGAAATTCTCTATTTTTTCTCTGTTTTGATTTTGCTGCACAACTGCCATTTTCCAATATTTTTTTGGGCATTGAACTTTGTATTAAAACACCTACAAATATCAAAAAAATAATAAATGAGTCAAGGATAGGTTGCCTTTCATCAAGGGCCTAATTTAACGTCGCAGAATGACTCTTCTTTGTCACCTCATAACGTCTTTAAAATGAACAAACTCCAACTTAGCCACTATGAGGCTTTTCACATTGTAGTGCTTCATTATCTGGATATTTACTACAAACTTTTTACTTTCATGATATTCTAATTCAATTGCACCAATAGGGTTAACATTAGAAATCATAAATAGCCCTGACCATTTAGAACGAAGCTTCTCTGCAAAGAGTTTCAGACGAGAATTGTAAAGGAGTACACTCTCACCAACAAGAAATTCCTTTCTTAATATTTGAACATCATGCCATTTCTTTATTTTTGCTTATACAATGTGGAACTCTCATAAGCCTTGAGTCGAAAATCTTCCAACTTGTGAAGTTTTGTAACCCTCGCTTTGGAGGCTTCTCCCTAATTCATGTTCAACCTCTGTAATTCCTACAAGGTTTTATACTCAAGCTCACGGGCAAATTCCATACCTCTCCAAATACCAATTGGTAGCGATACATGACAATCGGAGTTTTATAGTCCATTCTATAATCCCAAAGTACCTCATCGATATGCCTTGCCTAATAGGTTTGACCTATATTCACCGTCTTCTCAAGTATGGCTTTGATTTCTCAGTTTGAAACATCAACTTGGACACTCATTTGAGGGTGATATGGAGTAGTGACTTTTTGTTTAACCCCATAATTTTCAAGGTCTCCAAATACTTGATTACAAAAATATAAGCCTCCATTACTAATAATGGAATGCGGTGTTTCAAACCTTGTAAAAATGTAGTTCTTCAAAAAGGAGGTAACACTTTAGATCACATTATTCAGAAGTGACACGGCTACCACCCATTTAAAAACATAATAAATCGCCACCAATATCTATTTGTTTCCAAATGAGCTCACTACTGTGCCCATAAAGCCAATTCTCCACATGCCAAAAAGTTTAACTTCGAGGTTTGGTTTGAGGGGCATTTCATGTCTTCTCGAGATACAAACTTGCATTTGACATTGGTGACATTATTTTACAAAATCCATAGAATCCCTATGCTTAGAGGGCCAATAACACCCACATTGAAGTATTTTAGCAGCAATTTGAATTCCCCCATGGTGACTACCGTAAGGTGAGGAATGGCAAGCTTCAAGGATATAATTCATCTCAAAAACCATAACACACCACATAATTACACCATCCACTCACTTCCAAAATAGGAATGGTTCATCCCAAAAATATTTTGTTGCATCAAACAAGAACCACTTTTTTTGAAGGCAATTAATCCCTTCGGCGAGTACACCCCTTAATACATAGTAAGCACAGCTGGCATACCATAATGTGCTTTATCTCATAATAGTCATGACTAACTCATCGGGAAAAGAATTATAGATTTAAATTTCTCCATGCCTTTCATGATTACCCTTAAGATGCGAGAGATAGTCGGCCACCCTATTTTCGCACCCCTTTCAATTTTTTATCTCAAAATTAATTTTTTTCAATAGAAAAATCCACCTAATTAGGCATGGATTTTCTTATTTATTTTCCATGGGGTACTTAATGGAGGTATTATTCATCTGAATAACCACTTTCGTACCTAACAAGTAGGCGCAAAATTTTTTAAAAGCATATAAAACCGCCAACAACTCTTATTCGATAAAGGTGTAGTTGCATTGAGCATAATTAAAGGTCTTCCTCTCATAATAGATAGGATAACTGATATTTTCCCTTCTTGGACCTAACACTGCTTCTATTGCACTCCCACTTGCATAACACATTACTTCAAAATGAGATAACCAATCGGGGCCACTATGACGGGAGACGAAATAAGAAATGTTTTATGATGATCAAAGGATTTTAAGAATGCCTCATCAAAGTTGAATTTTGACTCTTTTTCAATGATTTTACACATTGTATGAGCTATTTTGGGTAAACCCCCGATAAAATATCCATAAAACCCAGCATGTCTAAGAAAGCTCATAACACCCTTTATGTAAATGGGAGGTGGTAACTTGGAAATCACCTCTACCTTAGCTTAATCCACTTGTATGCCTTTCCCTGATATATTGTGTACCAAGACAATACCCTCCTTGACCATGAAATGAAATTTTTCCCAATTTAGGACATGGTTGGTTTCCACACATCTCTCTAGAACTTTGCTTAGATGCTCTAGACATGATTCAAATGAGTTTCCCGCCACTGAAAAATCATCCATAAAGAACTCCATTAAAACTTCAACCATATCTATTATGATTTACAATATGCAACGTTGAAAGGTTTTTGGGGCATTGCATAACCTAAAGGGAATTCACTTGAATAAAATGTCCCATATGGGCAAGTAAAAGTCATTTTATCTTAGTCTTCCAAGGTGATACAAATTTTATTATAACCTGAATAAGCATTTAAGAAACAATACCATCCTCGAATGGCTAAGCTATCTAATAATTAGTCCATAATAGGTATCGAAAAATGGGATTTTTTGGTCCATGAGTTCAACATACTATAATCCATGAATGCTCACCACCCAGTGACCGGTCGAACGGGGATAATATTGTTCTTTTTATTGTTAACTACCGTAATTCCAACTTTCTTTGGAACACATTGCACCGGACTCACCTAAGTGCTATTGGATATTGGATAAATTACACCTACATGAAGCCATTTTATGATTTCTTTCTTAACCACCTCTTGCATAGGTTAATTTAGCCACCTCTGATATTCCATACTTGACTTAGGCTTATCATTATTGGACCTCTTTCTCTTTTCCTTTTCTTACTCATCATATTCTTTTTTACTGGGATTACCAAAATCAATACTATTTCTAAGAATTTTTCAATCACAAGTGACCATAACATTTGTTACCTCCCCACTTGGCATTTCTTTATTTTGTCTCTCCATGATATGCACCGATATTTAATAAAACTTTGCCTCTAGTTATGGGATGGTGGTTGAGTGGGACTTAATCATTTGGTGGAGCATGGAGAAATCACTTCACATTTGTTTCAGCATTTTGTTGGTCCCCTCAACACCAATTAAGATCTGAGCCAAAATTTCTTCATTGATGCACCCTTTCTTTTTGCATTGTGGCATGCATTGACTTTCATGGTTTCAACCTTTATTCCCACCTTGCCCTTGAGATAAAAGGTGGAAGACTTCCAAATATTTAGGTAACACACTCTATTTGTCATCAAGCATCTTTTTATCTGTACTTTTGCATGTCTTAGACCCTCTTGCATTTATAACATTTACACTTTTAATTGGGGCTTCCAATATATGTTTAGTAAGGAGCTTAAGGTGTGACATTAACTTAATCATGTTTTTATCTCTTCCCCCCTCTTGAATTTTTCTATCTTGGTACACAAAGGATGACGAGGGATCCACCATAGCTACCTCGGTATCTTTCATGTCCCAACCCCTAGACAAACTAGCTTCTTGAACTAATACCTTTGATACGACCCCATATGATGATTTAATGAGTGATCCACTGGATGTATTATCCACTATTGATTTTTGGAGATGGTCCAATGCCCTATAGAATATTTTGAGAAGTATTTTCTCCAGCATCTCATGGTTAGGTCACTTCAAGAGTTTCTTCTTTAATCTTCCCCTATCTTCATACCACGGCTATTCATGGAATTGGAAAAAATTAATGATTTTATCTTGAAATTGTAACATCTTTGAAGGAGGGAAGTATTGACTTAAGAAAACTTCCATAAGATTTAACCATGAGGTGATAGAACTGATGGTTAAAGATCTTAGCCATAGAATCGCCTTTCCCATTAGAGGGAATAGGAAAAGGCGCAATCGGATGGACTCATGGGATATGTGTTCAATATCAAAGGGTGCACAAACTTCTAACAAAATTTTCAAATGCAAATTTGGGTCCACATGGGTTTGAACCCCAAAAAGTCCCTCAAAATTAATGAATTATAGAATCACGCTTGTGACATAAAATACTTTGTTTCCATCGATGAGGGAGGGAGAGGGTGCAAATAACACTCTTATGCTCTTCGATGACAATACAATCCAATCCATCTTGACTCATGGTTATTCGGGAGAAATAGTGATTACCTAATCAAAAATAAAAAACAACAAGAAAAGTAAATCAAAATCACCACGTGTATATGCAAAGTAACATTCAACATGCACAAATGAAAACTAAATTTCACTCCCCGATAACGGCAATATTTTGATAATGTTCACCTATACGATCTAAAGTGGTAGAGGATGGTCATTGTTAATATCTCAACTTTCATTGATATCGAATCCATGAGGAGTGAAATTAGACTTCTAGTCTTATTGGTGTTAAATGCTACTAATAAGTTACCCGTAATGTAAATAAAATAAAATTCATGAATAAAAAAAGGGAGAAGGGGGGTGGATTGGAACGTGTTTTTTCAATAGTAACTCAAGTCAACAAAGTGAACAACAATTTTGATTTATATTCGATATGAGAAGAATCTTGGGATTATGTCTACTTAAGGGCAAGTTATAGATGGTAGCATAAAGATTTACTGTACATGCTAGTTGTCTTATGGTAGGTGTAACAACACAATTTTCTGGAACTGGAACATCACATGGTGCTAATGATCCCGCAGGACCACAAGCTAACTCTCTACTGATATCTGTACCTGACCATTTCATAATTTAGATAATAAATGCGAAAACTAGCCATAAGGTTCAAAACATCTAAAAATACTCTGAATTGAAAATTGAATACTGATACATCTGTCCGTAAAGCCTCTAAACTATCTGAACAATGGAGTTGATGTGATATGTCCCCAAATAACTTTGTCTACTAAAAATAAACTAAGTCTGATATGATAATAATAAAAATAAAGATCATCCTCAACTGAAAAGGACTCACTCCTATGTCTACTGCTGCTGACTGGGACTAAGTTGCTAAGGGTACTCTGGATCTCGTGCCTTTGAACCTATGGTGTCAAATAAAACACCATAGCACAATTGCGTCATTATGAAAATATACCGAGTATAAAGATGAGGTAAGGCTAAATGCAAGGTCTTATGCATGAACAATTACTTAACTGAATAATAATGAGAGTACTGAATCAGAACACATGCATGAATGCACAAATCATAACTGAAATCATCGTAACATGAAATACTAAAACTTGGGTACTGCCTTACTCTCATCTGAACTCACTATAACTACTGAGATACTGAACAACTGAATCTCCTGATATTTATAACCGAGTATAGGAATTGAGATCAGTCCTCTCTAGCTAGTGATTTTGGAAACTGATGTTACTGGAGGTGATTAACTGAATCTACTCATATCAATGATTGCAGTTTGAACTTGTTACTTTCAGCTGAATGAATCAGAGATCTAACCTCTCTAACGTATGATCCCTGAATCTACTATCAATGACAAAAAAATATTTTATATGAGATCGAACCTATCTAGCAGAGGATCTCTAAATATGATAATGAGAATAATCACTGAATCTGAGAATGAGATCAAGCCTATCTATGGGGTGATCTCTAGTTCTAATAACAATATTGCTCAACTGAATCTGAGACTGAGATCAAGCCTATCTAGCGGGTGATCTCTGGATCTGATAATAAGATTACTCAACTGAATCTAAGATTGAGATCAAGCCTATCTAGAGGGTGATCTCTGGATTTGATAACAAGAATACTCAACTGAATCTGAGATCAACCCTATCTAGCGAGTGATCTCTGGAACTGATAACACTGATACTAAATAACTATATATGGGACTATGCCTATCTAGCGGGTGGGACATGAATAAGTGGAACTATTTGAGTTTCTCACTGAGATAGATGACTATATCTGACAGTTCTGATTTCTAAGTACTTTTCTGAAAATTGATATTGAAATTGTAACTATGGGAGTGCTCACTAACCGACATGCCCCAAATCTGAACTGGTGGGGTCCAACCTATAACCCTAGATAGAAGAGAGTCAATACCGTGCCATGGTTAAAGAACTCTGTGGTCAAGCCTCTCCAACGGGTGACCCTCGCAAGACGTCAAGCCTAAGGCAGTATAATAGTCAAGCCTATCTAGCGGGTGACAAATGTTTTCTAACGGGTGAATCCTACATCCTGTGCTGGATATGCAGTTCTGGAGTTCAAGAATTGCTCCTAATGACTGCCTCTCTAACGGGGAGCTGCCGTCCCTGCACTCGCTCGGTGCTAGGTCCTACTCCCAGCTAAAAAACTCTGAACTGATTCTAAAGTTAAATTGAACTAAATATGATACTGATCATATTTATAGACTGATCTGTGTGAGTTAGGCTGTATTCACTTGGTTTCATATCTGACGGAATAATATTGAATCTCATTATCTGACTGTACAATATAGAGCTTTGAATAGATTACTCGATTACTACTGAGGTCTGAAATGAACACTTGAATACTACTAGATCAGAGATGAGTATTGAATTGAGGCTAGAATACTAGTGATACTGAGAATACTGAGATTTCTGAGATTTGTTATGTTTTATATCTGTCTGAGAGTACACAATTCTATAACTCACTAAGTTCTGAGAATTGTGGCTTAACCGAGATTATCAAGGAAACTAACACGGGCTCTAGACTGTAGCTAATTTGTCTTGTATAAATACCCCCAGGACTGGATAACATAAAATTAAAACATAACCATTCTTGAATAATCAAGACCAAGGACATTCATCCACCTTCACAATTACTAAAGCATCTCTTCAAGCATTTATAAATCATAAACATGTGATAGTATAGGGAGACATGCTATTGGCTCATACTCCATTCAACAAGGTCTTGCATCAAACACTTAACATGCATTAAAGAACACATAATTAGGGGATTTTATGCTAACATGTCATAATTCACTCTCTAAGGCTTTTCAACAAACACTTGGCATGCATAGGCTTGCACACAATTGGGAATTTCTTGTCAACATGCTATAATGGCTCTAATTCCTTCACATAAGCATTTTATCAAACATATGGGGATCATGCTTTGATTATTCAATAATTTCTACACTTAATTGAGATGAACACATCACTTAACAAACAACTTTAAGAGGGTTTATTAGGAACATCACATGAATATCACATACTAGGGTCAAAGATTGAAACCTCATAAACAAAACATGAATTAGAAACTCAATAATAGCATGAAATCCAATTTCAATTCACATGAATCATGAAAACTCATAAACATAAGATATTTGAAATTTAGAAAAAGGGTTGTTGAGTTTCTTGGATGAAGGGGACCCATGAATCAACATCTTCATACCTTAGTTTCTTGATTATTGAAAAGTTAACGAAAGAATCTTGATGATTTGGGCTTGGATTATAAACCTCAGGTCTTGTTCTTGATTTCTTGAGAGAGAAAATATTTTTATTTGGGGAAAAATTGATGAATAAAGAAGTATTTTTATTATTTAGGGTATAGATCCCTTATATAGACTAGTTTGGGGCTTTAGGAAATTACCAATTGGTCCTTGAAATTTAAAAAAGGAATCTGAAAATCCTAATTTCACATGCTGGCACGACACGGTGGAATCGCGCCAGCTCACTGGAAACTGGACAATTGGGTAACTGGTTAGTGGCGCAACACGGTGGAAATCGCGTTTCCACCTTGGTTGCCAACTAGAAAAGCACTGCGACGCGGTGGAATCACGTTGGTGCATTGGAAATTGACAACTCTAAAATTGAGCCTTGGCGCAATGTGCCATAATTATGGCGGCTCACTGGATTTTGACGATTGTCTTTTTCGCTGGCTCCGCGACACACTAAAGTACCAGGTGGTGCACTGTCTCACTAAAATGGCTCAAACTCTTCTCTCGAGTGTCAGATTTTGGCAAATTTGGTATCAACAGAAATCTTATTCAATTCTCTACCTGATAAAATTTGATATTAGGGAAATTCTATACAGTTTAAAATAATTCTCACTTGGGAAGACACTTCTCAACCTTTTAGGGCCGGATTAAAAATCCACTGAACACTCTCTAAGGCTTAGAAAATGAGAGAATTTTGAGAGGTCTTATAGTAGGCTATGTCTAAGATCCTTAAGGCTATTTTATCAATAAAACCTCAAGAATTTCAGTCGTTGACCCTTTTGGGTACCTGACACGTATGTCAAATTTCAACCACCCATTACCTCAACTTGGCATTCCTATTTCAAGCAAGACGCCCAAGATATAGTCAACTTCTTAATCACCTTATATTTAAGATAGTGATAATTGTCAAACTATATCAAATAATTTCCTACTATCTCCTTGTCACCCATATCTCTTTTTCAAGGATGTTACGGGTTCCAAAATTTCAACTAAACCCCTATTTCAAGGATGGTTTGAGATTTCAAGAGTTTGGAGTTTTCACCCACCAACCCATTTTTGGTAATTGAGGCTTTGAACCATAAATCCCAGCTAATTTAACCAAGAAATAGAAAAACCCATCATCAACAAACTAGCATATACACAAATACATCACAACCTACACATAATTGTACCTTAGTTCAACATATTCCAAAGACTATTAAATTTAGCTACTCTGAAGTAGAAATAAAGAAATATTCAAAAAGTTTCACTCATGGCATCCATGAAAATGAAGAATAAGGATAATCTACCTTTTTACAATTCAATTTTTACCCAACTCAACTTGAAATTTCAAATAGAAAAATGTTCCCCAAGTTCTAGGGTTCAACAGGTTTCTACTTTTCAATTTACCCAAGTCCATCCTCACCAAAGGGAAAAAAAGATTTGTACCTTATATAGTAAGTGGAATTAGCTACGTCAAATAATAAAACTACCATGGGCTAAAATCTTGGTACACTGTAATCGAATCAGCTTTGCTGCAATCACGACTACCACGACCGTAATAAGATCCACATGATTGTGGTGGATGACTAATCATTATTGTCTACGATTTTTTCCCATAGAATACGATTGCGATAACTAAGCCTGATCCATCCGGGGTCATCAGTTGTGTAGTTTTTCTCTCCTTTTGATTTCTATTTACCTCAAATCCATATCTTTCTAATTCATTACCTATGTTCATGCAATAATGTGGAAATTAGTGCATTTAATCACGCAGATATCTCATTTGTGCATTCAAATCATAATAGTGTGCACAAATATTAAGAGCAACTGAGTGTTAAATTCACCACTCAATAATATATCCTGACTATAAAGTTTTGCTTATTTTTTATAGGCTTTGTAAGGACAACTATGGACTTGGGTATAAAAGAGATATGGTTTTGGTTATTATTGGGTTTGGGTTTCTATTGTTTGACTTGAGTTGGTTGGGTTGTCATACATTATAGACCTATCCCATAGTTATTATATTTTGAATTGCTCTATCTTGTTATATGCTTGCAATTTATTCGACTCAGGGTATATGTTGGTTGGTTGGTTTAGATATCGAAGGTAGTCTCCGGTCCTTGTTGGAATTAAGATGATCATTATGACAATGCCCTATTTTGGGTTATGTCAAGTTGGTATCAGAGCCTAGGTTTTGGTGTCATGGGGCATCCACAAAGCTATGTTGAGTAGAGTTTCTTTTATGGCTATGTAGCATGCCACACTTATGCGGGAGAGGCTATGAGGCATCTAGGAATTTTTCACTTTCTTGTTGGTTTATTTTCAGGCTACTGAGTTTAGGGTCATGAAATCTCCCCAAAGACTTTTTTCGTTTACTTTTTAGATTATGCCTTTACGATAATTTGAAATCTATGGAAACTCACTTGTCCCATTCAAGGATGATGTGGATGAATCTCATCCAACTCATGGGGTACAAACTCAGTTAGGAGTTGCTGCTTCAAATTTTCCCTGTGGAGTTCCACCGATCTCCATTGACCTAACTCTAAAAGGTGATATTCATGCTCAATCACCCTAAAAAGATGTTACCAATGCCAAGTTTCGACATTCTATTAAACTGTTGACCCATATAGTGACATCTTTTTCATTACTGTTCGGTCCTATTAGTGTGAGAAAAAATAAGCTAAGTTTGAGAAATAGGCGGATCAAGAAGTCTCATTATTCAGACTAGGGGAGGGGTCAGAAAAATAGTGGTAGAGGTGGTGGACAGTGGTCTTAACAAGGGAATCTAGGAAGTTCCTAGGTGGTTGTTAGTTTCCCTTATTCTCAGTGTTCTGGTGATTATCATTTTTGGGTTGGTGGAGCCTAGTCAGCCCTACCCGATCCTCCTTACCGATTTTGTGGCCTGTTGCACCGTGGTTATTTATATAAAGAGAGGAATCAATATTTTAGTTATGGTCAGTTGGGTCATATACAATGGGAGTGTTCCATAAGGATTGCCACTGGGAAAATAGGATCCCGATTGCCACTTCCCTAACTTCTGAACCAAAGGGAGCTACTTCTGTCTTAGGCACTGGCCGTAACCATCCTAATGATCTCGTTACTAGACAAAAGTTCAAGGCATCTCCTAATATCGTAACTGGTATGTTGAAAATTCTTTTCCCATAATGTGTATTATTTACTTGATGTGGGGTGCACTATCTCTTATGTGACCCCTATTGTGGCTGTGCATTTTGGTTTTGATCTGGAGTGTGTTTCAGACTATTTTTCTAATTTTACCCTAATAAGAGACTCTGTGATTACTAGAAGAGTCTATAGGAGGTGTGTGGTATCTGTTGGTAGTAAAGAAACTTTAGTGGATCTATTTGAATTAGATATGGAAGATTTTGATATCATATTAGGGATGGATTGGTTGCACTACTGCTATGCTTATCTAGACTATCAGACCCCCATACGGTTAGCTTTAAATTCCCTAATGAGCTAGTTATTGAGTGGGAGGATGGTTCCCTAGCTTCTAAGGGGAAGTTCATATCTTTGCTTGGATCTCGGAGATTAATCTCCAATGGGTGTGTCTATTATCTAGTTTGGGTTAAACATTCTAACTTGGATAGTGCTTCTTTGCATTTCATCTTGGTGGTGAGTGAATTTCCTGAGATCTTCCCTGATGACTTCCTGGTGTCCTCCTGATAGGGATATTACGTTTGGGATTAATCTTGTTCTGGACATTCCTCTAATTTTTATTCCTATATATAGAATTGCTTCGACCGAGTTAAGGGAGCTTAAATATCAACAAAAGGATCATTTAGATAAGGGTTTCATCCACCTTAGTATTTCTCTTTGGGGTGCTTTCATTCTTTTGTGCATAAGGGAGTGGTTTTCTCTTGGTATGTTTAGGTTGCCGGCGGGTGGATTGGGAAATTAGGGTTACCTCCTTGTGGGGTAGAAAATATATATATATTCTACATTGGGTACTCAGTTGGTAGTACATGATGGTTGATAGACACTAAGTTTGAACCATAGATGTTGATTTTGGTGAAGGAAGTATGTACGTTCGAGGATAGCTAGGTGAGAGTTATGGGGGTAGATTGGTAGGTTTGGTGAAGTGTGAGAAAGAGATGAGGTTAATGACTCAGGGGATAAAAGAGTGGGAATATTCTGACATAAAGTCCAGAGGTCCAGGTTACGCTGATAGATTGGGGCTAAGTAATTGAATAGGTTAGGGCATGGGGCCTATGAGGGTATGCTAGACCCCAAGTAGAATCTGGATAAACAATGTTTGAAGTATTAAAGAGCCACGTGTCCTAAGTAGATGTCTTTAGTAATACCCTTTAGAGAGGAGTGTTGTTCTTAAAGGTATAGTAAGATGGAGATCGAATGGCTAATCTTAAATTTTCTTCTAGTGGTGGACTTGAAGGGAAAGTCGGGGTGAATTTACTTCTATTCTAGAGATTCCCTACTATTTTAATTAAGAGGGAACTCAACTAGTGTTGCATGTATTCTAACAATGCTTATACCTAAGGTACACATTTTATGTGTTGCGTATGTCCATACTCCATCCCCAAAATTAAAACAATAATGGTCCTAAAAAATCCTAGATTCTAGGTGTTCAAGCTCTGTACCATGATACTCATGATTCGTATATTCATGTCTTACATCATCCCTGGTTCCAAGAAATAGTAGTTTTAAGCAGCAATCCTCGCTTTGTTCCCTGGATATGAATCTCGCATTTATGTTACACTACCTATAATGTATGCAGTCATGTTTCGTTCGGTGCCCAGTCCTAAAGACTCATATAGGTAATACCCCATATTTTGGACTAGAATGAAATTCCATCATTCCTAAGCGTAGACATTTCAAAAACCTCGAATTCTATGTAAATTTAGTGTGTTAATCAATTATGCATTGTGGGAATCTATTTGAGCATGAATTTAGATCATATAGGTCCCCTAACTCAAGTACAAGTTGAAAGATTTCCTATCGTTCAACTTTTAGAGAGCGTCAAAACTTGGGTCAAATTCAATCAACAATAACTCGTTTTATATGAATAACTGGGTCTATTACTATATATAAAATGAAATATCTTTGAATTAGCTTTCCAACGATATAAATTTCACCCAAATCCAAAATTGGAGCAAGAAGTTATGCCCATTTACTCTGGCATGCCACACTGGAAAACTGAGTCACGACATTTGTGACAAGCCGTTACACCCGTGACAGGCTATCACCAATGTCGTCAGCCCTTGACAGATTTTCACCCTCAGTGACGACATTTTGTGACAAGCCATCACGCCTGTGATGGCCTATCACTAATGTCGTCAACCTTAACTAAAAAACCAAGATTTTACCTTTTTGTGACGACAATTCGTGACGACCTATCACCAGTATGACGGCTTGCCACGAATGTCGTCAGCTATTTTTTTCATCCATTGAGGGACGTTTTAGTAAGGGTATTTTGGTCTTTTTCCTTCACTTCCCATGACTTATAACCCTCAAGGAGCGTATTATCTTCCATTCTCTTTAATTAAACATCTCAAAAAGCTCTCTCATAAATTCTCAACCACAAGATTAGGGTTTCCTTTCAAGATCATCTCATCAAGAGAAAGCCTAAGGATTTCTTCAAGAACCTTCAAGAAACATTAGATCTCTTTCAATATCAAGCTTTAAGGTATGTGTAGTGTTCATCCATGGGTCCCTTTCATCCATGGAGCTCAAGAATCATGTTTTAAAATATAAATTGTGATTTCCTTATTGTGTTATGGCTATAATCATGTTGATGATTGTTATTTGGATTCAAGGTTGAATCTTGATCTATTTTTCATGAAACATGTGAGTACGTTAGTTGAAATCCATGAATTTTGGATTTATTAAGATTGTCAAATTGATAAGTACACCTATGCCCAAAGTTGTTCATGTAAGGTGTTTGATAGAATGCCAAGAATGATAGAATCCATGTTTTTATGACTTAATAGTTCTTAAATGACAAGCCCATGTTCTATTTTTTATGATTCCACATGAACTCCATGTTATTGTTGTGTGTTATTGTTGTGATATGGAATGACCATGATATTAAAGCAATGCGAGTATATACTTTTTGTGTGCATCCCCTTCCATGTATAAAATATTGAGAACCAAGTGTAGTATGAAATCCCCTACTTATGATATTATGAATTGTGGACTCTATTCTTATCATCAGTTCAGTCATGTGTGTCAGTTTCCTTCCATCGAGTCCTGGGGGTACTTGTACCCAAAATAATATAGTTGTGTTCCTAGTACCATGTTATGTTATCATGATACTCTCTGTCAAGCCATGGTAGTAGAATTCAGTTAGTCATGCGACTTAGGAAAACTCATAAATCTCAACAGTCTCAGTAGTTGAGTAATCTCAGTGATCTCAATAACAACGGTATTTCTAGCGATCTCATTAATTTCAGTACACTCAGTCAGTTCTCAGAACTTAGTACGTTCCTTCAGTCAAGGGAACTCAGTAAACTTAGTTTGGCTCCGCTAAACAATACCACTAGTATTAGTTCAGTTAATCAGTATCAGTTCAGCTAATCAGTTCTGTTCAGTTATTCAGTTTAGCTAAGTTATCTAGTTCAGTGTCTTTCAGATGAGAGTAGGATTTAGCAAAGAGAGATCCTAGGGATGGGGACTCAACCGCTAGAAAGGACGGAGATCCTTAGAAGCAATCCCTAAGTTCCATAACTACGTAGCTAGTGTAGGTATGAGATTTCACCCGTTAGATAGGACTAGCATACTCAGGGGTCACCCATTAGTACATTTATATGTATAGGACTGATCCAAGGAGTCACCCACTAGATTAGGACTAACTCCACAATAGTTGTCTTTAATGGTGGCGCGCGGTACTGACACCCTTCCAGTCAGGGTAGAGATTGGACCCCAGTCAGCTTAGCATGGGGTATGTCGGTTAGATGAATACATCCCACAGTTTTAGTTACAGATTTAGGACTGTCAGATACAGTCAACTCAGTTCAATAGTACAGATTCAGTACTGTTAAAGATAGTCAATCCTTATCATTAAAAATAGACTTAAAGATCACCCATTAGATAGGACTGATCTCAACTATAGTTAATCAGTATCATAATCATTAGATTTAAAGATCATACTCTAGATAGAACTGATCTCAAACTCATTTAATCCATATAGAACGGAACTCAGATAGTTTCATCTGAACTCAGACTGTTAAATACAGTTGCTTAGTATCAGTTATATCGGTCTTGTGGATCATCACAGTTATATTTGTTATGTCAGTTGTCATAGCTTATGTTATCAATATTCAGTTTTAGGACTGTTAGACACAGTCAATCATACCAGTTCTTCATAATTTGAACTGTCAAAAATAGTCATTCATCTATCCAGTATCTCAGTATCCGTAAAGTCATGTCGTCAGTATTCAGACTCAGTAGTCAGTATCACCACGAGTTCAGTTATAGTTGCTTATGCATGTATGTATTCTCACTTTCATATTAGTCAGCATTGTTCATGCATATAACACTTTGCATTTAGCCTATCTCACTTGTATACTCAGTACATTCAGATGTACTGACACATTTACACTATGGTGCTTTCTCTTATGTTACACCATAGGTTCATAGGTACGTGTTCCATATCAGTAATAACATTCCAGTCGTAGTATTGCAGTGAGTCCTCATCCATTCGAGGACAATATTATTTTATGTCATTTATTATTTCAGCTCAGTTTTGCTAGATGGAGTTAGTTGGAGACATGTTCCTTCAACTCCTTATTCAGACAATATTTAGAGGCTTTCAGATTTAGTTCAAATTTGATTTAGACTTCAGTTGTTTTTGGGTATTTTCCACCCATATGGATATTACGTTTGTCAAATATTTTATTTAGTTGAACCTTATGGACTATTGTTCATGTTTTTCCGTATTATTACATAATATATTGCAGTGTACAGGTACAGATATCTGTCATGGGTTAGCTTGTTGTCCTTCAAGGTCATAAGAAACGTGTAGCATTCCGGTTCAGAAAATTAGGGTGTTACAAATTGGTATCAGAGCCTAAGTTTTATTAGAGTCCTAGGAAGTCTGAAAGCCGCATCTAGCAGAGTCTAGTACATACGTGTGTTTTGCACCACACTTATGTAAAGGAGGCAATGAGATGTTTTAGGAACAATTTTGCGTCTTTCAGTATTCATGTCGTGCCAGTGAACATAATCTCAATCCACTCCTAGTCTAATCCATTTCTCCCTTTCTTCTATAGAACATCCCTCTTAAAAGAAGAAATGGGAATCAGTCAGCCCCTCATCCCAAAGACCCTTTGGGTGATCATGTTTCTCATGCGGAGTTTAGGACCGCATTCACCACTATTGCTCAGTCAGTTGCTACCCAGAATGAACGACCAACTGTCGTTCTGGCCAATCCAGTGGCTAATTCAGCTGCAGCTAGAATTTGGGACTTTACCCAAATGAATCCTCCTTCTTTCACGGGGTCTAAGTTAGATGAGGACCCGCAGGTATTCTTAGATCAGATTTAGAAATTGATAGATATTATGGGGGTGACTACTGTGGAAAGTGCTGAGTTAGCTGCATATCAATTGCAGGATGTGGCTCATACTTGGTACAAACAGTGGAAGTCAGAAAGGTTAGATGATGCAGGTTCTATAGATTGGGAGGAGTTTGCCTCTACTTTTCTTGATAGATTTTTCCCGCTAGAGCTTAGAGAAGCTAAGGTGCTAGAGTTCATAAACCTCAGGGAGGGAAGTATGAAAGTGAAAGAGTATTCTCTTAGGTTTACTCAATTAACCAGATATGCCCCTCATATGGTTTATACATTACTACTTGGTTTGGTTTGTTTCTTGAGATTAATGCATGGCATAAATGGTTAATTGGTTAAGGATGGTTTTGAAACCTTGTGGGGTATATTTCAGTCCCACAAGTAAATTTATAACGAAAAACCTTATGGGGTACACAAGAATACCCGAAGTGATTTAATAATAGAGTTTGTGGGGTAAATAGGAATCCCCTAAGTGTTGGCTAAAGACATTATTTGCAAGCCATAGTCGGTATGAAGATACCACTTTATAATGCCTTAACAATTTACATATGGAATTGGAGGTTTGGTTATGTATTAAATTTTTTAATTGGGTAGTAATAGCGGGTTGTGATACCTAGCAGTGAAGGTGTGAGTCTGATTTGAGGTGGATTTATCAGTGTTGTTGTCCGAGCTTATTTAGCCTTGTTTTAAGGACTACTTGTGGGTTTTATGTGTTAAGAAGGATACAATTAAGAATATAGGTGTTGAATTACTTAATTACAATATTTAAGGTGTTTTCTAAGAAAGTTCGTACTTAAATTGGTCACTTAGAGATTAACGAGAAAACTTGTATTACTAGCCTGAGCTAGGTGTTGTGCTAGTGGATCTCAATGGATTCTAACGTGTTTAATGTGTTCATAAGGTTAATATTGGGTAATTATATGTTAAAAAACTTGTTTATTGTTCTTAAGATTCAATTGAATCATTCTAGAGTCGAACAAGAAGTTAAAGATCAAAGAGCGCAAAACTAGTTCTTAACTTAAGTTTCTAGTTCGTTGACTTTGACGTTGTGTTGTTTTGAGCTCGAATCCATGGTTTTTTATGAAATAGGATGCTTGGTGATTTTATTTTGATGATATATTCATGATAAAAAATCTGTAAATCAAGTGTAAAGAACACCACATGGCTTGGGATTGAAGGACAAATGCTTAAGACAAGTTTAGATGTAAAGGTGAATTCCAGTAGGGTATGGGAATGTGCGACCCTCATTCCCAGGGACTGACCTCTTTGGTGCGACCCTAATTCCCAATGACATACCATCATGGTACGATCCATATTCCCATGGAATGGAAGGCATGACACATACCTTATTCCGAACACGGCCAAAATAGGACACTTGAACACATTGTTAAACACCTTGGACATCTTTAAAGCTTGGTGAGGGGATGGAAAACACTTAATTTAGGGTTTTTATTCTTTTACTTTCATTTATTTATGTATTATACTATGTATTCACTGATCTTGATTACGATTATGTCCATTTTTGTCTGAATGCTCCCTTTTCGGGGTTAAGGCCAAGAACATGATTACTATTTCTTTGAATTGCTTTGGTTTTGATTGGTTATCATATTTGGGTATTTATTTATCCTTGTTAAAACTATTTTAAGGATTTATGACACTTAAAATACATCTATTGTAGTCTTTGTGAACTTGAGAGGGGGAATAAAAGGATAGAACATGGGGATAAATAGAGCAAGATTCTTATTCTTTTATAAAATAAGGAATTTGAATTAGCGTCTAGGATAGGGATATACCTAGAATCCTTTGTTGGTTCACTTGCAGGATGTCATCTTAATACATCTAAATGGATTATTATATCCTCTCTCAACCATGTAGTTGTAATGGCTAGTTAGGTAGAAGACTAGAGGCCAGGAGACCATGGTCATACGATAAACCCTGTAAATCAGCAACCAAGATAAGTAATCTAACCAATGAAGTTCACTAGCTTAGTATGATTGTTCGTTGTTATTTAACCTCGGCTTTTCATTCATTGATCGTCCAAAGTATTTATTTTTCCACATTATTTTAGTTTACTTTTAATTATAAACTCTCAAATTCTTTTGGTTACGATTGGACTAATTTAATCTCAATAGTTAAACATTAATTAGATAGTTGTTAACACAAGTCCCTGTGGATTGATATTAAGCTTTTTATAAGGCCACTCTATTACTTGGTAAAACCACATACGCTTGTGTGTACACTTGGTTGCAACAAGTTCTTGTCACTGTTGGTGGGGACCTGTAAATTGGCAACTATTTTAGTTTTAATTTTACTTTTTTGATTTCTTTGGTGGTTTATGCTTACTCTTGGTATTGAATTTGTAGGAAATGGGTTTGCAGACTAGTAAGCTATTAAGGGATAGGGAATTGATTGTACTAAGCCCCAAACCCAAGAAATGCTTTCACTAATTGGGGAGAGAAGCATTACTTCTCCACCGTATCCCACAAATTCAAAAGAAAAAAGACAATCCTACTCTCATGGTTGAGGATCTACCATCCCACAGGATAGTTCGCAAAGTGGAAATCTCACTTTCAATGAATTTGACCTCCTCCTATCAAAAATCGGCTGCTAGAAGTAACTTTGGCCTGAAACAGAACATCATGGTGCAACTTTTGATCAGTAGTGGACAACTTATGGGGCTTTCACATAAATATCCACAAGTCCAACTGCGGAACTTCCTTGAGATTAGTGACACATTCATCCCTATAGGTGTGTCAACTGACTATGTTAGGCTGACACTTTTCCCCTTTTCACTATTTGGGGAAGTAAAGTAGTGGTTGAATACTGAGTCAACAAGTTCAATCACAAGGTGGGATGACTTAGCTAAAAGATTCCTCATCCGATTCTTTCCATCTGGCAAGACTATGTAATGAGATTGTGAGCTTCAAAAAAGCCAAATAAGAACTTATATCATGCATGGGAGAGGTTCAAACCTCTTCTTCGAGACTGTTCACATCATCAATAGTCTAATGAGGTACTAGCTCACACTTTTGTTGAGGCACTTGATCACAGCACGAAATTTTTTCTAGATTCAGCTACAGGTGGTTAAGTGTTGGAATTGGCGTATGATGAGATATACACCTTGTTGAACCAGATTGCACTTGGCGTATGATGGGCATTACACCTTGTTGAACCAGATTGCACTTGGGAATCCTGAGTGGCATAGTCACACAAGAAATGCTCAAAAGAAGGTTGCACGTTTGTTGGAGAAGGACCAAGTTATGAATATATTAGCTCAAATTGTTGAACTATAGAATCAGTTAACTACACAACTCAACAATATGAAATAGGGGATTACACAACCTACAACAATAGGTAATGCAATTCATTAGATAAATACTTTGTGTGAGGTTTGTGGTAACAGTAGTCATTCTGCAGCCATGTATGGTGCAAATCCTAAGTCTGTGATGTTTGTGGGCAATGCTCAAAGGCCGAATTATGGGAACGCCTATCATCCAAAGTGGCATACTCAGCAACCAATTAAATTGTGGAACACCCAATAACAACGATTTCAGCAGCAGTAGGTTCAAGGAAATCTGGCCACGACTCAAACTAGAAATATGGAAGAGATACTAAAACTAATTATAGCTGCTCAAGTGCAGTTGGCAGCAGATATAAAGAGTAAACAGATGGCTACAAAGAACTTGGAGATGTAGGTTGGGAAAATGCAACAAAAAATGCTAGGCCTCAAGGTGGTTTGCCTAGTAATACTGAATCTCCTAAAAAAAGTAATGGCAATAATTTTGAGGAGTGGTAAAGAGTTCAATGAAGAACCAATAAGGATAACTAAGGAGGTAGATGCAGAGATAGTTCCTAAATCAATTGCAGACAAAGTTACTAAAAATTAAAGTAAGTCTGAGTACTCGAAAACTAAAGTTGTTGAACAAGTAAAGGAGAGACCACCACTATCTTTCCCACTGAGGCTTAGAAAAGAGAAGGAGGATGTGTGCTTCAAGAAGTTCTTTGACACGTTTAGAGACTTCACACTAATATTCCTCTTTTAGATGTTTTACAGCGAATGTCCAAGTATGCTAACTACTTGAAAGACGTGGCCACTAAGAAATTTAAGCTAGAGGATGTTGAGACAGTAGCGCTCACTGAGAAGTGTAGTTCTTTGGTGATGCAGAAGATGCCCAAAAAGCTTAAAGACCCTAAAAGTTTCACACTCCCTATTCAAATTGGCAACAATGATGTGGTTTATGCACTTAGTTATTTAAGGAAAAGTATCAACTAGATTCCCCTTTCCTTGTTCAACACTTTGGGTTTGGAGAAGTCGAAACCAAGCTTTGTGATACTTCAATTGGTAGATCGGACCCTATCCCATCCCAAAAGAATCATAGAGGATGTTCTCATCAAGGTTAGTAAGTTTATTATTCCTGCTGATTTTATTATTTTAGATTTTCAGGTAGGTAATAGAGTGTCAGTCATCTTTTGACATCCATTCTTGGAGATAAGAGAAACATTAATAGATGTAAGAGAGGGCACACTAACAATGAGGTTGGATGATAAAGAGGCAATTTTCAAAGTTTACAAACCACTTAACACACTATCCCACTAAAAATATTTATGCATGATTACAATGATTGAAGGGGATAAGTGTAGGGTGGTGGAGGTTAGTCCACCAAAGACCTCTTCAAACTTTCTCATTGAGCTACCAAACCTTTAAACACTCTATATCGAAATAATACAGGTTGATGATCCTTAAAAATCTATTGTTAAGAGAGTTGTTGACCTTGATAGTTCATACTCAAGAGGTAAGAAACAAATAAGAAGATGGCCTCCAAGTAGGAGGAAGAGGCTAAAGGAAAATGGATGAGTCAAGGATTAGGTCATTCCATGACACTAAATTAAGCGTTGCTTGGGTAGAAACCCAAGTTAAGGTAGGTTTTATTTTAACTATTTTTAGTTTTTACTTTACTAGTTTTTGTTTTTGTTGAATCATAGGTTGATGGGAAGTCTGAGTATAAAAAAACCTAAGCTAAGGAGGATGGCAAAGACTGAGTGTGGGGTCCCTGGACCCCGTTGATGTATAAGTAAGCCACTAGCAAGGCCACGAAGAATCAGAGAGAATTTCTAGCTCTATTTTAAGTACACTTTGGCACAAAGTAGCATTTTTAGTATGGGGTGGAGAAATTCACAATTTAGGAGTAATTTTAAAATTTTTTGTGTTAGGTAAGTGAGATGTTCTTGGTGGCTCAATGTTTGACTACATGATGCCAGTATTTTTGATGTAAATAGCATGTTGATTGTGTGAATTATTACTTTGAGACTTCTTGGCTCATGATTATGACTCTTGTACTTGTTGGTTTAATGTTGATTTCATGTTATTGTTTAGTTGAGAGTGTATGACGATCCTATCTGAGTTTAGCATATTCCATGTATGTGTGAGGTTGTTGTGTATTCCTTGGTGCATGTGATGTCTAGAATTTATCTGGTGTGTATGCAAAGAAAAATAAAGAGTGTGGGTTTAAGAGATGATATATGAATTTCTTTGATAGCCATATTTATACCCTTTTTCTGACCTACCATTGTGCATAATATTTGTTAACCCCATTGAGCCTTTAGATTATTTACTTTGGCATCCTCATATATAGCCTGTATTCCTTTCTTTGATAGACCTTAACTTAATCCAAAGCTCCTAAGCACTTTAGTGTAAAATAAATTGAGTAAGGAGTTTGAAATTCAAGTAGGATAAATGTGAAAGTGAATCCCCAAAGTAATAGTTATTGGTGTGTGCAATTGATGTGTTGTGGTTGGGAGTTAGAGAAATTTGTGCTAACAAAATTTTGATCTTAGCCCAGTTGTGTTGCAATGACCTTGTTTTGGCTTTGGTCCTCCTTAGACATTATACACCTCAACTATGAAAAATCGCTTAAGATGAGGGTGGCTATCATAGGGGTGCACAACATAAAGTGGGTGTGAAGAAGGGTAAAATTGAATCATGAATTAATAGACAATACTCCCACCATAGTGTATGTGAATAATCTTAATGGGATGGGCTAAAACAAAAGATGGGGGTAGACCAAAGTGGAGGAAAGTTGTTATTAAAGGTTAATTCAATATAAGTGTGATGTATTAAAGAGCTTAGGGAATATAGTCACTATTACTGATTAAAATAGTACCCACTCATCCCTTAACCTACTTTACAACTATTGAAGACCTATTTGATCATAAGCTTCATTATTCTGATATTAGTTGAGTACTATAATAAGGGCAAACTTATGGTTCATCTTGTGTAACTTTTGAATTCTTTGTGAGAGTAAGAATAATTTGATTCTTGTACCTAATTTGTATAATGTATTTGATGGAACAATGTGCATGATTTTTCCAACTAGGTGAGTCAATTCTTGAGGCTAGGACATTTGAAGTAGTATTCTTGAACTTTTAATTGGGTTTGTAACATGCTTAGTGTAGAAACTTGCATTCTGTGTAGTCGTTGTAGTACTATCTTGAGTGTATTTCTTGTAGTAGAAGTGTAGAGTCTCCTAAAATTATTATTCTTATCTTAAAGAGTTGTTTGAGGACAAATAACGTTTTAAGTGTGGAGTGGTGATTTGAGGTGGATTTATGCACTTTAGTATTGTTATCCGAGTTTATTTAGCCATGTTTTTGGGACTACTTGTGTGCTTAATGTGTTAAGAATGATATAATTGATCATATAAGTTATTAAGCATTTAATTACAATGTTTAAGGTGTTTTCCAAACAAGTTTTTACTTAAATTGGTCACTTAGAGTTTAAACGAGAAAACTAGTGTTACTAGCTTGAGCTAGGTGTTGTGCTAGTGGATCTACATAGATTCTAACGATTTTAATGAATTAATAAGGTTATTCTTTTGTAATTATGTGTGTAACAACTTTTTTATAGTTTTCAAGTTTCAATTGAATCAATCTAGAGTCAAACAAGAAGTTAAAGATCAAAGAGCGCAAAACTAGTTCTTAGCTTAAGTTTCTAGTTCGTTGTCATTGATGTTATGTTGTTTTCATCTCTAGTACGTGGTTTTTGATGCTAAAGTATGCTTTGTGGGTTAATTTTAATGATATATTGATGATATACAATCTCGAAATCAATTGGAAATAATACCACAAAGCTTAGGATGGAAGGACAAATGCTTAAGACACGTTTAGACGTAAAGGTGAATTCTAGTGGGGGTATGGGAATAGAACCGTGGCGCGACCTCCATTACAAGGGACTGACCTCCATGGTGCAACCCCAATTCCCAGGGATTGACCATTGTGACGTGATCCCCATTCCTAGAGAATGGAAAAGGCAGCGCACACCTTACTCCTAACACAACCAAAATCTTCCTCCAATAAATAGGATACTTGGACACATTATTAAACACCTTGGATAGATTTGAAGATAGGAGAGGGTTTGGAAAATACTTCAATTAGGGTTTTTTGTTATTTTACTTTAGTTTATTTCTTGATTATATCAAGTATTCATTGATCTTGATTATGGTTGTGTCCATTAGTGGCTAAACACCCCCTTTCTGGGGTTAAGGACAAGAACATGATTACTATTGATTTGAATTGATTTTGATTGATTATAATATTTGGATATTTATTTATCCTTTTTATAACTATTTTAAGGATTCTAGACCCTTATAATACATCCATTGTCGTCTTTATGAACTCAGGAGGGGGAATAAGAGGATAAAGTATAAGGATAAATAAAGCAAGGTTCTTATTCTTGTATAAAATAAGGAATTTGAATTATCTTCTAGGATAGGGATATACCTAGAATGCTTATTTTGTTCACTTGCAGGATGACAACTTAATGCATCTATATGGATTATTACATCCCCACTCAATGATGTAGTGGTAATGTCCAGTTAGATAGAAGATTAGAGGTTGGGAGACCATGATCATATGATAAACCCAGTGAACCAACAACCAAGATAAGTAATCTAACCAATAAATTTCAATAGCTTAGTATGATTGTTTGTAGTGCTAGCTCGAGGTAATAGTTATTCTTTCTATAACAACTCTTAGAAGCTTTACATCATGATATGTCACTTTGCACTTATATGTGTACGTTTATTCCACATGCACTAATTTGAGTTCTAAAATATTAGTATGAATCTTTCCCATCCATGTTAGTACGTAAGTTTCATAAATCAGATAATAGTAAGAATTGTTCCATTCTAATTAAAGATAGATCCAATCCTCATTCGAGTACAAATAATACTAAGGGGAGATATTGTAACACTTAAGATTTTGAGTGTATGTAACACATAGAATAACAAATTAGACTAAAACCTTTGAATTTCCCATCAATCATAGAAAACTTCATGAGTCATGAACTTGATTGATAATCCATGGAACCTCGTATGAAAACCCTGCTTAATTGCATAGTAAATCACAAATTAGTCCATAACATGTGGAACCAAACCATGTGAAACACCCTGGGTTTTTGGACCTTAGAAAATTTCCTAGATTTCTGGTCTATGGAAAGGATACGACTAGGAGAAATGACTCGTACACTTGGATACGAGTTGTATGGGTTAGTTGTATGCTGACCAGTATTGGTTGGAAGGTTGGATTTAGTTTCTGGAATGGATACGACTTGGGTGGTATGAGTCCTATCAGTTGACATGGGTCGTTTGGTTTGGGATTTCCTTCACTTAATCTTAGACTTGGTAGACTAAGTTAGATCTCAGTACGAGTGGCTCACCATGAGATGTAAGACGGGGTACGAGTTGTACCATGGACTCGTATGGTGGGCAGTGTTAAATCCTATTTAGATTCTATTATTCCAGGAGTACGGATCATGGGTACCAGTCATATACATGGATACAACATGATTTAGGGTGATTCATACCTTGGATAGTGTTAGGTCTAATAGAGATGGCCTTGTGTAGGAGTGGTGGGTACTACTCATATTGGAGGGTATGATTGGTATGGACAATCGTATCCCTCTGATAGGATTTTAGTGCAGTATAAGTGAGGTCAACCTTGACATTTCCCCACTTAACATAATAAAGCCCCATGAGTTTTAAATCCCTTGGGAGGTTATTTACCCTATTAATCTATTCTTTAATACTTAGAAACTAATCTCTAATCCTCTTTAAAGTTCTTGGGAAAAGAAAGCTAGGGTTTCATTTTAAGGATTAATTTGGGGCTTGTGTTGGTGATTTTTATCCATAATCTTCTTTTTATAATACATGTTCTCTTCCGTTATTGTTAGTTCCAACTAAAGGAATGGTTTTATACAATCTTTTCATGGTTTGATTATTGTATGGTTTTGGGTTTTCAAATATAATTTGGGATATTTAGTTATAAATGTTAGGTTATGGTTTTCCCATGTTTTAATTATGCTTTTATATGCTTTAATGGTGGATTTGGGTAATTGGTTGCATGAGAATGGTTATTTGGTAATTAGCTTTGGTTTTGTATATACTATTTCCCCAATGTGTTTGATAAAATGCCTATGAGAATGTTTTCACTACATTGTTGGATTTTAATAGATCTTATGCATAGTTTAAACTTTGTAATGGAACCCTAAATGGTTAAATGGTTTGGAATGATCAAAGTGGAATGGTTTTGGGTTTATCAATCATTATTGTGGGGTACAATGGAATCCTCCAAGTAATCATAATAATGAATCATTTGTGGGGCACATAGGACTCCCCCATGTTAATTGGATAATGTGATCTATGGGTAAATGGTAATCCCTTGATTTCAAAAAGGTTTGGCCAAGAACAATACATGCAAGTTATAGTCCGTATAACAATACCACTATGTATAGTCTCGGGTAAGCCACACCCTTGACCTAGACAAAAAATAGTCTTTCTCTCTCTTGAATGTAAGACCAGTTTTCATTGAATATTTTTTATCACCTTTAAAAACAAAGAAAAACTCCATATTGACATGATAAATAGTGATGTCCTCCTGCAGCGCGTTGCGACACGGATAGGGATGCATGCAACAAAAGATAGGGCCAAGTCTGATACATCAACCGTCTACTGAATGTCCTTGTATGAGTCCACAATGACTACAAGTGATGAACCTTGGTTTGTTGAATTGAAGAACATCACTGTTGTGGCTTGTAGACTTAATTTGTTGCGGAAAGCTCACGTAAAAACCTATTAGAATTGTTGGACTAACCCATCTACTACTCAACCTTAAGTATCTATAGTTAGGAGTATTCATCCAATAGCTTAATGACTTGCTTAGGTCATCTAAGAGGTAAGTCCTCCTCTCGGAGGATACACGTTACACAATGATTTTAAATTAGAAGAGAGATTTCAAGAAGTGGAAGGTAAGAGAGAGAGGTGGAATTAGTAAATCCAAGTTTTAGTTTCCAGATTTGGTAGAAGAAGCAACGTTCATTAACAGCCATGTGGCAAACTACTCTAACACGCTTAGTCCTCCATCTCAGGGAAAGAAAGAAGTGTAAAAATGTCATCCCAATAGGGGCCTTACTGTCATTCACAGCTTAAGCATCTATATCTCTCAACAAAGTAAAGCAAACTCTAGGTGAATATGAAGAGCATGGATACAAGTTATGCTTTAGAATTAAATGGTCGAAATAATTATTGACCTCTTTTCCAGCAAAGCTACCTATAATTCCCAACAGCGGATGTGCGACATAGAATATATATCCTTTCAGTCAGGTATATACTCTCAATAAAGCTTTCCCTCTCAACTTCGTTAACTAGACTTGAGAATAATGACTTCATTCCCTTTTTTTGCTTTTCCGTACTTTCTTAATACACTAATTCTCTTTCATTAATAACAATTATTTGGTTTGTTGGAAATGGTTTTAATTGGGCAATAAAGACGAGATGTGATAGATAACCGTGAATGTGGGAGTCCAATATATTCGCACTTGAAACCATGTTTGCTAACATGAGGGATAGGTCATGGTGACCTTATTCGATACTATGAGGTACACGGGAATCCTCTAAGTACAATGTACATATGTATCATGGAGGGTGAAGGGTACATGGGAATCCCTTAGTCTTATGGTATCTCTGGTTCATGTGGCTACACGTATCGAGGCCCATTACAGTGGTTAGACTGGACCCATATAGCTTGTGGGTGGTTAAGTGCGGTTAAGCAACACATACCTAAGTTAATAGTTGTAAATGCATCTAGACCCGATTCCCTTTACATGCACAATTATATATATATGTATGGTTTTAATGCATATGGATGGTTTACTTGGGTTTTGTTAAATGGCATTATTCTATCCTTATCCTAATTTCATTATATCATTCACCCGCTAACCCATCTTTAGGAGACTTTATCCCCACGTGATGTAGGAACCTTCCATTCTAATCCTCCTGCTTATCGATCAGATATCGGGATCAACTATTGGATTAAAATTGTGAGCTTCCATCTTTCTATAAGGCTTTATTTCATGGATGCTTTCTCATACTTTGGTTTATTTGTGGATATTGGTTTTGGCTATGTTTGGGGGCATGTCCCAACAAGATTTTAATATTCTTTTTGTTATAGGATTTTGTAGAACTAGTATGGGTTAGAATAAGTGAGATTGGTAGGGTTGTCAGCCTTAGTATTTGCATTGGTATTAGGCCTGATACCGGTTGACTGTATTGTTGGTTGTTCCATCCTCTGTTATTTTGGGATTATATATTAATATTATGGAACTCATATGTTTATGGTTTGGATTATGTTTTGGTTGGTATTGGTTATCGATTGGGTATCGGACGGTTGGACTTATTCGGGTGGTAACGGATGTAGACCTATCCTAGAGTCTTTGATCATGCTATAAAGATATCATGATATATATTCGGAATTCATCCGACTTAGGAGATGCATAGGTCGGTTGGGTTGGGTAATGGAGGTGGTCTCTATCCTTGTTGGACTTGGGATGCCCATTACGACAAGGCCTTGGTTTGGGCCGTGTCACCATGAGTCATGAGACCACTCATGGAATTAGACTCAAATTGGTCCCAAGTTCTAGATATTGATGATACCTAGTATGACTCATAGAATAGGATCACATGTTGCAAAATAAGACATAGAATCTAGACTAAGAGTTAACAAATTCCAACAAAACCATGACTAACAACATGAGTCATAGAAAATAGTACATGAACCATGAATTACCCATAAAAAGTGATTTAGAGATTGTTCAAATTTGATTATAAAACAACGATTAAGTTTATGAATCATGGAATTAGTTTACAATCCGTGAACTGTCCCGTGGGTAAAAATTATCAAAAATTTTTGAACACTTTAATAGGGTTAATTTCATCCATTCCTTACTTTCCAAGCCTATACTATGATGTTTACACTTTATAGAAGGAGTATATTAGTTTATTCCATCAAACTCTCTCCCATTCTATGCTCTAACCCTCATAAATAAGAACAAGTACTTGGCAAAAAAAGCCAAGGATTCTAATCACTCAAGTTTCCTCTCCTGAATAATCATCTCATTTATGTATGTAAGAGTCTAGTAATGGTTCACCTTATGTCCATATTTGAGAAATTTTAATATATTATGATTCGAAAACATAGTCTTACCACAAGTATGCAGATTTTTCTAAATTTTAGTTTTACTTGATTTTCATGATTTTAAATCATATATAGAAATTGAGAAGTATGAATTTTTGCAGTCTAACATAGACATTATGAAGCATGAACTCAACAAACTTTTGCATGACATAGTATGCTGTTTGAATTCAGATAATTAGAAAGATAATTTTGAGTACAAATTTATACTTTACCTTTAGATAGATAGAAATTTATACAGTTTTTAGCATATGATTCTACAATTGATTTTGGGAGGATTATTTATCACCAAGAGGATATAGGTTTAGATAATCCTAATCACATAACTACATGCCACCATAGGATTTATGATCATAATGAAAGTCAGTTGATTCCTCTTAGAAAAAAAGGCTAATATATGGATCCACATATAGGTTGATAAATACTATAACGTGCTAAGGTATAGGGTATCCCTTTTAACTAAATTAGATGTATGATATTATAAGCTCATATAATGTATGCTGATTGTAAGAAACTCCCATCTAAAGACTTCACTTTATTCTTAAAGCTTATTGATATGATCACTTTTGTAGTGACAGAGAGTATATTATGATATATACAACAACTAAAAAACTTATCTAGTATATTCTCACATAGAGGGATTTAGGGTGGGTAGAATGTACGCAGTCCATACCACTACCTCAAAAGTGAGGTAGAGAGGCTATTTCTAATAGATCCCCCAACTTAATACCAAACAACGTAAGAAATAACATAATATAAGAACAAAAAATAAAAGGTAGTAACAAAATAATAGATAGTAGCAAAAACAAGATTATCACCATATAATACCACCAAATATATACTCCAAACAACAAACAACACCCAAAAACTCCAAGATCAAGACATTATATGTGAAACGCTAAAACTATTAGCCCCTATCGTACTAACCTTTTGTGCTAATATGAATCCTCCACATCTTTCTATCTAGAGCCATATACTTGGTAAGGTGTAACTTCTCCATGTCATGTATAAGAACCTCCCTCCAAAATATCATTTTCATATATGGATTATAAAATATGTTTTCGTTCATAAAAGTTCATTCTCTGAAATCTTGATTGTAATGACCTGAACCAGGGCCTAGTCGTGACAGGTATCTCAATCCCACCGTGAGGAAGAGACTACCTTCTTAGACTAACTTCCATAACATAATAAAATTATACAGCGAAAGCTAACCAAACATGATGATAAGAACAATAGATAAACCAAATGAGAGTTCTAAGAATCAAAATAAACATTCAACCCACATATGTGCACAAAAGCCTCTATAATCAGAATATCAAACTAAGTTGAGACATGCCCTTGATTATGACAAAAGGAATCCAAAAGTACTAAGACAGTAACAAAAATAATAAAATGATAGGCATTTCGAAAGATAGAGGCTCACTATACTACAACAGCTCTATAGGAATACTAAATCACCTAACGATGCACAGGTGAAATAAAAAATCCCTAGAACCCTACATCATAAAATAATGCAGTATCCAAGGACGGTCAACTAGGTCAGCATTGGCATGTAACTCAGGGATAAGGGATAAAATAATGTTAATGTCAAAACTATTCATTAACCATATGCACAATATTTATATATACATATATAGAATGTCGAGATAGGGACAAGGGTCAGGAACATAAGAGTTTAAATCAATAACCTAAACTATGTAGATCCCTCTATTTGAAAGGTACCCATGACCTATATGGGTTATCTCCCCTTTCTGAAAGGGCCTTAGTGTATGTTAGCTGTACGAATCAAGAAATCCAAAGGAAATGCTAAAGACACAAAGGATCTAGACATCCCAAATATAATGTGTAAACCAAGAACATGGTCATATAGACCCCACAGCGGCAATCGTGGTTTCAATTGTTAGTCCCATCGGGAATATAGTTTTACGATGAGAAACACAATTTCCTTTATGACTAAGTTAAAATAGTTTGCACATAATCCCTACCATTAACCCAAGAATCTTATATTAAGGCATTTACCTCTTGTTGTCATCATACCAATTATGCTTTCAAGCTTATATAAGTATGCCATTTCAATCCATGTAAGCATATGACTCCCAAGTTTTATTTAAAATCCAAACCATGTCCACCAATGCCTTTCAAATCTATATTATCCATTTATCCATTAATGCAATGCATGTATTTCCAAAATACAAGTTACATTATGCAATTATCCATGTTCAAACCAAATTTACAAAATAGGTCGAGGTTAATGCCATTACCAAGACAAAAAATCAACAATTTGGGGACACCCATGTTCCCCATACAAATTCACATAACAATGAACCCATTCAGTCTGAAAACCAAAAATTAAAACATAAATAATCAGGTTAAAATATGGTAAAAGTAATTCAAGTATTACCAATCAAAACCCCTCAACTTAGATTCAAACCCATCATTCAAAGCACATGGATAGTGAGTAAATAAATAACACAATGTAAAATTAATGTTAGGGAATGAAATACATGCCTAAAATACAAAAGAAATTGAAGACAACTCAAAGTTTGGAGCTTGAATAGTGAATTCCTTGTAAAACCCTTGAGCTTTCTTAGGTGTAGAGTTAGAGAGGAAAAAATGATTTTGATCTTTGAAAACTGAATGAAAAGGGGTTATTTTATGTTTATAAGTTGTGGAAAGGGTAAAAAGACAAAAAATCCCCTCTCCCCAAGTGGAAAAAACAAAACTGAATTAAATTAAAATAGGTGCTTGGAACGCCCTTATCTTAGAGGGTATCCTCCATGCCACACTCTTATCATGGATGCTAACCTCTATGGCATGCCACTATCGCGGAGGCTACTACCTTAGAGTTTCAAAATAGCCTTGAACCCCTTCCAAAAATTCCAAAACATTCCCAAAAAAACCTTTTAACATCCCTAAACATAATTCAAGTAAAAAATTGACATTATGAATGTTGGAGGGTCAAAAATGTAATCATCAAAATTTTGTGGGGTCTTACATTACCACTCCTTAGGATCATTCATCCCCGAATGAGGAGTTAGGACATATGTGGCATGATAAAAACAAGAATACATCAGAACCAAATGATAAATTCCTAACAAAATGAAAGTCATACCTCAAGAACTTACTTCCAATAGGGGGACAAGAATAGGTACTTGGTTCTCATATCTTCCTCAGCTTTCCTTGTAGTTTCCTCCACCTTTTGATTTATCCAAAGAACCTTGATCAAAGGTACATTGTTAGTCTCAATATATGAATTTGACTCTCCAATATTTCAACTGGGACTTCGTCATTAGACAAAGACCCTATAACACCAACATCCTTAACCAACACTATCAAGAAGGGTCACCTACACACTTTTTCAAAATAAACACAAAAAATAAGATGAATAGAGTCTAAAATAGCTGGTAAATCTAACTCATATGCGACATTCCTAATTATTCCTAGAACCTGATACAGACTAATTGAATTAAGTCACAATGACATTATTTCGAATGTGAATAGAGAGACAGAGAGATTGAGAGGGAAAAAGATTGATGCTTGTTGAATATTATTGATCATAAAAAACAAAGTATGTTTAAGTGTACAAAAAATTTGAGTATAGATAAAACCAAGGCATAATCTCATTAACTAATTTTATAACTAACTTTTTGTGACTTTAGAATTAGTAACAAACTAATGGAAGTCATTTACATAACTACTGATTATAGTTATTTTCATAATATTTCCCCTACAGTTAGGCCCTTTGGAATATGTTGAGTATGCCTAACTTGAAAATCAAATAATCATGCAACACCTTGTTCAATCCTTTTGTAAGAACATCTGTAGGTTGATTTTTTCTCAAGATATACTGAGCCTTGACTTTTCCTTCTTGGATTTTTTCCTAATTAAGTGACAATCCATTTTAATGTGTTTTATTATTTGATAAAACATTGGGTTTGTTGCTATTGCCAAGAAGATCTTCTATCACTATATACATTAACTATTAATGATACTCTTTTTTGCAACTCTTTTAGTAAACTAAGTAACACGACTAGTTCAGAAATTATTGATCCCATACTTCTGTATTCTTCTTCTACAAAACATCTTAAGATAGTTGTTTGCTTCTTAGATTTCTAGGAGACTAAAGAATAACCCAACTTGATAATATAAACCAGTTAATTACTTCCAAATGTAAGCACAAAAAACCCAATCTGTATCAGTATATGTATTTATGTTTTGAATAATATTACTTCAGATATGAATTCCTTGTCCTGGCTGGTTTTTCACATATCTCACTATTTTTATTGGAGCATACATGTTGATTTATTTGGTTCTTAAAGATATTGTATTATGATTTATACACCATAAACTATATCTGGTCTAGTGACAATTACATAAAAAAGCTTACTTATAAGTCTCTGATATGCCCCTTTGTTTGTAACACTGGATCTTTAGTAGGATACTTATCTATATACTCAGCATATTATCTAGTAGTGAGTTTCATATTTGAATCTATAGGAGTAATAACTATTTTTACATCTCCAAGTCCAAGATCAGAGATTAGCTTAAGAGTATATTTGCTTTAATACATTGATAGACCAATCTGATCTGGCAAACTCTATTCCTAGAAAGTACTTTAACTCTCCCAGATCATTCATTTAATACCAGGTGAAGAGACTTTTTTTCTTCCTCAATAAGCTTTAATATATCTCTAATAAAAACCATATCATCTATATATGTTAGGATTATCACACTTCCACCTCTATTGTTTTAGTAAACAAGGTATGATCATATTGACTTTGTTTGAACCTTAGATTTAATAAAGCCTCTTTTAATTTAACATTTCATTGTCTTGGTGCTTGTTTTTAGCCATATAAGGATTTTGTGAGTCAGCAAACTGGTCTAGTAATGCTAATTTCCCCCTAGCTCACAAAATTTTTAGGAAGCTGAATATATATCTCATCAAAGAGATCACTTTATAGAAAAGAACTATACAAATCTATTTGATGGATATGCTAGTTCTTTGAGGCAACATTGCAAGTACTTCCCTGACTGTTATCATCTTAACCATACGAGAAAATGTTTCCTGATAGTAAATACCTTCTTTTTGGTTATATCCTCTTGCAGCCAAGCTAGCTTTGAACCTTTCTACTTTTTTGAAGCTTTGTACTTAACTCTATAAACCTATCTGTAGCCTATTGCCTTATTATGAAGTTGCAAAGTAATAATATCCCAAGTATTATTATCTTTAAGTGCTTGTATTTATACCTTAATAGCTTCAATCCATCTAGGATATTCTATAGCTTCATTGTTGTTCCTAGGTTTGGTAACAAAAGAAAAAGATGATAAGAATGATTGACATTTGGAATAATGTTTGTCATAAGAGACATAATTTGAAATAGCATATACTGGATCATGTATACTCAATGAAGTTAATTTTTTCATCTATATTGGTGGTCGTCTATTTCTTGAAGACTTTCTAGTAGAAACAATTATCTGCTGAGAAGGTTGAAGTGCGTGTGCTTGAGACATATCATAAGCATCATGGATGTTATCTGGCTAGAATTGTTCCTGAGGATCAGAAACTTGATCAGATATTATAGTATCACTATATTTCTGCACAAAATCATAAGTATCTGAGTTAGTAGTAAGTAACTAATAAGTATCCAAGTTAGTAGTAAGTAATTGCTGACAACTAGCATCAAACTCATGGAAGAGAAATGTAGTTTTACCATGATGAGTCATAAAAGGAAATTCAGATTTTTTGAAAAATACATCTCTATTAACAAAGAAGGATTTGGTAGTAATATCATACAAAATATAGCCTTTTTAAGCTTTTGAGTATCCTAAAAAATAGCAAATATAGTTCTAGAAAGTAACTTATCTGTTTGTTGTTCTATCTTAGCATAACATAGACATCCAAGGACTTTTATGTGACTAAGATAAGGTTGTTTATTATATAATTTCTCATAAAGAGAGGTTCCAACAACAAATGAAGGAAGTTTGTTAATAATATATACAACAACTAGGACACAATGCCAAGCCCTTAGAGGAATATAAGCTTAGAACGTTAATTCTTTTGTCACTTCTAAAATGTTCCTATGCTTTCTCTTAGCAACACCATTTTTCTAAGGAGAGTAAGCATAAGATCCTTAATGAATTATGTCTAAGGTATTAGACAAATTAGTACAAATTTCATTCCTAAATTCAGAACAATTATCTGTTTTAACAATTTTAAAAATTTCATACAACTGAGTTTTAACAAATGTGAGAAAGTATTGAATAGAAACATAAGCATCAGACTACAACTTTAAACATTATACCCTGTCATTCTTGTATAGTCATTACCAATTGTAATAAAGTATCTGTTTTCCTCAACCGTGGGAGCTTTATATGGTCCCCACATATCCATAAGAAACAAGATCAAGATAAGCAATGCTTTACATACTACTTGTTAGGAAAGGAAACGTAGTTCACTTAGCACCAGGACAACTAGAAAGCGAGCTTATAACTTTAGAAATAGTATCAGCTTTAAGAGGCAACAACTTTGTCAAAACTGATGTGGACACATGCCTGAATATTTTGTGCAAAAGACTAATCTCTAATGAACTAAAACATTATAATTCTTGTGTAATAGCAACTTTGTTTTGTGATTGTTTTTCTGCAACATTCTCAGTAGTATAATTTATACTATGTAAACACTGATTAATTATGTATAAGCCATCTTCTAATATACAAATCTCCTTCACCTTCCCACTAGATAAATCCTTAAAAAAAGTTAGGATAGAAATAGACACTACAATGTAGTTCTTTGGTCACCTTGGAAACAAATAATAAATTGTATTTGAATTATGGTAGGTAAAACACATCTTTTAGTGTGCTTCTTGTTGAAATTAAGTTGTGAGCAGTGTGTGTAACAAGTGAAGTATTACCATTTGGAAGATAAACCTTTTTTGTTATGGTGTCTTTTTTTAACAAATTAATGTAGGACACCATGTGATTAGTAGCACTAGTGTCAATAATCCAATCGAAATTATTACTTGACACCGAAAAAACATTATGGTTACAATTATCAAAGTGTATACTTGTACCCTTATTTTTACTTGCAACAAATGTGTTCACCATATTTACTCTAGATGAGCTGTTGGACTTATTGATCATCCGCAAAATTTGATCATACTGATATTTTATAAACACACATGTTCCTGGTTGACTTTCTCCATTCACTATATTTTGATATAACAAGGCACATTTGCTATAACCTTATTATCACTAGCTAAGTGTAGAGATATGGTTAGCAGGATTGAATCACAAAAAGTATTCTATATTGTTGTTCTTGGCCCTTTTCCAGTACGACCATCAACTTAGACACTATAAGTATTACCAGAATTACCATCTGAACCACCCTTCATTTTCTTGAAATTTGGAGGATATCCAACTAGCTTATAGTAATGTTCTTGAGATAGCCTTTCATCTTATAGTAATCAAATTAAGTAGAGGAGTATTTATTAAACTTCTAATAAATAAGAGCACAAGTTCTAGAGTAGAGTGCAATAGGCTCATAGCTAGTGGTTGTTCTTCACCAAGATGACTGGTAGATGAGAAAGATATCATAACCTTTTTCCATTCATTATTTGCAATCGTAGCATAGGCTTGATTCACAGTAGGTAGTGGAATTATTAGCAATACTTGACTAGTTGAAACACCTAGACTAAGAACTTTTGAAAAATAACTTCATTTTATGTGTTTGTGTTTGGTACGACTAGGGACTAGAGTCATACCCTTGGTCACAACTCATGACCACATTGTCCTCCCCTTTCATACCTTGATAAATATAAGAAGGCAAAACACTATTTACTATATTACATGAACATTCCTCACTCATAAACAATGTATACGAGTTGTTTACTACCCAACCGTATGGATCATGGACCTAACTTGAGTGGACTATTTTGGTTATGTGTGTTCTATACGAGTTAGGGGTTAAATTGTACCCTTTGGTTATGACTCTAGGGTGACCACTAGTACCCACAAAGGTGTGGTTGACCTAGGATAATCCTAGGGTACGATTTAGAGTACCACTTATACCGTAGGGTCCGATTGCTAGGGGAACCGTATAGGAGAGTCGTACCCCTGCATTAATGCAATTTTTAGATTTTTATTAAGGACTTTTTGGTAATTTACCTTGACTAAAACCCTAAACCCTCTCTCTATATAAGGAATTTTAGCCTCCCAATTCTTCATTTATAAAACTTAAACATTCCAAAACACTATAAAAGCTTCTTGGAGCAAGATTGGAGGCTAGGGTTTGGAGGTGTTATCTAGTTCCAAGGAAGAGTCAAGATTATTGGTGTGTAATCTTGTTTAAGGCATGCTTATCTTCCCCTCTTTAAATATCTATAAAATACATGCATTTTAAACTTGAATTAGTAATTGTACATGGTGGTTTTGAATCAAATGAAAAGGGTTTTGTTACCTAATAATAAATAGTGATGATTCTTTCTTATATTTGTGTTGGTACATATATTGATGATAGATTGTACATGTTTGTTCTTGTTGTATTTTGTTTAACATGAGGGTCTTGAGGAACCCTAGTCTTGATGATTTCTACCTTGAAAATAACCTTGTTGAAGGTATGCGCCCAAGGTGTTTCTGAAAATGTCTAAAAGAGTTGTCTAGTCATATGTTGTTGATTTATTGAACTAGGGCAATGGCCCATTGAATACTAATGAGTTCTAAATGGTGTGTTGATGAAATTATGAACCATGTGTGATGAAATTGATGACTTTGGTGGTTGGATAATAAAAGGATAAAGTCCATAGATCTAAAGATGAACATAAATTATGGGTTGAATTCAAGTGAGGTGAGAATATGTCATAGAATTGTTATAAGGGTCTTGATGACCACAACTTATTTTGTATGATAAATTGAATGATGTCATTGGCCTATTGAAATGGTTGAGAAATGAAGGCTTCCATAAGGACCAAGTGGTAATGTATGGTGTTGAATTGGCTAAATGGTTAAAACCCTTAAATATTGTATTGAATATATGTTTGATCCATGAGTAAAGGGGGATAAAGTACTATTGTCAACTAAAGAAAGTGTGATGGCTTGAGGTTGAAGTCCCTTTCCTTATGAATGGATTGAGGTTAAAGTCCCTTTCCTAATAAAATTTCTTATGGTTAAAGTCCCTTTCCCAAAGAGATCTCTTGAGGTGATAGTACCTCTCCCAATGTATGATCACGTGGTTAAAGTCCCTTTCTTGAATGAATATGAATATGTATAGAGTCCCTTGTTGAATGAATTTGTATATGGTTGAAGTCCTTAGTTAATGAATTGGTAAGAATGGTTGATGTCCTTTGTCTAAGAGTATGTTATTATGGTTAGTGTCCTATGCATAGCGTGAAATGTTGACCCTATAAGTATGTAGGGTCGGAGTTCCCTATTTCATGCCTAATGAATGAATACTTAAGAATGTTGATGAACCTTGATATTTGAATTGGAATGTAATATATTTATATGTATGATTAAGTGTATGAATATGACACAATATGATATATATTAATTCTTGTTGTTTGATGATGTACTTTATCGCTTATACTTGAGCTACATTCTAGTGTTCCAATTGTTAACGGTCTTCAGAACCTACGTCCCCATACGACGTAGGGGCCGGAGCATCTTCTTCTTCTCCTGCACAGTGATTAGATAATCAGGCGGTTCATTGATTGACTTGAAGGTGTGAGCTTCCTTATATCTGATAGGGAGACCACGAAAGACCCAAATCAAATCAAACTCTATCTCTTGAGACATGCCACCAAGCCTCAAGAGCTCAACCTTAATTTGCTGACATAACATACACCTAGAAATAAAATTTTCTACATCTCTCTTCATATTGTTCCACCAATAGATCTCTTTCAATTCATGGTACATCTTAGTATAACCTGGATGAACTATATATTGGGACTCCCGAGCCTCAGTCAAAATCCTTTCCCGCAGCCCATCAACATCATGAATACACAACCTTTCTTGATAACTCAGAATGCCATCTCCCCCAAAGCCATAACCTTTTGCTAACCCACATCATCCTTAATATGCACAAGCACGGGATCCAAAACCTCTTTTTCTTTCACCTCAACACTAAGAGATGATTTAACAACTTCTTGAACATCCAAAAGATGAACTCTTGGATCCAACTTCTTGAACCTCTTTCAGAGTCCAAGAGATGAACTCTCAAGTTAGGAAATTTGTGAATGTCCTTCACTAACCTTATTTTATCCTCATTAACATAAAATGGAATCCTTATGGACAACCTACTAAGAGTATCAGTAACAACATTAGCTTTTCTTGGATGGTAGTGAAGGCTCATGTCATTATCCTTAAGAAATTCAAACCATAGCCTCATCTTGAGATTCAATTCCTTCTATGTAAACACATACTGCAAGCTCTTATTATTTGAATAAATATCAATATGCACCCCATACGGATAATGGTGCCAGATCTTGAAAGAAAAAACCATAGCCGCCAACTCAAATCCATGAGTCAGATAATTCCTCTCGTGAACCTTAAGCTTCCTGGAAGCATCGGCTACTACCTTACCATGCTACATCCAAATACAACCCAATCCCAAATAGGATGCATCACAATACATAACAAACCCCTCAGTACCCTAGGGTAGGGTTAAAACTGGCACTCAATTTATCCTTACACTGCTCAAAGCTATCCTCATAAGCATCACACCATAAGAACTTAACCTTTTTCTGAGTCAACCTTGTCAACGGAGCAGCAATAGGAGAAAATCTTCCACAAACCTCCTATAATACCCAACTATGCTCAAGAAGATCATATTATCAATTATAGTCATGGGTATAGGCCATTTCTTAACTGCCTCAACTTTCTATGGATCCACCTTGATACCCTCACTGGAAACAACATCCCCAAGAAAGGTCACAACACTTAGCCAAAACTCACTCTTAGAAAATTTTGCATACAATATCTAGTCCTTAAGAATCTGTAACACAATTCGGAGGAAATTGGCATGATCCTTCACTCTTAGAATACACCAAGATGTCATCAATAAAGTCTATAACAAATAAATCCAGAAACTTTCTAAACACCTAATTTATAAGATCCATAAAAGCAACTGGAGTCTTAGTCAACCCAAATGACATAACCCAAAACAAATAGTGGTCGTACCGGGTATGAAAAAAGTCTTACGAATATCAACCTCCCTAATGTTCTACTTATGATAGCCTGAACGAACATAAATCTTATAGAAACACCTTGCACCTTGAAGCTGGCCCAAAAGATCATCAATCCTAGGAATAAGATACTTATTTTTCACCATCACCTTATTTAGTTGATGATAGTCCACACACATCGGAAGATACCCATCCTTCTTTTTCACTAAAAGAATAGGAACACCCTACGAAGAAACACTTGGACGATTGAAACCCTTATCATAAAGATCTTTCAATTTCTCCTTTAGCTATTTAAATTCAGCCAGATCCATCCTATAAAAAGGAATGAAAATAGCTAAGGTATCCGGTAGAAGATCAATTATAAAATCTATTTCCCTATTGGCAAGAATCCCCGAAAGATCATCGAGAAACACTTTAAGAAATTCATTTTTCACAAGGAGAGATTCCAATGAGGAATGTTAAAATTAGAATCCTTAACCCAAACTAGATGATATAGAAACACTATGGAAATTAACTTCCAGCTCAAAGATAGGAAATAAACCTCCTTTTAGGCACTAAGGAACTCCCCTCCTATTCTGTCACTAGTTTATTAGGACAATGAAGATTGACCTTTTGGGTCCTACAATCCATAGAAGCAGAGAATTAATAAATCCAATCCATATCAAATATCACATCAAAATCCACCATATCAAGTTCTATTAAACCCACCAATGTCTCCCAATGAAAGATAGACACCATATAACCCCTATAGATTTTTCTAGCCATAATAGAATCACCCACCAGAGTAGACATAGAAAAGAGGTTGGGAATATTTTCAGGACCAAATGCAAAGTGTATAGCCGCATAAGGGGTTACATAAGACCTGGTGGAACCTATATCAAGAAAATAATAAATATCACGAGAGCAGAGCTGTAATATAATAGAAAACAATAGAGGATGCCTTGGATTACTGATAAGTCGCAAGAGTATAGAGATAATTTTTTCCAGTGTCGATACCCACAGAGTTTGCTTAGGTGTAGGAGCCACAGTAGAGGTGACCGAAACCTTATATCTCTAGTGGCAACTTTAGCTATAGAATAATTTCTCTATAGATGACCAGGCTGGCTACGATTAAAACACACGTTCCTCTTCTTCTCATAGTAACAATGGTAAAGCTGCCCACAAAATTTGCAAGGAGGATAAGGTGGGGTTGACTGAGCTCCACTAGCCTAAGACTGGGCACCCTTTCCCTTAGGATACTGCTCGACTGAAAATGATGATAACCCAAAGGCTCAAGATAAGGAGAACTTGCTGTCGAATAAAAACTTCCCCAATTCTTCTTCTTTGTCCATTGTCTACAATCTCTCCCATTATTTTGCTGATTACCAATCTACTCTAAATATTTAAACTTCTTTTCCTACCTCTCTCCCATCTCTACCTACTTATTTTTCTCATTTTCTACCTACTACATATAAATGACCATCGTTGAGATATCCATATAATTGTTCAACATCGCAACTTTACACTTTAATACCAAATCACGGGAATAACTAAAAGCAAACTTCCTCATTTTTTATCTCATGTTAGTCACTAACTCTTGATCATAATAGGAAAACTGCTTAAATTTTAGAGCATACTCCTTTACACACATCGTTTCTTACTTAAAATTCATAAACTCTACGACCTTAGCCTCTCTTAAATCCTGAGGAAAGAAGTGATCAAGAAAGGTACCCAAAAACGTATCCCACACCACTAGTTTAGCATAATCATCCCTTATCGCTTCCCATTCCTCATACCACTGATGTCATAACTCGACCTCGGGCCTAGCCGTGATGGGTATCTCAAGCCCACCTTGGGCGGGAGACTACCCCCATAGATAATCCAATCAAAACGTAATCAAAATAATAGCAAGGCTAAAAAAAACTAGAGAATAAAGATAACACAGTTAATGTAACTCAAGAATAAGATCTAAGAGTCAACAACACCATCTGAACCACACCTGACCACAAAAGCCTCTAAACAAATCCAAATATCAAATTAGGTTAGGACATGCCCCCGACTATGATAGCGACAATGAAAATGATAATGTGAACTGTTCAATTCTAAATTATGAAAAGAATCTGATGCTTTGATCACGCTTTCTGAAAGATAGAAGTTCACCACTTCACGTGAGCCAACCATGAATAGGATCACCTAATGTTGCACTTCTACAGGGATTACCAAAGAAGTATCACCCACACACTTCTTCAACATTGACATATGGAAATATGGATGACTAAAACCCAAGCTCATAGGCAACTTCAACGTACAGGCAACATTCCTAACTTTCCCTAAAATTTGATAAAAAACAACATATTGGGGACTGAGCTTCCCTTTCTTCTCAAACCCAATTACTCCTTTTATGGGAGAAACTTTTAAGAACACCTAATCACCGATATCGAACTACAACTCCATTTGCCTAATATCCGCATAAAACTTTTGGCAACTTTGGGCAATATTAAACCTATTCCTTATTGCTTTCACCTTTTCCATGGCTTGGTGAACCAAGTCAGGACAAACAACCTATTCTCACAAACCTTGAACTACCGAATAAGAGATTTATACCTCCTACAATAAAGAGCCTCGAATGGAGCCATCCCAATACTAGTGTGATAAATATTATTATATGAAAACTCAATTAGGGGCAAGTGATTAACCCAACACCCTCCAAAATCATTCATACAGGCCCTTAGTATATCCTCCAATGTCTAAATAGTCCTCTCTGCTTGTCCATCCATTGGAGAGTGTGCTAAGGTTCACCTTGGTTCGCAAACCTTATTTAAGTAAGCATCAAAAGTGAGAAGAAAATTGCATACCTCAATCTGAAATTATGGAAAAAGAGCACAATGCAATCTAACTATATCCACAACAAACAACTTGACATAATCCTCTCCAGAGTGAGTAGTCCTCACTGGCAAGAAATGAGCAGACATAGTAATCCTATCCACAATGATCCAAATCAAATAACATTGATTACGAGAGCGCTGAAGGACTGTAACAAAATCTACATTGATTACCTCCCACTTCCACATAGATATCTCGATCTCTTGAGACATGCCACCCGACCTCAAGTGTTCAACCTTAACTTTTTGAAAAACCATACATGTAGCCACGAAGTTAACCACATCCCTCTTTATATTGTTCCACTAATACACCTCCTTTGAGTCATGATACATATTTTCCGAACTTGGATAAATTGTATACCTCGACTAATGAGCCTTAGCCAAAACCATCTCTCGCAGCCTATCAATATCAGGAACACACAACCTACTTTTGTACCCCAGGATACCATCACCACCAATCTCAAAGGACTTAATCTTTTGAGACCCCACATAATCCTTAATCTGCATAATAATAAGTTGCAATGATTGTTTCTCTTTTACCTTAACACCTAGAGAGGATTTAACTATGTATTAAACAATCACCTCTCCATCCTATGAGTCCAAAAGACGAACTCCTAAATTAGCCAATTGGTGAATATCCTTCACCAATCCTCTCTTATCCTCATCCACATAAGATAAAATCCCCATGGAAAACCTGCAAAGAGTATCAACAACCACATTAGTTTTATCTAGATGATAGTGAAGACTTCTATCCTAGTCCTTCAGAAACTCAAGCCATTGCCTCTGCCAAAGATTCAACTCCTTTTGAGTAAACACATACTACAAGATCTTATGATCCGAATAGATGTCTACATGCACTCTATAAAAATAATGTTGCCAAATCCATGGCCACCAACTTCAAAGCATGAGTTGGATAATTCATTTTATTAACCTTTATCGACCTAGAATATAGGCCATAGCATTGTCATTCTGTATTAAGACACAACTTAGTCCCTCATGGGACGCATCACAATACCCGACAAATCTATTCGTACCTTTGGTCAAGGTCAAAACTGGCACAGTAGTCAACCTATCCTTCATCCTCTCAAATCTACCATTATAAGCATCAAAACACAAAAACTTCATCTTTTGGTTAGTTAACTGTATTAACGGAGTGTGAATATACGAAAATCTCTCCACGAACATATTATAATTTCTAACTAAGCCTAAAAAGTTTCAAATATCGGTTGGAGTAGGGATAGGCTATATCTTAACCAACTCAACTTTCTGTGGATCCACCATGATCCCTCACTAGAACATGACATAGATAGACACAAAGTTTATCCAAAACTAACGGTTGGAAAATTTAGCATACCACCTTTGATCTTTAGGAGTCTTTAACATAATCCGGAGGTGATTGGTATTAACCTCCTCATTCTTAAAATACACCAAAATATCATCTATGAAGATAATAATAAATAAGTCCAAAAAATATCTGAAAACATGATTCATAACATCCATAAAAGTAGTCAGAGCATTAGTCAATCCAAGTGACATAATGAAGAACTCACAGTGACTATTGCCGATTCAGAAAGTAATCTCGGGTCTATCATCCTCCCTAATTTTAAACTGATGATAGCGCAAATGAAAGTCAATTTTACAAAAACATCTAGCAGCCTGAAGCTGGTCAAAAAGATTATCAATCCTAGGAAGGGGATACTTATTCTTCACTGTCACCTTATTCAACTATCGATAATCTATACATATCTAAAGAAACTCATCTTTCTTTCACACAAAAATCATAAAGGCACCCCATGGAGAAATACTAGGGTTGATGAAGCCCTTATCAAGAAGATCTTTTAACTACTCTTTTAGCTCCTTTAACTCAGCCAGAGCCAAAGATATAGAGATAGAATAAGTTTCCAGTAGAAGATCAATACCAAAATCTCTTTCCCTATCTGGAGGAATACCAGGAAGATCCCCTAGAAATATATCAGGAAACTCATTGACAATAGGGAGAGATTGCAAGGAGGGAACCTCAAAACTAGAATCTTTAACCCGTACCAAATGATATAACACGCCTTCGAAATCAACCTCCAGGCTCTGAGATAAGAGATATACATCCCTTTAGGTACTAAGGTACTTCCCCCCATTCAGTTACCGGTTCAAAAGGAAATTTGAAACTGGATTTTTGAGTCCTACAATTATAAGAAGCATTGAATGAATGAAGCCAGTCCGTCCCTAAGATTATATAAAAGTCTACCATATCAAGCTCTACTAAATCCACCAAAGTCTTCTTATGAAAGATAGAGACCACAAAACACCTATAGATATTTCTAGACATAATAGAGTCACCCATGGGAGTAGAAATAGAAAAGGGATCAAAAGTACTTTTGGGACCAAAACCAAAGTGCACAGCCACATAAGGGGTCATATAAGAGAGAGTGGACCCCAGATTAAGAAAAAATAATACACATCATGAGAGAAGAGTTATAAAATACCAATGACAACATCAGGAGATGTCTCAGATTCCTGATAGGCAGCTAGAGTATAAAGATAATTCTAGCCAGTGTCGGTACTAGAAGTAGCATCCTTAGGTTTAAAAGTCAAAGAAGTTGCAACCAGAACTTTATTAGCCTAGTGGCTACCTTAGCCATAAGGGAATCCTACTACATATAACCAAGTTGAACATAGTTAAAGCACCAATTTCTCCCCTCATCACAATAATACCGATAAAGCTGACTGCAAAATCTACAAAGAGGATATAATGGGGTTGACTCATCTTCACGAGCCTGAGACTGGGCACCTTGTCCCTTAGGGACACTACTAATTGGAAAACAACAATCATTTGATGACTTTGGATAAGGAGCACTAACCAGAATTTTTCCAAGTCCTCTTCTTGCTCCACTATCTAGTATCTCTCCCACTAGCTTACTGACCTCCACGCTATTCTAAATACCTGAACTTCTTATTCTACCTTTCCAAATCTCTACCTGTTTCTTTTTTTCATCCTGTACCTGTTGTATATAAACCACAAGCCTAGAGATATCCATATCATTACTCAACATTATAGCCTTACACTCTAGTACAAAATCACGAGACAAACCAAAAGCAAACTTCTCATTCTAGCTTTCATGCTAGACACTAACTCTTGAGGATAGCGAGACAACTGGTGGAATTTCAAGGCATATTCCTTCATACTCATCTTACCCTGCTTCAACTTAACAAACTCCTCTGCCATAGCTTTTCTCAACTCCTAAGGAAAGAAACGATCAAAGAAAGCACCAGAGAACTCCTCTCACATATCCAACTCAGCATTATCTTCCCTCGACTACTACCACTCCTTGTAGAATAGATATTCCACATCTTTTATCTTATATTCTGTAAACTCCACACTCGCTAAATCTAAAGCATGTATCACCCTGAAGATCTTCTCTATCTTATTAATAAATCCTTGAAGATCCTTCTCAACCATTGATCCAGTGAAGGTTGGGCGATTGAACCTTATGAAATAACCAACTTGAGTAACCTCTAAAGATAGAGCAACATAACTACCCTGACCTGACTGACGAGACTAGAAGGTCACCAACTGAGTTAACATATGAATAAAATAGTCAAACTTAATATTAGAGATGTCTCTTTGATGTAATTGAGCATGAGTGTCACCAAATAGAGAAGGATTAGTGGGGAAAAGTGGAACCCTAGATGGAGCGGCATAATCAATAGTAGAAAACCTAGATCAGATATGTACTCTATAAATAGGGTGAGCCCCTCTACATTGACCTCAGGTACGACAGAGTTCCAATAGAGTTTTTACTAAAATTAGATCTTCAAGGAGGCATTATGTGAAATATGAGTAAATTAGAGTTAGGGAAACTCAAGACATCAGACTCTATAGCCCAAAAATAGATCACAAGAAAGGGAAACATTCCTAAATGTCTTATATCCTCTCCCTTATAAGTATGTCATGCTATACACCAACAACATAGTGTCTACTCAAATCGACATCATAGACACCCAACGACACTAAAACTAGGCTCTAATAAAAAGCATCTCATGAACCAACAACAGGCCTAGCCGCGATGGGTATCTCAAGCAAATCATAGACCGAAGATCACCCCCAAAGCCTGTCCAATCCAAATGTAATCCAAATGATAGCAAAATAAAAAAACAACCAGAGAGTAGAGATAAAATAGTTAATGCAACTGAAAAATAAGCTCTAAGAGCCAACAACCCCATTAAACCGACACATGTCCATAAAAGCCTCTAAACCAGTCCAAATATCAAACTAGGTCGGGACATGCCCGCGATAATAATAGTGACTATGAAAATGGTAATGTTAATGTGAACTATTCAATTCTAAAATATGGAAAGAAACCAATAGAATAACCAAGATTTTCCAACGATAGAAGCTCACCACTTTACCGTAAACCAACTGACAAACTGGATCACCTAACGCTATATAAGGGTAAAAGAAGTGTCTTCAGATCCTACATTAGGAAATAATGTAGAATCCTAGGATGGTTTACAGAGTGAACACTAGCATGTAACTCATGGTAGGGATAAAAAATACTACTTCAAATTCAAGTCCAAACTCAATGTACATATTTATATACAAACATACATACATATATATAAGATGTTGTGATAGGGAAAAGGGTTTAGCATGAGATTTAAAACTATTATCCTGGAATATATAGGTCTAATTGTCATAAAAACATCCATGGGATATATGGGTCCGGCTCACCCAATGAAAGGCCCCCAATGCATGTTAGACAAATGAACTGGATAAATCCATGAAAGGGATAGGGAATCCACGACCCTAGTCATTTTAAGAATATATTTATAAAGTGTGAACTATGCACACAACCACCAAGGCCCCCACATAGTTAAACTTGGTTTGCATATTGGTCACTCCGGAACCTCCGCCTTCCACGACAAGCTATAAAAACCTCTTTAAGCCTAATTAAAATATTTACACATAACCCATCCATTTAACTAAGGAGTCATTCATTTAGGAACTTATCGAATGGTATCGTCATACTAATTAATTAAGCTTGCAAGCCAATTCCATTATGATAAATCAAACCAATTAGCCATAAGACCCCAAAGTTCAAATTTTAAATCACTCTATGGCCACCAAGGCCTTTAAAATCCAAATTTATCCGTTTAGCAATTAATGCAATGCAATAGTTTAGTAAGGTATGCAAAACCATATAATTATCCATATTTTAAAACAAATTATGCATATGGGTTAAAGTTATTACAAATTCCAAACAAACAACCATAAATTTGGAGGAATACAAGATTCCCATTCAATTCACCTTGCCCATATAACCAATGAGTTCTGAAATCTATCCATAAAGCATAAAAAAATATCTGTAAACCATGGACATATAATTTAAATAATGATCATCCAAAACCCTCAACCTAAATTCAAAAATCAAACATTAAAATCACATGAATATTAAACCATTGCATGCTATAGTAAAATACAAGTTTGGGGAAGAGATACATTCTTGAAAATACCAAGAATTCTGAGAAAAACCACTATTTGAGCCCTAGATAACCAACCGTTTGAAACCCTAGCTCGGTTTTTGACTTGGGAATTTGAGAGAAAAGTAGTTTGTGATTAAGTTAATTATATAGAAATAGGGCTAAGGGAAGACTTTAAGTCATGGTAATAGTGTAAAGAAAGAGAAAAGACCAAATTACCATTGATAAAAAATGTTTTAGAAAATAACAACCAGTCGCTATCGGTCTCATAAAGACTCGTGGTCGCTGGTCACAAGTCTTCACCATGACTCATAATCTGGGTAGTTCCAAGGACCACCTCTACTAGTTCGGTCATGAGTCACACCCGATAACTCATGACCTCAACTTATGACTGGTAGGGTCATAGTCGTGATTCAAATAGAAACCTGGGAAATCCTTACTAGTTAAGCTACGATTGGAACCATATGACTTAAGATGAGTGATAACAACACATCACATGAACCATCACTTGGGTAGTGAGCTCGGCACACATAAAAATTTTCAGAGGCAAAACCTTGAGGTGTTACAACTAATAAGCTACATCTTTAAGTTGATATGCAACAAACACTACACCCTCAGAATTTGTAGTATGCATCACTCTAAAAATATTCTCTATTTTATCAATAAAACCCTGAGGAGCCTCCTTACCCTTAGAGCCTATAAAGGTTAGGGGATTCAACCTCATAAACTACCCAACGCAAGTGACCATAAATAAACTAACGGTAGGACCAACACGATAAGAATAATGTAATTAATATTCCACTAACTGAGTAAGCATATGAATTGACTAATAGAACTTTACATTAGAGATAACTTCCTAAGGCAACTGAGCATAAGCGTCACCGACAAGAGAAGTTTGAGTAGGACAAGTAGGTATTGGTGGAACACTTTATAGAGAAGTATAGTCAGGAGAAGGGACTCTAGACCGAGTTTGCCCTCTATAAATAGGATAGTCCCCTCCATATTTTTTTAGGTGGGACATAGGTTCTGATAGAGCTTCTATGACCATCACATTCTTGGGGAGGCATGATATAAAATGCTAGTAAGCCAGGAATTAGCAAATTTTCAAGATATCTAGACTCTACAAACCAAAATAGAACATAAGAAAGGGAAACATTCCTAAATACCTTGTAGCCTTCCCCTTATAAGTATGGTATGCTACACACCAATAAAAAAACTCTACTCAACACAGCTTTGTGGATACCTAAAAACCCTAAATCATGCTCTAATACCAAGTTTGTTAAGTACCAAACTAGGGCCTAGTCATGACGGGTATCTCAAGCCTTCTATGAGTCAGAGACTACCTCTTTATCCTAACATCAAAAACATAATTAAATAATTCAATAGAACCCAGCCAAATATGAAGATTAGAAAAATAGATAAACCAAATGAGAGTTCTAAGAATCAAAATAAACATCCAATGCACACTTGTCCACAAAATCCTCTAAAACTAGAATATCAAACTAAGTTGAGACATGCCCCCGACTATGACAAAAGGAATCCAAAAGTACTAAGACAGTAATAGAATTTAAAAGATGGAGGCTCACCACTTCACAGTACATCCAAAAGAATACTGAACCACCTAACGCTGCACAGGAGAAACACAAAATCCCTTAGACCTTATATCATGACACAATGCATCATCTAGGGATGGTTAGAGGGTAAAACACTAGTATATAACTCAGGGATAAGGGATAAAATAATACTAATGTAAAAACCAATCAAAAACAACATGCACAATATTTATATATACATATATATGATGTCGAGATAGGGAGACAGGTCATGAATATGAGAATTAAAACATTAACTTGAAATTTGTGGCTCATTACATCCTAAAGGCACCCATAGACTATATGGGTTTAGTTTCTCCTGCTGAAAGGGACATAGTACATGTTAGAAAAATAAAGCGAGGAATTCGAAGAAAGTATGTTAGCAGAATAAACTGAGGAATTCAAAGAAAAGGATAAAGACACCAAGACTTTATCCATCCCAAAATATAATGTGTGAACAAACAAAATAGTCATATAGACCCCTATGACGACAAACACGGTTTCTAGTGTTAGACTCCCCGAGAATATACCTTTATGGTAAGCTACTCAATTCTCTTTAAGTCCAAATTTAAAAAGTTTGCACATAATCCTACCCATTAACCTGGGTGTCTTATATTAATGAATTTATCACTTGGTATCGGCATACAAATTATGCTTGCAAGCTTATATAAGTATGCCATTCTAATTCATGTAACCATTTGACTCCCAAGTTTTATTTAAAAATCTAAGTCATGGCCACCAAGTCCTTTCAAATATATTTTATCCATTTATCCATTGATGCAATGCATCAGTTTCCAAAAGAGAAGTTTTATTATGCAACTATCCATGTTCAAACCATATTTATAAAATAGATTTAGGTTAATGCCATTAACAAGCCAAAATGTCATCAATTTAGAGAAACCCATGTTCCCTATTTCAATTTCCATAACAATGCAGTCATTCATTTCAAAAACCATAAATTAAAATATAATCATCAATTTAAAACATGGAATAAGTAATTCAAGTAATATCAATCAAAATTCCTCAACTCAATTTCAAACACATTATTTAAAGCACATAAATTGCGAGTAAATAAATATCACAATGTAAAATTAAAGTTAGAAAATGAGATACATCCTTGAAATACACAAGAAATTGAAGACAATTTGAAGTTTTGATCTTGAATGGTGAATTCCTTGTAAAACCCTTTAGATTTTTTTTGTTTAGAGTTAGAGAGGAAAAATAATCATTTTGATCTTTGAAAACTTAAGAGAAAAGGGTTATTTCTTATTTATAAGTCGAGGAAAGAGTAAAGGGACCAAAACCCCCCAACCTAAGTGAAAAAAAATAAAAAAAAACAAAATTAAAAGAGAAACATGGCATACCCTTATCGTGGATTATAGACTCCGTGCCACACTCTTATCACAGAGGGTAACCTCCATGGCATGCCACTATCACGGAGGCACACTGGCTTGGAGTTCTAAAATAGTCTCGAACCTCTTTTAAAAATCTGAAACTTTCCCAAAACACCCTTTTAATGTTCCTAAACATAATTCAAGAAAAAATTAACATTATGAATGTGCGAGGATTAAAAAATCATCAAAATTTGACAATGTCATATATTTATTTTATGGTTTTAGTTGTATTTGTTCTTACCTTACTGATTATACTTATAGAATCTGTTTTGTTTCTAAAGCTTGTTACAAATATGGTTTGTCAATGCTTAGCCTTAACTTTACATACTCAGTACCTTTCCTGTACTGAATGCATATTTTTCTTGAATTTTTTTTCATTATTGTAGATTTCGGTGCTCTCTCTCAAGCTTGGGGCTAGGTAGTTGCAAATTGTTATTATGTACTTGGTTATTCCTCTTCATTCAGGGACATTTAGTAGTTTAATTTAGTTCAAACTTTTTTTTTTGGTTTATGGATAGTTGGAGGCCTTGTCTCGGAAAACTTATTTTATTCAGTTATTAGAGGCTTAATACATAATACTTGATCATTATGAATTTGACATATTTGATTTTCAGGATTTACTCATCATTCTTGTTCATAGATTTAGCTTCAATTTTCATTTGTTTTGTACATATAGTATGCCAAGGGTCTGTTTGGGGCTACTTTTGGTTCCAAGTGTCGATCACACCTAGAGTGTAGACTTGGGTTGTGACTATTTGTTCCCTATCTATTGATGATACTTGTTACTAGGACAAGTTGCACATATAGTACCTATAATGTCTTTCGCGAATTCAATTATTCTTTTCTAGATCATATTGACTACAACCTTGCAAGACTCTAGGTTATTTCGAGGCATAGTTAAAGAGAACTTTGTTGGGATTGATGATCTGAGATATTTTAAGTCACGTACAAGACATTTGATTTGGCAGATTAATGTATCTAATTACAATTAAACCAAAATAATAGTCAGATGTATCTAAAAATTTTACCTTATAGAAATCATCATTACTCTCTATTAGAAGGTGAAACTTATATTCAGTTTACATAAACTCACTATTAGCAATTGTGGATTCACTAGAATAACTGCTATTATTTGAATTGTAATCATCACGAACAGTTGAATCTTTTGAAAAAAAAATATTGACTAATCAATATTTCTACTACTCAACATTAATTTTGTAGTATTCCTATTTTGGATGAGTATTTCACCAAAAAATGAGAGACTAGCCATAGAGTTGCAAAATACAATATACATGGGTCATAGCTCACATACAAATGAACATAAATATTTTATTTATCATATACTACATAATAAAACTCATCAATGTAAGACATTTCATATTCTAAGTTCCACTTGGATCTATCAAAATTATCATTTTGTCTGGCACTTATAATATGTATTTACATCAGTTGTCCTCTTCGATAAAATTATTTAGAGTAAAATTTAACTCTTGTGGTGTGTTCAACAACTCTAATGTAGCACTATTTCTTAGCCCTTTTAAGTCCTAGTACACTAATTTCTTTACCAATTCTTCAACCTATGTTATACGCCAATATAACTTAAATATAATTGTATTACTGTAATTTTCAATATATCTCTCATTCAGGTCACTTGAGTATTTAAATTCATCTTCATCACTCTATGATCATGTTCTACCAATATCATTGAATCTATTTTGGCACAAATGAAATATTAAGACTGTCTTCCATAATTTATCTAAAAAGTGTCATAATAAGATAATTTTATCGACCATTAGTTACCAATTGATGTACATAATGGATATATTTATTTATTTATTAAATATTAAACATGTTTAACAAATATAAACAAATATATCATATTATTGAATATTTTCTAATAAATTCTAGTGGAAGAATAATACAAGGGAAGACTAAAGAAGAAGAAAAATATTAAAGAAATAAGAGAAATTCCATGGGTGCAGTTACAATCTCGTAGGCACAATCATGAAATTTTTTGGAAAAAGTTGTAAAGCTCATGGGTTTGATCACCATTTCGTACACACACACGTTAAGTTGATAGAATTGAGAAAGAAGTTACAAGTTGACGGTTACAACCACCACTTCAAAGATGCATTTATGTGAGCAGCACTATAGGCTTCTATAAATAAAGGGATCAATTTGATTACAAAGGATCCAACACTATGAGCAAGACATACGAATTAGTCTTTTTTAATTTTTATTCCTTATTTTTTCTTTTTGTAGGATATTATTTTTCTTTCTATATAAATTTTTATCTTTTCTCCATTATGGAGTAATTTCGTTCTGTTCGAATAGGTGATGAAGCTTGATATATTAATAATATTGTCTAAGTTTTAATACATACACCCCCTGAATATTTTATTTACATCTCCATATTGTGCTGAAACAATGACCATTAACTAATTATTATTATCATACCTATCTATTTTATCTCAAAGTTATTACTATATTGTTTTGTTATCCTCATGGAGCAAAATTAATATATAATAATTGATGAGTAAAATAGTAGAATGAGATTAATTTTTATTCATTTATTATTTTAAATATTTAATCTTGCTTCTTTCAGTTTTTATTCTCATGAAAGGATTAATTAATAAAATCAGTGAAATATCTATTACTTGTGAATATTTTGTAGGAAGTCACCTTGTTCATCAATATCAAATAGGTAATTCATATTTGTTTTATTCTTCTTATGAACAATCTTACGTTGTTTCTAGTTCTTCTAGCCATATTGATTCTCGTGAATACAATTACAATTCAGAGTGTAATCAATACTCACAACAGAATCAAATTTTGAGTTTGAACAATTTCAAGAGGAGTATATTGACTTGAATAAAACTATGCATACATTCATAAAGAATATCGATGGAAAAATTATACATAATGAGAAAGTTATCACGGATCTAACAATGCAGTTAAATGATTTATAAGCATAATAAACTCCTAAAAAGAAGGTGAACTTTCAACTGAAACTACGTCTTGTGAAGATGAAGCGATTAATAAAATAAGAGTGCCTTGTGAAAAAGAATCTATGAATGAGAAATGGTTTCAATTCAAGAAGAAACTTGGCATGATGCCCAACCACCGAATTTCAGGGATAAGCATATTGAATATGTTTTATAGATCCCTAACTATCAGTTATAGAGACATGAAAAACACTATCTCTAGAGTAGCATTTATAAGATTGTGATATAAGATTGCTTCTAGTATTATGGATTAGATCTCATTAACTAACCGAGGGTGGAAAATTGGGGAGGTTGAGAGAGATTCTGACATTTATTCCATTGGAACTTCTGGTGAGTGGAGAGTAATTAAGGGTATGCTATAGCTCAGGAGATTTCATTATTAAGAACTTATATTGGTGAGTTGGCCAAAAAAATTTCAAAAATAAATTCTTCAAATGTTGATGAAGTAGGGGAACACGGTGAAACTTCTAAGGTACGTGAGTCTGAGTTATAGAAAGAGGAAAAGTATGTGGATCATCAAATGACCGGTTTCTGAGCCCAAGGGCAAGGTTATCAAGGTTTGAAATATTATGATGAGAGATACAAATACATTCCACCTGGAAGATGAGATGCGGAATCAAGAATAGAGGAAATATTGACTAAACTGATGAAGGGTCAATAGAGCCAAGAAACTTTCCTTAAAAACTCAAGGCTGACACTTCGGGATTGACCCAAAAAATTGAGTCACATTCAATTGTTATCAGGCAGTTGGAGCAAAAGTATGGGTAACTCTCTGCCACTTTGGTCCAAACATAAATAGGTGCCCTTCCTTGTGACACTATGAAGAATCCATCAAGATTTGTTTATGTCTGGATATTAATAGTAGGAGTTACTTCCCACCTAATACCATTTTGTTCCTATCAATAATGAGATAAAGAAGGATAATATTATAGTGGATGAGCCACCTAAAGATGAGTTTGAGAAGCTTACTTTTAGTGATTATAGTGATGACTGGGTTGCAGAAGAGCTCCAAGACATATTGCAACAGTTTAACATGAATTCTTCTACACAATCAGTAGAAAGGAAGGGGGACCCAGGTGCAGTAGCCATCCAAAGTTCTATCAGGCCTTATGATATTAATCAAGCTCAATGTCATTTGGGAGTAGGGATAAATAAAATGTCGATAGTGATATACAAGGTGTTGGGGTTAGGAGAACTCAAGCCTACATCTTCAAGGTTGTTGATGGTTGATTCATCTATGAAGTATACAATGGGTATTTAACGTAACATAGAAGTAAGTGTGGCATAGTTCACGTATTTGGAAAATTTCATGATTTTAGATAGAAAAGTGGATGCTCAAGCTCTGATTTTCTGGGATAGACCCTTCCTATCAACTGGTCAGGTAGTGATTGATATGGACCTAGAGAAAATCACCTTCAAATGGCATAATGAGAAAGTAGTGTTATATATTTGCATGACAATCTAACAACCAGTTGATATTAGAGTTGTGGCAGTGATAGATGTGATGAATAATAATATGATTACAGTAGAGGTAACTATTGAGGAGAGATTAGGGGTAGAAGTATTAGCAACAATGATTATGAACTTTGAGAGTGATGGGATTGATGAATATGAAGATCTGGTGAATGCACTACATGGCATAGATTCTTAAAAATATGCCCCTAAGAAGTTGGATCTTGACTTAAAGAATAGAACCACACCTCATGCAAAACCATCTATTGAGGATCCACCGGCATTGGAATTAAAGGAACTCCCCTTTTATTTGTAGTATACGTCCCTTGGGGATAAAAAAAACTTATCAGTGATCATTGGGACAGATTTAGCAGGAGCATAAGTTGAAGCTTTGACATCAGTATTCCTGAAATTCTAGAGAGCTATTGGGTGGATCATTACAAGCATCATAGGGATTCCACTAGGCTTATGAACACCCAAAATACTACTTGAGACAAACATCATTCCCAGTATTGAGCACCTGAGGTGACTAAAACCTCCTATACAAGAGGTGGTGTAAAAGGAGATAAACAAGTGGTTAGATACTAGGGTGGTTTTTCCCATTATAGAAAACAAGTGGGTAAGTCCCATTCAATGCTTGCCAAAGAAAGAGGGAATCACAGTGGTTCTAAATAAAAAGAATGAATTAGTATCCATAAGGACAGTGACCAGGTTAAGAGTCTGCATGGGTTACAGAAAGCTAAACAAGTAGACACAAAAAGACCATTTCCCTATGTCATTTATGGATCAGATGCCGGATAGACTAGCAGTAAGGGGTTGGTACTATTTTCTTAATGGGTATTCTTATTACAATAAAATCATGATTCCAGTCGAAGACTAAGAAAATACTACTTTTACTTGCCCTTATGGGACCTTTGCATTTAAGAGGATGTCGTTCTGACCAGGCAATGTGCTAGATACTTTTCTGAGATTATAATGTTCGTATTCTCCAATATGGTGAAAGAAATGATCGAAGTATTCATGGAAGACTTTTCAGTGATCGGGGACTTATTTATTAACTATTTGTCCTATTTAACTATTGTACTGCAGAGATGTGAAGAGTGAAAGTTGGTGCTAAACTAGAAAAAATGACACGTCATGGTGAAAGAAGGCACCGTTCTTCGTTACAAGATCTCAAAACATGGTATTGAGGTAGACAAAGCAAAGATTAAGGTTATTGAGAAATTTCCACTGCAGGTGTAAGTTAGAGGCAGAAAGATCTTTTTGGGTCATGCTGGCTTTTATAAAAGGTTCATAAAGGACTTCACTAACATTTCTAATCCTCTATGCAAGCTTTTAGATAAAGAGGTGAAATTTGTGGTTAATAAACCTTGTCTTAAGTCTTTCAAATGCCTAAAAGAGTGGTTGATTTCGGCGCCATCATTGTGTCTCCCGACTAGTCTGCACCTTTTAAGGTAATATGTGATACAAATGGTGTCGTCTTGGGTGTTTTTCTAGTCCAAATAATATAAAAGAACCCACAAATCATCTACTATGCCAGCAAAGCTTTAATCCCTGCACAAAAAAATTATACAATTACCGAGCAAGAGCTACTTACGGTGGTTTTTTCTTATGAAAAAATTTGGTCTTATTTTAGTGGAACATAGGTCATAGTTTGCACTGACCATCCAGTCTTAAGATACTTAATGTCGATGAAAGAGACCAAACTAGGATTGATTCATTGGGTTCTCTTGCTACGAGAGTTTGTCTTTGAAGTAAAGTACTAAAAAGGGAAAAAATAAGATTGCAGACCACTTGTCTAGACTTTTAGATAAGACCATACAGAGAGTATGATCTTGATATAGATGATGTTTTTCCTAATGAGCGATTATTGGCAATATCTCAAGATCATATTCCATGGTTTGTTGATTATTCAAACTATTTGGCAAGTGATCTGGTCCGAAAAGACCTATCCTTCCAGCAGCAAAGAAGATTTATGCATGAGGTAAGGAATTTCTTTTAGGACAATCCATATTTTTTTAGGATCTATGTTGATGGTATAATTTGGAGATGTATTCTAGAGGTGGAGATAATGAGCATTCTAGAGGATTATCATTTATCACAACTTGGGGATCACTATAGTGTCACACACACAACCTATAAAATTTTGCAGTGTGGGTTTTAATGGCCTACAATTTACAAGAATGCTTATGATTTTGCACAAACCTGTGACTAGTGTCAGCGTCAAGGCAATATTTATGGGGCTATGAACTCCCTATTAAACCTATTGGAGTTAGAGTTGTTTGATGTAAGAAGGATTAATTTCATGATCCCATATGTCAGTTCCTTTAGCGTGAGATACATTATAGTAGTGATTGACTATTTGTCAAAATAGGTTTAGGCAATTGCGCTTCCAGATAAAAAAGGTAGAAGGGTCACCACCTTTTTGAAAAAACATATCTTTTCTCGATATGGTACTCCATGTGCAATTATCAGTAATGGTGGGCCTCATTTTTGCAATTGATTATTCAAGCATTTTCTTAATAGATGTGGTGTAAGTCATAAGGTGGTGACACCTAACCATCCCCAGACTAGTGGGCAAGTGAAAGTCTTCAATAAAGAGATAAAGTCCATATTGGCAAAGATTATGAATGCCAATAGGAATGACTGAGCTAGAAAGTTAGATAATGTATTTTAGTCCTATCGAACAGCCTATAAGACCCCAAAATATGCCTCTTCATATCAACTTGTATATGGCAAAGCATTCCATTTACTGATTGAGCTTGAACATAAGGCATTGTAAAGGCTAAATTTTGAGTAGTGTTATACAACAAACTTGAGGTTGAGCAAGGTGAATGATTTTGATGAATTCGTACTCTCTGATTATAAGAGATCTTCTATATACAAAGAAAGAATGAAGTTGTATCATGACAATAAAATTGAGAAAAGAATATTTAAACCCAATTATTTGGTCTTGTTGTATAATTCAAGACTACACTTGTTTCTTAGCAAGATGAAATCTAGATGGACTAGGCCATTCACTGTGGTTAAGGTATTCCCACATGGGGCTATAAAAATAAAGTGTGATGGTGATATCCCATTCAAGGTAAATGGGCAGTGGGTGAAGCACTACATCGGAAACCTGGATAAAGGTAGAGTCTTTGCTAACATGGACCTTGGCAAAGTCTGAGTAGCCAAGGGAACTGAGTCGTGCCACAATGATAAATTACGCGCTACTTGGGAGGCAACCCAATGTACACATATGCTTAGTGCATCCCAAGTATGTTCTAACTTTCCTTTATTTTTTATTATTTTCGCATATTGAGGATAGTGCGTAGTTTTTTAGTTGGGGTGGGGTATACTATAGTCTTCTTACATTTTTTTTATTGTGCTTCTTTTCCTGTCATTCGTGGTATGGTTGTAAAACCGACATGTCTAGATTAAAATTTATTTCATATGGTATTTTGTTTCATATTGTGTTGTGTTTTGGTGTAATCAGGATACTCTTAAATATTTAGTGAGTAGTCATGTTCTTATTGATTCTTGAGAAGAATTATACTCCTCCAAAATTGTGCTTTATAACTATGTGAATATATATATGTGTGAACATTATGGATCTTGTTATGGCATTAGGATTAAGGACATGATAATAACTTTATATCAATTGCATGAAATTGATAAGAAGTAGTTTGTAATATTGACTCTGTGCTATGCGTGTGTGAGATGCTACTTAGTTCCCTTTGTGTTTTGAATTCAAGACTTGCTCGGTTAGTCTTGCCTAGGTTGAAGGATAGCCGATTAGAAAAGGATAATAGGCAAATTTTGATTTTAGTCTACTTTTAGCCAAAATGACCATCCCTATGTCAAATAGTATCCCTTGATCCCTATGTTTAAGCCTTATAGCCTTTTTTTTGTTACACCTTTAACTTTTTTATTTGCGTTATAATGAACCTATTTTGTCCCTGGTCCTCTTTGGGCATTGTGCATCTCAACTCGGGAAAATGTCTAAATTGAGGGTGGTATCATAGGTGTGCGTAGTGTAAAGTGGGTATGTATAAGGGGAAAATAAGATAAAAAGTTAGTAGGGTTGGGTGTGGTAGCAAAATAAATGAAAAAGAAAAAGAAAAGAAAGATTGTGAAAAAAATAAAAAAGTGAAAAAGAAAGAATAAAAGAGCACAACCAACCTGAATGTGCAATAAAAAATAAAAATTGAAAAATAAGGTTTGAACAAAAAGGAAATTGGTTAATAGGTGGACCCTAAGGTCAGTGTATTACCAAATAAACTTAGTCATTTGATATTTCCATATGTACAATATCATCCCCCATGTCTACATCACAAGCCGAGAAAAGTCCTATAGTGATCCTAACTTGACTGTCTGAATGCTGAGGCAAAGAAATAAGGGCAAGCCTATGGTATTTGATGCACATTGATTAGAACTTCTTTTTGAGTGTGAGTGTCTCTTGACTGTCCCTGCATGTACATGTTTTATTTCAAATAAACGAGTAGGACATCTTTGTTGTGAGGGCACTTGAGTCATATTACTAGTTATTTGCTTGTTTTAGGTAGTGTAACTTGTACATATGCGTGGTTGTTTGTTGCTAATGTAATGTCATAGCTTGATCCCATTGAGTCACATTGTTTTTCTTTATGTTTATGAACAATTGGGTTTGAAAAGTGAGATTGGAGGGGTTGTTGCGTTTTGAGCTTAAACTGTTGAGTGTCTACCTTGAATAGTGAGATTCTCCTAGTTAAGCGTCGTGTTTATTTATTTTTTTGTTTTGTTTCCCGAGGATATGTAAACTTTCTATGTTAAGGGTGTTGATGTGCTATAGAAATATAGAACTTTCGATGCTTAAAATGGGGAAGATATGTAAGTTTCTGAGGTTGTTTTGTTAAATATGATGCGTTTTGGGTATGTTTTGTAGGAAATCATGTTTTGGATGCTATGTTTATAAAGAAAATGAAAATGTGTTTTTGGGTACTTATGGAAGAAATTATGGATGTTTTGGATACTTTTCGAAATGTTCGTGACCAAACCATGTGCGGGAATTAAAGAAGAGATGGAAAAAAAACTTTCGGCACATGCCAAGTCAACATACGGACCGTATGTAGCACATGTGGACAAAGAATATGTCAGAAGTCCAAAATAAAGATAGCTAAACCTACAGGAAATTTTGGTCCAGGCACATGCGGTCACTACATGCACCCAGCCTATAGGGCGCATGTACCACATGCACCCGAGACTAGGCCGCATGTAGTGACCACATGTAGCCACTAACCCTTTTTCTCCTATTTCATTCGGTCTTTGGTGTTAAGGTTTCCTCATGTACTATAGATATCCCTTATGTATTTTTTTGTAGAACTGACGCACTCTCGATACTTACAAACATATTTTGATTACAATATTCAATTTTAGCATTGGAATTCTCTTGTATTTATTTCAGTTACAATTTTCAGTTTTTACTTGTGATTACATCTTATGATTTCAAGCATGAATTTTGTTGATTACTTCACAAGCATGAGCGGCTAAAATACCTTAGCTAGGATTGTGGAAATCATGGCAGATTGACGAAGTAAAAGAAGTGCTATTATTGGTCTAAACCGCTACCTATGCATACATCATATTATCTTTAATTTAATAGTTATTTTAGCGGTCAGAAATGTTACGATCCTACAATGATTTTTGCTATTTAATCCAAAAGAGGATTAGTGACTAGAAAAAAATAACGACAACAATAATTTGTAGTTTAACAGTCGACCCACACTACAAGGTATTATCTAAGTAAGATGGTTAGATTTCATCTAATAACTAGATATTCAAAAGGTAATAGTTAACTGAGATCAAGATAAGGGTTAGTAAAGAGACTTACTGAGACACAAAAGGTAAAGAGTAAAATCATTCTGCTCATCCAAAAGGCTATAGAGGGTACATAACCTATTGATTCTGCATGCAAGGTATCGGGTTGGTTCAATAAATCACGATAAGCATATAGAGTTGAGAAGCCAGGGGGAACACAATCCTAGAGTTCACTTACTACTACAACAACCGAAGTTGGTAGCTGCTGCTAGTTCTATATTGATTCCACGTATTGCCTTGTGATTCGAACAAACCTTTGTTGGGTTACTATATTTGGCAGCGACCATATTATCTTCAAAGTGGAGGTGTTGCTTGGATGTAACGAAGAAGTAATGAATGCATATTCCATTTTTTAATCAATTAAATTGATTAATTTTTATAAAAAATGAGAATGAAGATATAACAAGCACAAAATAATATTATTTTATCATTATTCAGCAATTTCTCTTTATCATTATAATTTTATGAATTTTGTTGTTGGAAATTTTTAGGAAAAAAATTGAACGATTGTCTTTGACTATATAAAATAGAGTTAAAAACTATCATGCACGGTCATTTATCTGCTCGAGATACGATCAAGAAAATATGGAACAGAAAAAAAAATATTTTATAAATTTGTTGTTCATGTGGGCTTTGACAGAAAATTCATGAATCAATAGAGAAGTTTTGATTTAAAATTGGGGGTGGAATTCCCGAGCTCTACAAAAAACTCAGTGTGGGGTAAGATATATATATTTTGTAACTTATAGCATAACTTCTTTAATACACTACGGATTTCTTTAACCATTTCTTTGCAATGATCGTAATATTTTGAACTGAACAATTTTTACAAAATTTAAAATAAATAATTTAGCTAAAACTTGATTTTGTTAAGAATGAGATTTTGTGAAACAAATTGATTGATTACCGTTCATGGATTTTATCTATATCTTTCCAAAGTCGTATCTTTTTATTGGTGATTAAAATTATAATATTTATTGATCCTAAGGATATAGTGTTGTCATGTGATATCGCTTGGTTCTCTTGCTTATTCAAAAATCTAGAACTTATCGTGAATGTAATTTGAGATAAAATATTAGGTAGATATTGAGTTGGAAAATCAAAGTGTGCTTTCTTTTTATGTCATGAGCAAAATTGACCAACCTAAATTATGTTTATCCCGAGACAGCCCCTTGAGCCTGAATGTATCATCTCTTAAGATAAGCCAAATTTTAACCCAAATTGAATCTTTGTTATGACATTTAATTGTTCTCTCTGCTACCTTAGCACCGAAAAAATTGAATACAAAAATAATGTGGGGATTAGTTACAAATAAAAGAAGTAAACAATGATTCTGGCTGAGATTATTGATATTTTAAGAATGTTGCCAAAAAAAAGAAAGAATGTTGTCATTAAAAAAAAAGTTACCATAAAATTGTTGACAGCTACCTCTTGAAAAATAATAGAGGAAAAAGAGGATTAAGAAATGAAGAAAAAATGCACAGGTTGATTTGATTTACAAGGAAAGCAATGATGTTTAAATGCTAATGTACTATGGTACTTATAAGGAACTTGAGTCACTTTTATATATATGTATCTTTTCCATTCCTAAACCTACAATACAACTTTATAAAAGTCTTACGTGGTCTCCACTTAAAGACTCCTATGATAGTAGAGAACAACATGATAGACAAGCTTATGGCAAATTCGAGTAGCTTAAGATACTTCTTTGTGGAGAGAGAGAGAATATTTTTTCTATATATGCACATATTTTGATTCATATTGAAAGATTTTGTAATTTATGGGAATTTCTTTTCATTTGATGAGACACACTGAGAATAAAAAAATATTGCAATTTTGATTCTCAGTAGGTGAATATGGGTGCAATTAAAATTATTTGAACTCATGATGTAGTCTTAATTGAATTTTATTTTGTCAAAAATTCTTTTTAGTTTGTTCAATATGTATCCTCACAAGGGATTGACTTAAATAGAATTATTGATTTCAGGGGTCTTTATCTTATTTGTTTCAATTTGTATCCTCGCGGAGAGATTGTCTCAAATAGGGCTATTGATTTAAAGATTACTCCAGGGAATCATTACACATTTTTTGCACAATTCATGCAAGAAAATATTTTGATTTAACTATCGCTAGTCTTAAATCATTTAATTGATAAAATCTGATAGACATAAGGAACACATGATGAATAGAACTAAAACTCCCAGGAAAGTCCAACTCATAAGAAACGTTCTCGATTCTTCTTAAAATCTAGTATGGACCAATGTAAGGAGGACTGATCTTCTTCTTCTTCCCAAAAATCATGACTCCTTTCATAGGAGAAACCTTCAAGAATCCCAATTATTAACCTCGAACTGCATTTCTCTTTGCCTCACATCTGTATAAGACTTTTGACGACTTTGAGCAGTGTTAAGTCTTTCTCTAATCACCTTTACCTTTTCCATGGCTTGGTAAACTAATTTAGAACCAAACAACATAGCCTCACCATCCTCAAACCATCCAATAGGATACCTACACCTCCAACCACAAAGATCCTAAAAAAGAGCTATCTGAATGCTTGAATGATAACTATCATTATACACAAACTTAATAAGAGAAAAATTATCAACCAAAATTTTCTTGAAATCAATCACACAGGCCCTTAGCATATCCTTCAAATTATGAATATTATGCTCCACTTGCCTATCTATTTGAGGGTGGAAAGCGGTGCTAAGGTTCACCTGCATACCCAAGACCTTCTAAAATGAATGCCAAAAGTGAGATAAAAACCGCGTACCTCGATCTAAAATAATGGACACTGGCACACCATGCAGCTTCACAATCTCTTTAATGAATAACATCACATAATTCTTCCTTAGTAGTTAGTGCTCATAGGCAAGAAGTGAGCGGACTTAGTCATTCTATCTATAATGACACAAATAAAATCTTACTGATTGCGAGACCATGGAAGACCCGTAATGAAATTCATAGTGATCATCCACCATTTCCACCTAGGAAAATTTATATCTTAACACAAGCCATCAGGCCTAAAGTGCTCAACCTTAACTTGCTCACAAACCATTCACTTAGAAACAAAATTTACTACATCCATCTTCATAGTTTTTCTCTAATAGATCATCTTTAAGTCATGGTATATCATAGTAGAACCTAGATGTACTGTATATCGGGACTCATGAGCCTCAGTAAAAATTCTTTGCTGGAGCCCATCAATATCTGGAACACACAACCTACCTTGGTACCTCTAGATACCATCTCCCCAAAACTCTAATGCCATAAACTTTTCTTGACCCACATCTTCCTTAATCTACATAAGAATAGGGTCCAAAACCTTCTTCTCCTTCAACTCAGCACCAAGAGATGATTTAACCACTTCATTAAAAATAACTCCTCCATCACCAGAGTCTAAAAGATGAACCCCAAAGTTAGCCAATCTGTGAATGCACTTCACTAAGAGCATCAACAATAACATTAGGTTTAATTTGGTAATAGTGAAGACTCATATCATAATGAAATTCAAGCCACCTCCTTTGCTTGAGACTGAACTCCTTTAGAGTGAACAGATACTATAAGCTCTTATTATTCGAATATACATACACATGCACCCCATACACATAATAGATCCAAATCATCAAAGAAAAAACCATAGTCGCGAACACTAAATCATAAAATAGATAGTTTCTTTCATGAACATTATGTTTCCTAGAAGCATTGGACACCACCTTCCCACAATTCATCAATATACATTCTTGTCCTACATGATATGCAACAAAAAACACAATGAAACCATCAGTATTATTGGGAAGGGTCAAAACTGGCGTAAAAGTCAGCTTATCCTTCAACTTCTCAAAACTATCCTCAGAAGCACCAGACCATAAAATCAACACCTTTTTCTGAGTCAATCTTATTAGCAGAGCAATAATAGAAGAGTAACTCTCCATAAACCTCCTATAATACCCGGCCATACCCAAAAAGCTCCTAATGTCAATCGGAGTCGTGGGTCTAGGCCATTTCTTAACTGCCTCAACCTTCTATGGATCCACTATGATCCCCTCACTAGAAACTACATGACCAAGAGTAGTCATAGTATTCAACGAAAACTCGCACTTAGAAAATATAGCATTCAACTTCTGATACTTAAGGTTCTGCAACATAATTAAGAGGTGATTGTCATGATCCTCCTTATTCTTAGCATACACCAAGATATCATTGATAAAAAATAACAAAACGAGTCTAAAAATTGTCTGAAAATTGGATACATAAGATCCATGAATGCAGGCAGAGCATTATCAACCCAAAACTTGTAGTCACCATACCGGGTTCGAAAATCAATCTTGGGAGGATCAACTTTGCTAATTTTCAAATGATGATAATCCAAATAAAGATAAATCTAAGAGAAACATCAGACACCCTAAAGTTGATTGAAAAGATCATTAATCCTAGGAAGAAACTACATATTCTTTACTGTCACCTTATTCAATTGACGATAATCAATACACATCCAAAGAGACCAATCTTTCTTTCACACAAAAAGTATAGGAGCACCCCACAAGGAAACACCAGGACAGATAAAACCCATATCAAAAAAATCTTTTCACTTTTATTTAAGATCCATTAATTAAGCTGGAGCCATTTTATAAGGATGAATGAAAATACGATGGGTATTAGATAGATGATCAATCTCAAAATCTATTTCTCTGTCGGGAGAAATTTCGGGAAGATCATCGAGAAATACCTTAGGAAAATCACTAACCACGGGTATAGATTGTAATGAAGGACTTTCAGAGTTACAATATTTAACCCAAATAGATAATGCACACACCCTTTTGAAATTAATTTCTGACCTCTAAGATACGAGATAAATTTCCCTCTAGGCACTATGGAACTCCCCTCTCACTCTATACCGGATTATTTTGAAAGTGGAAATTGACCATTAGGGTTGTACAATTTGAAGATGCATAGCATGAATGGAGCCAATCCATACCCAAGAGATAATAACAAAATTTACTATATCCAACTATATCAAATCCACCAATGTCTCTCTATAAACCATAGACACCACACGACCCCTACAGATTTTCCTAGCCATAATAGAATCTCTCAGCGGGGTAAACATAGAAAAGAGGTTGGAAATATTCTAGGGACCAAAATCAAAATGCATAGCCATATAAGAGGTCACATAAATAAGGGTAAACCTCGGGTCAACAAAAAAATACACATCATGAGAGAAAAGTTGCAACGTACCAATAATAGTTTCTAGAGATTCCTTAGATTCCTGGCGAGTAACAAGTGCATAGAGGTGATTTCGAACAATAATGTTACCAGAAGTAGTGCCTTTTGGTGCAAAAGCTGAAGATGTGGCAACCTGCAATTTATTAGATCCAGTATCAACTTTGGTTGAGGAAAAATCCTACTGTATGTGACCCAGCTGATCACCATTATAACATTGATTCATTCCCACCACACAATAACCATAATAAATCTTCCAACAAAGATGATAAAAAGGATAAGGTAGGGCTTATTGAGCTCTACTAACCTGAGACTTGTCACCCTGGACCTTATAACCACTACTAGCCTAAGAAGGACGATCGTCCACAGGCTAAGGAAAATAAGAACTGGCAAAAGAATAGGAATCACCTTGGTTCTTCTGCTTGGTCCACTGTCTTCCATATCTCTCTCTATTCTGTTGACCCCCACCCGACTCTAAATACCTGAACTTCTTACTCTACCTCTCCACAATATCTACTTATTTCTTCTTTTCATCCTCAACCTGTTGTATATAAACCACAAGTCTGGAGATGTTCATATCATTGTTCAATATTGCAGCCTTGTATTAAAATTTAAAGTTAGGGGACAACCTAGAAGAAAAATTCCTCATCTTTGATAAATTGTTAGACACAAACTCTAGAGCATAGTGAGCCAATTGCAAAAATTTCAAGGCATACTCTTTCACAGCCATCTTACCTTACTCCAGATTATAGTCTTTCAACAACTCCAACAACCTCTTCTGCCTAAGATTCAACTCCCCTTGAGTAAATACGTATTGCAGGTTCTAATGATCAGTAAACACATCAACATGGACACCATAAAGATAATGTCTCTAGATTTTCGAAGCAAAGACCACAGAAGCTAACTCAAGATCATGGGTTGGATAATTTTTCTCATACGTTTTTAACTTTCTAGAGGCGTAGGATATAACCTTACCTCATTGCATCAACACATAACCCAAACCAATTCTAGAGGCATCATAATACACCACAAAACCATCTATGCCATCAGGCAAAGTCAACATAGGGGCTGAAGTAAGTCGAGTCTTCAACTCTTGAAAAAACTTCTCACAGGAATCTTACCACTGGAACTTAACTTTATTTTGGGTCAACTGGGTCATGGGAGACGGAATAGAAGAGAAACCATCAATAAAACGATGGTAATAACCCACTAGATCCAAGAAACTCCTAATGTCAGATAGAGAGATAGGTCTAGAAAAATTTCTTACAGCTTCTGTCTTTTGGGAATCAACTCTAATACCTTCGGCTGAAACAATATGACCCAGAAAAGCTACAAAACTTAGCCAAAATTAACACTTACTAAATTTGGCAAACAACTGGTGGTCTATAAGAGTTTGCAAGACAATTCCAAGGTGGTTCGCATGGTCATTTTCATTACGGGAGTATACAAGGATGTAATCTATGAAGACAATAACAAACATATTGAGATATTGCTTGAATAATCGGTTTATGAGGTCCATGAAGGCTGTTGGGGCATTGGTTAGCCCAAAAAACATGACTAAAAACTCAAAGTGACCATAGCAGGTTCGGAAAGCTTTCTTTGGAATATCACATTCCCTCACTTTATGTTGATGATAGATGGATCTAAGGTCTATTTTGGAGAAATAACTTTCACCTTGCAACTGATCAAACATGTCATCAATTTTTAGAAGAGGATATTTTTTCTTGATGGTGACCTTGTTAAACTGATGATAGTCAATGGACATATGCAAAGAACTATCTTTCTTTCGCATGAATAAGACAGGTGCGCCCCAAGGAGAAATACTGGGCCTAATAAAACCTTTGTTTAAAAGATCTTTGAGTTTCTCTTTCAACTCTTTAAGTTGAGCAGGTGCCATATGGTATGGCAGAATAGAAATGGGATGAGTGTCGGGAATAAGGTCAATCCCGAATTCTATCTATCTATCGGGAGGTATCCCTGGGAGATCTTCCAGAAAAACATCTGAAAACTCATTAACCATATCGACTGACTGAATAGTTGGAGCCCCGAACTTAGTGTCCTTGACTCTAACTAGGTGATAGATTTAACCCTTGGATAATAGTTTTCTGGCTTTGAGATAGGTGATAAAATAACTGTTGGGAGATACTAAACTCTCGGACCACTCAAAAGATGGTTCATCAGGAAATTGAAACTTGACCACACGAGTACAACAATCTATAGATGCATAACAAGAATGAAGAAAATCCATACCAAGAATAAGGTCAAAATCCACCATGTCTAACTCTATCAAATCCACAAGTATGACCCTATGAAGAACAGTAATAGGACATTCTATGTACACTTGTTTAGCAATAACTGACTCCCATACAGGTTTAGAAACAAGGAAGGGATCATAAATCTTTTCGAGATTCATTTTGAAGTTCGCAGCTACAAGTGGGGTCACTTTAGAGAAACTTGACCAGGGGTCGAACAACACATAGACATTAAAATAAAAGGCATGGAGCATACCGGTAACAACATCAGGAGAGGACTTCTACTACTGAAAGTATGGTAAGGCATAGAATCTGATCTGGCACTGACCACTAGCAGTGCTAGATGAAACGATTTGAGTAGGGGAGGGATGGGGTACATGAGCTGGTACACTAGTAGCCTGTGTCTGAGGTTGGGCATCTTTGTTTCCATATTTAGTATGAGGACAATCTCTAAGTCTGTGGTCCTATTTTCCACAACCAAAACAACTCCTCAGATCTACGAAATACTAACCGGGATGATCCCTACTACATTTCGCACAAGGAGGATAACAGGGCCTGTTACCAATATTGTTCTACGACCTAGATATAAAAGACCTGACCCCTTTCTCCTGCCTATATCTAGGAGCATAAAAACTAGCTGATCAAGGAACTGGCGTAGACGAACATCTTGGAAACTAAGGGTGGTTCCCTCTATTGAACATAGGTTGGCTATACACATGTTGCTTATATCTATCCCTCTTGTTACCCCTCACTCGATCTCTCTCCCTAATTTTATCTGCCTCTATCTACTAAGCATGTGTCATCAACATAGCTAGATCCATATCCCTACATAGAATCACAGTTCAACACTCTTTCAATACTAAACCAGAAAGACCTATTACGAACTTGCTCATACTAGCCCGGGTGTCAGAAATCAAATCAGGAGCATACTTGGCCAACTGATTAAACTTCAAGAAGTACTCCTTAACAATCATAGAGACCTTCCTCAAGTTCATAAACTCCTCAATATTTTCCTCCCTCATCTTAAGAGAAAATAACTTGTCAAAGAATGCATCTTGGAACACCTGCCGAGTTACAGGAGTGACATTCTCGCCTCTACCCTTCCCCCATGATACAAACCAGTCATAAGCAATGTTATTCAGCCTGTAGGACACTAACTCAACACTTTTATCCTAAAAAGTATGCATCACCTATCTGATATTTCTCACCTCCTCGAGGTACAACTGTTGGTCCTCATTAGCCTTAGACCCATAAAAATCTAGCAGATTCATCCACATGAAATCAAGAATCCTAGCCACAGCTATATCACCTCCATATTGATTAGCAACTACAGCCTGGTTATTGGCCCGAACATTGATGGTGACTGCCTGTGCTAACTCCTGAAAGGACACCCGAAACTCAGAATAAGACATAGTCTCATTCAAAGGGTCAACAGGTGGGGGTTGATCATCATTATTTCTATGGACATTCACTCTTCGGAGAGGCATTTTCTGAAAATTAAAGAGCACAAATTAATAGATGAGAGGGATAATTGTAGGTACGATAGAATCTGAATAAAGAAACAACTTTTTCCTAAAACGTCTCATAGCCTCTTGCTCATAGATGTGGCGCGCTACGCATCGATGATTAAGAATCTACTTAACATGGCTTGTCAGACTCCCTAGGACTCCTTAAAAACCTTAGGCTCTAATACCAAGTTTGTAACGACCCAAAATTGACTCTTGGGATGTCACACGGTGCTTAAGCTAACCCTTTGAATCTATTTCTAGTAATAACACTCACTTCAAACACTAGCATAGTCATATCATATGAAAGGAAATACAGAGAAAATGTTGGGTCCAAATGACCAAAAAGATGGAAACCTCAACACAACCCCAATCTGATAACTAGTCTGACAAACTCTCTACTAATCCATGAATTAGAGAGCCATCGGGATAGGTCCCCAACTGACTCAAAATAAACTAAAAGTAATAACATAGTTTCTCAAATACTGAAATGTCTGACGATTGGTCCTCGAATTATGAGGACTCACCATTGTAGGGATATAGACAGAGGTACTCGAAAGTCACTGACAAGGTTGGGATGGAGAACTTGAACCTACATTATAAGAGAATATTGCACATAGACGTATATGTGGATCAACACTTGGAAATGTACTGGTATGTGGGGGTGCATGCATTTATATAAAACAACATCAATACTTTTTAATCAAATCATGCATGCAATAAATAATGACTCACATGGCTTTAATAAGTATAAAATGTAAAGCTAATGAATCATGTAAAATGGAGCATTTAACACATATCTCATGAGTCATCATAGTTTAACTTTGAAATCGGTAATCTTTCTTATTCTCTTCACCCATAGGCTAAAGGAAACTTTAAACATTACTTTCAACTCTTTCTTATGTCTCATGGAGAGTAAAACTTCTTTAATACTTAGGGACTCATAAATCTTTTGAACTCAAATACTTTTAATTCGAAATCATATAACTTTGGAACATACTTGAAGGCATTTCATTCACGTTAGGAAAATATCTCATTTCAAGCTTTAGAGAAAAATACTCATATCAAGGGAAAGTATTTTAGTTTTAAAGGAAAATATCCTATCTCAAAGAATAATACTTCAGTTTAGGGAGTTTCTCTTAACCGACATAAACCATGCAAGCAACATGGAGTCTAATATTTTGTCCTCCTAAGGAAGAGACCTCACGTTGGGGAGAGGCATCATACTTTTGCCAAGGAGTATAACCTAGGTCCAGTGATCACTAAACAAACTCGGCCTTAATCCTAATAATAATCATAAACTCGGCCTCAGGCCCAACCTACGATGGCACATATTTTTTGAGTAAGAAACTATAGTAACTTACCCGCTCGGTGCTAAATACTACTACTTTTAGATTATCTGTGCTCTTCTCGTAAGAATCTACTTTTTGAAATAATCTCATGGTTCACCATGAACCCAATAATCAAATTGGTAATATCATGTAGTAGAATGGATTTCAAAACTCAATGACCATTAGGTCAAAACATTTCTCAATAATCTCAGAATACTCAAATCATGGGTGCTTATAGCACAAGAGTTCATAAAATCTAAAGTCTCAAGTAGGGCTTAATAACCCATAATTCAATCTCAAGTTTAAACTCATCAAAAACATAAAAGATAGCATATAGATTCATAACTCATGTAGAAATCTGAAAATTTCAGCAATTTGTCTCAAAATCTCAACATACTCGTATACTTCAAGATCTCAAATATTTCAACTATTAACTTATCAAGGATTAAAATCATGGGGTATAGACCCAACAACAATTTCTCAAGAAAACATGTAAAAATCATGCCATTAGACTCTCAATTCATGAAAAACATCAAAATCTTGCAACTAGTAACACTGACTGAAAACCCCCAATTCAAATTCATGTAAAATCTCATAGATTGTAGAAAATCATAGTTTAAATAAGCCTTTGGGCACAAGGATGAAAGGATTACCCTTGTTCAAAACCCCACATACCTTATATTATGAAATTGGATCAAAAAGCTTACTCTAATCTCTTCTTCTTACTCTTGAGAGAGGGTTCTTGCAACCCTTGAACTTAGGGAACTCAAATTTCAGCTCAACTTGTTGAATCTATGGTGAGTTCTTGGATTTCTTAGAGAAGGGTTTTAGATTTGATCTTGAGAGAGAAACCATAGCCTTTGGATGTTTTGGGAGATAATGAGTCTATTAAGTTTGTTTGGAATATATCTAAGGGTTAAAGGGAAAAAACCCAAAAGCCCATTGTTAAAATGAGTTATAACACTGAACGGGGGCTGCGACGGTCAGAGCGACGGTTCATCGCAAGTTCGACGATCTGTCGGGTCGTCTGTTACAAGTTGGCCAGGAATGGGATACACTTCCTCGATGCAACGGTCGGAGCGATGGGTTGTCGCAAATCTGATGGTCCATCGGATCGTCCATTGCACGATAGCTAGGGTAAGGCCACACTGACTCAGCGCTATGGTTCATCGCAAACTCGACGGTCCATTATCTTGGTCTTCGTACTTGGGATATCAAAGAGAGTTATTGCCTTGGTTGAAACGGGCCGAGCGATGTTCAATAGTAGACTCGATGGTCGGTCGGATCGCTCGTCACACCTAGGCGGTTCCGACAACTCTCGATAAAATGGCCATAACTTCTCACCCTAATACCGAATTTTGACAAAATTTGTATCATTGGAAAGATAATTCAATTATCTACATGAAAAAAAGTCAAATTTAAGAAAATTATATATAGTTTAAACACCAATCACTTGGAAGTCACTTCTCATTCTTTTAGGGCTGGAATTATACTTCATTTGACACGCTCTAAGGCTCAGACTAAGAGGGAACTTTGTGGGGTCTTACACCTAGATACTTTAGCAAAGACCAGGCCTCTTTAGAAAATGTCGCTTAAGTGGATTATTGTCTACTTTAGCAGAAGTCAATGTGGTGCATGAGTTTCTTAAGAGACCATATGCTGCTTAAACTTTCAAATGGCCGCTTAAGGGACAACTACTAGAATTTTATGTAACCCTTAACTGATTTTCCCTCATTATTTCTATGTCCCATTTTAATTAAAGCCCTAGAGAGTTAGAGAGTGAGAGAAGTCGATCATTAGAGCTTCAAGGTAACTTGGAGCATCGTTTACACATCTTAATTTTCATAAGTTTTTATGTAATTCCTGATTAATTCTTTAATTTAACCTTAAATCTGTAGTTCCTTTTTATGTTGATTTTAGTTTCATTTAAGTTAAAAAATTACTCATTGTTTTGGGCAAAAGATCATTGGCCCTCAAGGGTTGTTTTGATGATTTTAAAATTATGATTTCACAAGTAGGCCCCACGTGGGATATTTGACCCTATATGGTACCTAAAATATTTATATACAATATACGTATCATTATTCTTATATTAATGTGTTGATCCTTATTTTGATAGCATTGAATTATTTAGAGGCTTTTCAAAAGGGAAAACTCTAATTTAATTGAGTTTATCAGGCATTTGTCTGCATCTAAGTAGGCTTGGCTTACTTAAATTATAGAAGGAGATTTATTATTGTATTAGAATTATATTTTTCTAGTTTTGTTTTTAAAATTACGACATTGATGCATATCTAGTGGAATTTATAATATCTAGTCGTTTAGTGAGCCATAAATATATGAATTCGGCCTATTCATCAGTTCCTTGGATTTTATTGTAACCTTAGAACTTGGTTAGGTTTAATTAACACCTTTTTATGGGATTTTGAGACATTAGTCAAAATTTGGGTAGAAATTCGCCTTAACAAGGACTTATGGTATTTGAAGTGACCCCACCGACCCTCTTTAGATTAATTTTATAATTAGATTCTTATAGACCTAGGTGGCCTTTTTCATCATCCTATACATATGTTCTTAAGACATAGAGTGATTTAGGAAACTTTTCATCTCTTTACCATACTTGTACCATGGATTTTCTTTAAATGGAAATTTAAGTCTGGCAATGGTTATTCAATTATGGCACTATATTTCTAATTCGAGTTTGGCATGTATGAGACTTTTTTTAACTTATCTCCGACATCTATGTTACTATTTCTAATTCAAGTTTGACACTGATGGGTTACTTATTATGTTAAGAAACTGGTTTGAGTCTGATGCTTATAGTGTGGTGGAATACATGGATATTGTTTCCATGTTCGGTTACAATATGATTATCAGTTTCGTTAATTCTCTCTTGATTGCATTCATTGGTATTATGGGTTTTCGATTAGATTACTTTCCTCCTTTTTGTGCCTGTGCTTATGGGCCCCCAATTAGGTTATAGTTACTTGTAGTCTTCTTAAAATTATTTACCCTATTATTTATTCTTAGTCATTTAAAGCGATATTCCAGGTTTACCCTGTTATTCTAATGTTATCCTATATTCTCGCATCTTATTGTGCTTTTATTATGATTTAACAAACAATTATGTTTACTAAGTACCCATGGATTTGGTACACATACTACATTTCTGCATCATTTATTATGCTGATCCAAGTACTAGCTATTTGTCAGGGTTTGGAGATAAGGTGAGCTTTTAGAGCCAAATCTGATTCTCTCTTTCTATATTATTTTTAGATAGTCTTTCCATTTGACAAAACTTGTATATAAATACTACTAGTACTTATATTCTTTTGTAGAGGTTCTTGTACCGATCTTACTAGTTGATGGGGCACTCATTTACTTTTCCTCTCTTATTTATCTTATCCTATTTACGCTTCTTATCTAGAACATATTTATTTGACTTATTTTAATATTCTTTATACCTTTTAATATCTACATAATTACTTGAATTTTTGGACCACGGTTTGGCTTACCTACGAGTTGGTTAAGTAGCTGCCATCATGACTCGTGAAATCGGGTCGTGACAAATGCCATAGGCTTTCCCTTACTATTCTACTTTAATTTTTCTAATGGTTGGCTAGGATCACTACATGACTTTTCATGGCTTGTAATGTAGGCTTGTGTACAAGTTGGACACATTTTGAGATTAGTAACTCAGTCCTTCCTGAAATCTAGATACTATTATTTCAACTTCTGGCTAATCCTTCCTCTATCATTCACCTTTTTCTACCAATTATTTTCATTCATGGGTGAAACAACTCATTTGATTCATCTTTATTTTTATCTATTCTACCTTTTCCATTATTTTTCTTTTTCATTTAATTATTGATACACATAAGTTCTTCTTTATTCACACCCAATATTTTCATACCTTATTTAACTTTTGATACACCTACGTATTATCTCCCCTCAACTTTGGCAATTTTCCTAAGTTAAGGCGCACAACATCCAAGGAAAAACATGACAAATATATAGCATCAATGATAAATATGGAAAGGTTAACTGTTGTTGAATAAAAGGTCTAATTAGCTCAAAATAGGGATCAAGGGATTTATTCACATTATCAGAACAATATTTTTAGGCTAAGTAAACTAGATTTAAATAAGGCACGTGATCCTTTCTTAACCGACCAACTAAAAAGTTAATAAAATAGACTAGGCAAGTTCTGGATGCATGGACAAACTAAGAAAAATGCAAAATAAGCTCACACACATTTTTCATAATATAACATTATGAACCACTAACTATCGGTTTCTTACTCAAGAATAAGTAATAATTTCTATCAGATTCTAACTCAAGCATATGTAATAACCACAAAATTCATATACAACTAATGACATGCACAAACCTACAATAGTCGATCTATCAAAATAGAACCATACATAAATAAATTTTTTTTATGGGCCCTTATATTCTAAAACAACTCAAACAATTAACTTTTATAAGTTCCCTATCCTCTTTTTGCTTACATAACACACAGAAAAATAATGAAAAATAACCTAAACATGCTGATTCTACTAGATAGCAGATGAGGGAAAATAAACATGATAATAAAAACCCTCACGTGGACACTGTTACCCCCACCCTTATTAAAAAGCTATACATTATCCCCAATGCATCAGTACTAAAGATAAAGTACTAGAGTGAGTATGTACTTATGGTGCCCTAGATACTTATGTTATTGACATGGAGTGGGAGGTAGCATCAGTAGTATTATCATATCTGGTGGCACTAAGAATGATAAAAAAAACTCCATGTAGTAGTTGGTGAAGTAGAATACTCCATACTTAATAAGCAATACCAATTGCCCTAGGTGGGATACTATAGAAAGACCCCTCAACTCGAGCTTGTAATGCTTCATCTTGTGGTTCTTGGGCCTCTTTTATTTTATCTTTGACTTTTTTCAATCTCTTATCTCTTGATTTCTTATTCTTTTCTTAACCTTTTCTAGATCATCTTTGCCTTTTGTTTTCCTTATACTCTTGTCGTTGGCTTTGAGAGGTTTTTCTATCTGATCTTACAAAGTCTTTTATTCCTCTTGTAACTCCTATAATCTGAATTTGAGAATGCCAAGGTAGGTCTATTTTATATCTCAGTGATGTCCACTTGGACCTTCTCCAATTCAACTTCAAACCAAGAAAAATTTGATATAGTAATATCCTTTAGTTTCTCATTATCTGATGTTCCATGTCATGTAAGTAGTCGTGGAGGCTGGTATATTACACCTAATTATCTATAGTGGCTCATTCATGAATGACTCAAATAGTCAGGCAAAGAACTTCAACTGCTCATCAAACTTTTTTCCCTTCTTGATCAACTTTCTGAAATTTTGTGAAGTGAGGGCATATTCCAAAGTTCGTGCTTAACAATCACTAGTGAAAGTTCTGGGAAGAGCTATAGAGACTGCTAATTACATACCTAGGGTGGATCTTGTGTCCTCTAAAGTAGTAGGAGGTTCTCTAGTAGTCTAAGTATTAATTCCCAAATTAGTACACTTGCTAAATCACAATCCTAGATCATCCTTATCTTTAGAATTCTTGAATTAGTTGGTGTTACTTTAAATTAATTTAACATCAATACCTATTAGAAATAGTTTGAGTTGTTTCAATATCAATACCTAATAGAATTGGAACATGAGCCTCTTCAAATATTCGTGTGACAAGGCATGAAAATGATAAGATGTATCTGGATATGTAGTCTATATTATCATCTAATAGTCTGTGATATCTCCAAAGTTAAGCTTAAATCTAGATATCAGGCTCTCTACTAACACTACTTGATCATCACCTAAAGTATTGTAACCCCAAGTAGGAATCAACCTAAATAATACTAATAACCACTAAAATTTGGCTACGAAAGATAAGTCGGCTTCGCTGATTCTTGTGCTATGATTGTCACCCACTCCGAATCTCCTTAAACTAATTCCTTTGATAACCATAGGCATGTATTTGGTCTTTTATCCATTCTATGATTAAGGTTTACACTGCTAGTTTATGGTAAAAAAATCTACCCCATGCTAGAACAGATTGATAGTCAGATCAGAGATATACGCTCACATTTCCCAAATTAGAACATTGATTAGGTTTGGTATCTCAGTGACTTTTTTTCCTTTCTGGAAACTATTTTACAAAGTGGCAACATAATTGATGTAGAATTCTCCCACCATAGCTCAATAATATTTGCAATACTAGTATATCCTAATTCATAATTATTAAACCACATCTTGATCTATTGGATACTTCACTAGAGGTAAAGTAATTATCTACACCTCTGCAGCTAGTGTTCTCTTGATACTATGCTTTCTAGTTGATGAAAGGTTATTTTGATAGATTTTGTCTTCCCCTCCACTTCCCAATAGGCACTATCCCTAATCTGTAGGTTTTCCTCTTGATCACATCACTCTACACTAGTTTAGGGTCATATTTTGTACTTATGGTCATATTAATGCCACTTTTAACTTCCCATCTAAACTAGCACTTTGTATGCTAAACTTACTTCCTACTGATGTAGCTCCCTCATCAAACAGGGGAACAAGTGTTTCTTTTCTTGTAATCTACTTTATTTGTAACCTGTGGAGTCTATCTCCTTAACCTCATGTTCTGACTTATCAATTTATTTATGGGTTACTTAAAAAATAGTTTATGGGTCAAGGTGGCATTATCTGACCTCTTACTTTTACCTCTACGCTTAGGTTGAAACTTAGGAGGCAGTTTTACCTATAGATGAAATTCCTAGGCTCTGGACCTTAGGAAAAGTCTCTTGAATGGCGCATTTAGACCATGGTACGATTAGGTGAGTTACTCGTACCCTTGGGTATGAGTCATATCCTCTCTCACCTCCCTTATCATACCTTGAATAGCCTCAGAGGGTAACATAATATCCACAATACAAGTTGTCATTCACTTATTCATACACTAAGGTATGAGTCGTACCAAGGTGAGTCATAAGGTTCTTGGCACTTAATCAAAAGTGGACTATTTTTGGTAAGGGTCATGGCTACGGTTTAGGTTCCAAGTCGTACTCTTTGGATACAACTCAAACGTGTTTAGTTGTACCCTAACAAGTATATGTGACCTATTTAAAGCATCGGGTATAATTTAGGATACCACTTGTACCCTAGAGTACCGGTAGGCTAGGTAAGTAATATCCTACTATGATTTTAATTTCTAGATTTTAACTAAAGACCCCATGGTCATTTCCCACCAAAAATCCCTAATTTCCCCTCAATATATAATTCATCTTAGCCTCTCATAATACTTTTATGGTGTATCAAACATTCCAAAACACTCTCAAAAGTTCTTGAAATAAGATTAGAGATTAAGGTTTGAAGAGGGTTCATCTAGAGGCAAGAGAGATGTCAATTTCTTTACTGAATAAACTTGTATAAGTCATGTAACTCTCTCCCTTGTTAAAAAACTCCAATACCCATATATTTCACACTTGGATTAGTAAGTGTACATGTTGATTTTGAAATCAAATGAAAAGAGGTTTTTTTTTCAATGAGGAATAATGGTTGTTTATGCTTAAAATTATGATTATGCATGTTATTGGTGATGGTTTTCATGTGTGGAAACTTGTTGTATATGATTTAACAGATGGGTCTTGTATAACCCTAATAATGATGAATTACACTATGATATTGGTCTTGGTAAAGGTATAAACATAAGGTGTTTGTGAAAATGTCTAAATGAATTTTCTAGTCATATGTTAATAGGGTATTGAACTAAGGTATTGGACCAGTGAATATGAATAAAATAGGATATTGTTATAATGAATGTGAATACTTCGTAATTGGTTGGTAGAGGCCTTATTGCCATGTGTTGAGTTATAATGAATTTGAATGTTTGGTAAATGGTTGGTAAGAACCATGTTAATTATGTAATGGATTAGTTTTTTACTTTGGTGGGTGTGATTGCAAAATAAGTATGAATTGTTGATAAATGGTATTGTGATGATATTTTTAGCCATGTATTTTGTTAAATTATAACTATGTTGGGTTGATGGCTAAAAATGGGGCCCAAGTCCTTAAGCATGAACTTGAATTGTGTGTAGAACTAAAGCATGGTGTACAAAGGCTGATGAAACATGAATGGATTGTAAGGGTACTAATGACTATTATATGAATTGAATGATGATTTGAATGAAGGCATTGACTTAATAATGTTGTTAATCGATAAATACTCCTAAGAAGACCTTATGGTCCCGTATGGTGTTGATGTGGGTAAATGGTTCAAGTCATTAAATGTGAAATAGATTCAACGGATGTTAATTTATGAGCTAAAATGGGTTAAGAGTTCAAATTCTATCTAATAATGGCTATTAAATAACTATTGGTTAGAATCCCTAGTTCAATGAATAGTTTATGGTTTGAGTCCATTGCCAAATGAAATGACTTATGGTTTGAGTCCCAAGTCCAATGAATAGCGTGTGGTTCGAGTCCCCTGCCCAATGAAATATCTAGTGGTTCAAGTCCCTAGTCTAATGAATGGCATGTGTTTTGAGTCCCTCTACCAATGAAATGACTAGAGATTCGAGTCCCTAGTCTAATGAAATAGATTAGGGTTTGAGTCGCATGTCCTATAAAATGGCTTGTGGTTTGAGTCCCTTGCCTAATGAGTCAGTTGAATTGGCTAAATTGGTTGTGTTTATTTGAGGTTCTGATCCCCTTGACTAATGTTATGGAGAAGTTTAAGGTTCTAAACTTTATAAGGTGATAGATTGAAAGTTCTTCACTCCATGTCTCAGGAATTAATGCTTTAAGAATGATTAGTGTGATTCGTTCCATAACATTTCATGCTTTATATATAAACATATGTATATCTCTCTCTTTATATATGCTTATACTAATGTAAATATGATTGCATATCATGGTTTGACTTGGATTGAACAAATGCGCTATTTTATTCTTATACTCGAGATACATACTAGCGCCCTAAATGCTTATCCTCTTCGGATGTTATTTCCCTATGTGACATAGGTTCAAGAGTTTTTTCTTCTTTTTCTATACAATGACCAAGGGTTCAGGAAGACCATGTGTTGACATTGAAGTGGTGATTACCCATTCACAAGAAGATGTATATTTCATAGTCTTTTTATTTATGTCAAAGACTTGATTTATTTTGACTTAGTATTAGCTATTTTCGGGTGTATGTCTTGACATATTTTAGACATCAGATTTATAGAGGTTTTGTGGATTATTGTGGATTGGGGTATATTGGCTAGATTGTTGTCATTAATGAAATGTTAGATATTGTCTAAGTATTGACTATTAGCTATACGTTCTACTACTTTGATATTTTGTTGGAGTTCATCCAACACTTATGAATTGTATAGATGGTTAGGTTGGGTTAATGGGGCGATCTCCAATTCAATATAGGCTTGAGACGCCTACACAATATGGATGGGCTTTAGGGTGTGTCAAGTTGGTATCAGAGCCTAGGTTTATGATCAGTTGGGAGTCCACAAAGCCGTGTCAAGTAGAGTCTCTTTTATGGGTGTGTAGTGCACCACACTTATAAAAGAGGGGATATGCGACATTTAGGAATGTTTCCCTTTCATGTGTTTCAATCTCAAGATTTATAGAGTCTAAGGTCTTGAATTCCTCTGATATTTGCTTGCTCATCTTTTAGATCATGTATTTAAAAAAATTTGATGTTCAGACGAGAACTTGTATCCCAACTGAGAGCAATATGGACAAAGCTCATTCAATTTTTGGGAATTAAGACTCGGTCAAGGGTCATGACATCTGACTGTCTTTGAGGGGTTCCACTATTTCCCATTAACCCTACTTTTGGGGGTGACAACTCTCCCCAGTCACCTCAAAATGCAATATTTTATCGCTCCTTTGCTCTGTTGGCTCAGGTTGGTGGAAAGTGGTCAAAGAGAAAGTATTGGGTTAGTCCTAGCTTCCAATTCGCGGCTTGTTCTCCCTACTCAAACCCATTGGGAGGCGGGCATTTTAAAATTGGTAATTCTCATGGGGCCCAAGGTGCCCAATATCAAGTCAGAGGGGCCAAATCCTCATTCACCTATCCTCCTTATCGGTTTTGTGGTCGATCACACTGTGGTTGTTACAAGGAAGAAAAGGATCAGTGTTTTAAATATAGTCAATTAGGTCACATGCAATGAGAGTGTCCCATAAAGATTACCTCTTGGGAAAAAAGGGTACCGGTTGCCACTTATCTAGCTCTTGCACCTAGGGGTGCCACTTCTAGCTCAATCATTGGTCGGGATCATCTCAATGCTCTTACTATCCATCGGGATCTCGAGGCACCTTATGATACTGACATAGGTATGTTAAAACTTTTTTCTCGTGATGTGTATTGTTTGCTTAACCCAGGCTCTACTCTTTCTTATGTGACCCCGTATGTGACTATGTATCTTGGTTTTTGGTCCTAAGAGTCTCTCAATTCACTTTTTTATTTTGACCACGATAGGGGACTCTTTGGTTATTTAGAGGGTTTACTGGAGGTGTGTGGTACCTGTTAGTGGTAGAAAAGCTCTTGCAGACTCGATAGAGTTGGGCGTAGTTGATTTTGATATTGTCCTAGGGATAAATTGGTTACATTCGTTTTATGCTTCCTTAGAATATCCGACTCGTAGGGTCATGTTCATATTCCCTAATGAGCCAGTCATTGCAAGGGAAAGTGGTTCTTTTGTTCCTAAGGGGATATTTATTTTGAATCTTAGCATCCATATGTTTCTCGATGCTTTTCTCGGTGATCCTTCATGTATTTCTTCCGAATGGGAAATCAATTTTGGGGTTTGATCTTGTTCCGGACACCCGTCTAAATTTCTTTCCCTCCTTACACAATTGCTCCAATGAAGCTGAAAAAGCTTAAGAAGCAATTGAAAAAACTATTAGATATAGGTTTCACTTATCCTAATATGTCTCTGTGATGTGCTCCCATGTTGGTCGTACTCAAGAAGGTTTTCTTCCTTCGTATGTGCATTGATTATTGTCCATAGGACAAAACGACCATAAGGAATAAGTATCCTCTCCCTAGAATCGATGATTTGTTTGATCAAATTCAAGATAAAAAGTGTTCCTCTAAAATTGATCTTAGGCCGGTTATCGTCAACTTATAGTTGGGGAAGTAGCTATCCCTAAGGCCACTTTTAGAACTCAATAAGGTTACTACTAGTTCTGAGTCATGGAATTTGGGTTGACCAATGAAGCATCCTAGGTTTGGATCCTTAAAAAATTTCCTAGAATTTCGTTCTTCGGACCCAATACGACTCATGCTATGAGCCGTATGCTGGGGTATGATGAGTGGTGATTTTAATGCTCATTCCCCCTAAACATTAGTGAACATTGAACTAATTTGAATGAGTAAATATGACACAATCATGAGCAAATGCACTAATATACTGTCTTTGTAGGTAAAAAGTCGATTAGGCTAAAAGATATGGATTGAAGCTTATGACGATAAAAAAGGACCATGAAAATTGTAGTTGAAAACTTAGAAAAAGGCCTCAGGTATCACTGTTGCGGTCTGTGCACCGCGATCGCTGACATCTAAGTAGAGGATTTGCCTAGCCTCAGGTAATGCGGTTGCAGACGGTGGAACGCGATAGTGGTCGATTAAGTTTTGCCGATACAATGCAATCGCTTACTCATAGTTGCAACTTCCGCCGCGCGATCACAACCACAGTTCCATGACCATGACCTAGCTGGAGGAAAGTGTAAAGGGCATTGTGGTAAATTAGACAGCTGAAGCAAGACTTATAATGAGGAATTCAATAACACTTGTGCTTAAGAGAGTGAACCCTATAATGAGAGAGTGAAAGATTGTTTTTATTCATTGGTCCTTGTTTGTAAGTATTGTTCGAACGGGAAGTTAGAAAGTTTGAAGCATGGAATTGAAGATTATTTTTCCCTCTCTTATTATGAATTCCATGGATGCATTACTTGGTAAAATTCTTTTCTCCTTTCTAATGAGTTACTAACTTATTTGGTCCGGGGATTATGTTGAACTATAGTGTCATGTGAGTATAGGTATTGTTGCGTTTTCATGATTCTTTGTTGTCGAGTATGGATTCCACCATTTCTTGAGCTTACGGGTTGGAATTTTATGGGTGAAATCCCCAAACTATAGAAACCCTTTGTCATATGCGAAAGAGAGATGAAGGTGAATATTAGGTAACCTATAATATCCTCGAAAGATGGTTATAGGGGGACAAAGCAATGGTGGACAACTGAGCCAATGGTTTACTACCTTTTACAATCTTAGAAATAAGTGTTTTAGGAGTGTAAATCATGCCGAGAGCATCATCCTAGAAATAAAGATGCTTGATTCAGGACTTTCGTGATTATGAAAAAGCGTACACTTGTTAAGTTCTAGAAAGATCCAACGGGTGAAATCATTGTGGTTTTGTTAAAATATTGACTGCGATGAACTTCGACCTAGCCTATCCTTTGGTTAACAACTAAAATTCATGATGAACCAAAACTAACCCACATGCATTACCTCTAGGTAGACATAATCCAAAGATTTCCCCCAAATCTTTAACTCTAAGTAAAAGTTTCATTTATCAAGTTCTTGTTTTAGTGTGTTGTGAAAAGTTTCCAAACAAATCCCCCAATTTGATTTTACATGTCGTTTTGTTACCATTTTGGGTAATCTCTTAGTAATTTGAGCATCTGTAAAGTTTGAAGTCTATAATTTCACTCCTTGATATTGGACCCAAATTCAAATTGGATTACTTGATAATGACCGCCTCACCCCTAATTATAGGAGTGAGTTGATCGGTATCAAAAATGGTTCCATTGTCGTGGAGTGAAATATAAATTTCGCTTGTGTGGTGTCACACTTACTAGGAAATACTTGGAGTGGTGAAATTCAATTGTTGTGTTGTTTTTTTCTTTGCATAAGTGAACATTATTATTTACAAATCGTCATGAGTCACGGGGACTCGATTTGTATTGGGACCGGAGATCATGGAAATTCAATTCATATTCCCTCCAAAGAAGAGCATGGAATATTTTATGTTACAAGTGTGATGGTGAAATTACTCCACTTGAAGGGACTATTCGGGGGTGAATCTCATGAAGACCCCAATGCTCATTTAAAGGGTTTCTTGGAAGTATGTACTTCATTCAAAGTCGCATATATATCCCAAGAGTCCATCTGATTATGCCTTTTTCCATTATCTATCATGGGAAAAGTGGTGCTAGGGCTAAGGTCTTTGCCCGCCTGATCCATTACTTCATGTTAAAGTCTCATGGAGATCGTTTTAGGTCTATACTTCCCACCATCTAGTAAGTTGAAGTTGAGGGATGAGAATGTTAATTTTTGAAAATACAACAAAGAATCATGGTACGATGCTTAGGGACGATTGAAAGAAACACTTTTGAAATATCTCACGCATGAGGTGACAGAGAAGATGATCCTCCAAATCTTCTATTATGTATTGGATCAACAAAATACAACCATATTGGAAAATACATATGGTGGATCATTCATCAGCTCACCATATGGGATTATTTCAAAGTCTTGGACCAAGTGGTAATTTTGTGTAGAAGTTGGGACATAGAGGGCATCGAGGGGGTCTTGGTGGCTCCCTCCTTGTCCATTGTGTTCAATGATAGGAAAGATGAATAGGAAGAGAGTGATGCTAAGATGATCAAAGTAATGTCTTGCCTCGAGCTCCTTATAGAGCATGTTTTGGGAGACTCAATGGAAAGTGTAAGTGTGATAAATAGGATAAAAGTTGATACTTGTGATGATAAGGAGCAAGTGGTGGTTGGAGATAATGTCGGGATGAAACCTAAGAATTCAAAGGGTTTCCATCTTGTTCCACAAGGAAAAAATGGGAATCAAGGTTGGAACCAAGAGAATCTAAGCATTGCACATTTTAAAGGGACAGTGGAAATTGATAGAGATATTTTGGTGCGGATCTTAAGTAATGTTGAGAGAACCAAAGAAATTGTAAATGAAATGAGAAATGAATTTTCCATGCTCCACCAAACGGTTGTGTCTCACTCCTCCGCTATCCATCAACTTGAAGCAAAATTACGAAAAATATTAAAATATCTAATGGAGAGACAAAGTGAAGAAATGCAAAATAGGGAGGCGACAAAGACAAAGAGAAAAAGACCCATGGTTGACGAGCCAAAGTTGAATGAGATGTTGATGAGAACGACAATGAATAAAGAGTGTCAAATTGTTTCTATACCTTAAACTCCCATTCATCCTCCTTCCAAGAATGGTCATAAAAAATGGGAAAGAATGATAAAATCAACAAAATATTTGATAAATTTAGCATTCTCTCTATCAATATACCTCTTATCAAGGCTTTATGTGACATTCTGAGGTACGCTAAATTTATGAAAGATTTGGTGTCCGAAAAGAAACTTTTGGAAGATTAAGCCATAGAAATTACTCACCATTGTATATCCATGATGATAAACACTTATGTTGAATATAAAAGTGATCCCGGTGCATTTACAATCTCATGCACCATCAGTGCCTTCATATTCGCTAAGGCTTTGTGTGACCTTAGGGAATGTGTGAACCTCATTCCTTATGATATGTTCCAAAAATATGGATTGAGTGATCCAAAGCCCACAAAAATAAAGTTTCTTATGGCCGATAGATCTATTAAGAAGACTATAGGGATCCCCCATGATTTTCTAGTAAAAGTAGACCGATTCATTTACCCGACTGATTTTTTCATTGTTGATTGTGAGATAAACGTCGAAATCCCCACAATTCTCGAAGGGCCATTTTTATCTATCAAGAAGGCATTGGTAGATATGGTGTCTGGGGTGTTGAAGTTTAGATTTAATTGTGAAGCAGTGACCTTCAACGTCTATAAGTCTATGAAACAACCACTAGACCAGCAAGTCATTTCGGTAATCGATATTCTTGATGGTGAAGTGTCCAACCACGTCGATGTGGTCTTGTTGAACGACCATTTAGTCGGTGTGCTTTGGAATTATGGGAGAGAAAGAGTGGAGGAGTATGATGAAGTGGTGGTTTCTCTAACTGTTCTTGGGTTTCACACCAAGAACCTAGTTAAATTAGATCTTAATCTTAATAACTGCAAAAGTCCACCCGCCAAACCATCAATCCTTGAACCTTTTAAAATTAAATTAAATCCTTTACCATCTCATCTCAAATACGTGTGTTTGGGAGAGGATGATACTTTTCCAATCATTATTACTAAAGACCTAAATTCCTCTCCAGTTGAAGTATTGAATTTGGTGAAAAACAAAATCCATTGGAGCCATTGGGTGGAAAATAACGGATATCACCGGCATATCTCCCAACATATGCTCACTCAAAATTAAACTTGAGAAAGATCACATACCATGTGTAGAACACCAAAGAAGATTGAACCAACCCATACAAGAGGTGGTTAAAAAAGAGATTATAAATTGGCTTGATGCTGGAGTAATCTATCCTAAATACAAGAACCTGTATGATCCCTTTGCAATGTGTTCAGATAAAGGGTGATATCACGGTAGTTGGGACTGAAAAAAATGATCTCTTCCCATCCGACTGGTCACCGGATTGTGAATGTGTATGGACTACCAAAAATTGAACTGATGGACTGAGAAAGACCATTTTCCAATATCGTTCATGGATCAAATGTTAGATAGGATTGACGGTAGAGGGTGGTATTGGTTTTTGGATGGGTATTCAGGGTACAATCAAATTTGTATCGTACCGAAAGACCTAAAAAAACAACTTTTACCTGCCCATATGGTACGTTTGCATTCAAGCGAATGCCATTTGGGTTGTGGAATGCCCCAACAACCTTTCAATGTTGGATGTTGTTGATATTTGTAGATATGGTTGAAGACTCCATGGATGTATTTGTAGATGACTTCTCGTTAGTGGGAAAATCTTTTGAGTCATTCCCCGAACACTTGAATAAGGTGATTGAAAGATGCGTGGAAACAAACCTTGTCTTAAATTGGGAAAATTCCATTTCATAGTCAAATAAGGAATTATCTTAGGCCATAAGATCTTGAGAAAAGGAATTCAAGTCGATCAATCTAGGGTTAAGGTTATTTCCAATCTCCCACCCCCTATTTCCGTCAAAGGTGTTCAAAGTTTCCTTGTCTATGCTGGGTTCTATCGTCATTTCATCAAGGACTTTTCAAATATAGCGCACCCTATGTGTATATTTCTTGAGAAAGAATCTAAGTTCAACTTTGATGAAGCATATCTCAAAGAATTCGAGCATCTTAAGGAATACCTCATTTTATCCCCTATTATTGTGGCTCTAGATTGGTCATCCCCATTTGAGGTAATGTGAGATGAAAGTGGTATTACATTGGGTGTGGTTCTAGGGAAGCACGAGGACAAGCTTTTTTATCCTATTTACTACACTAGCAAAACCTAGAATGATGCCCAATGCAACTACACAGTTACCGAGAAACAATTATTAGCCATTGCTTATGCCTTCGAAAAGTTTTAAGCCTATTTGTTTGGAACGAAGGTGTTGGTACATATATACCATTCCATTATTAAGTATCTCATGGAAAATAAATAAGCAAAGACGTAGTTAATTAGGTTGATTTTATTATTACCATAGTTTAACTTCAAGGTGAAAGACCGAAAAAGGGTGCAAGTATCAAGTGGCTGATCATCTCTAATGACTCGAAGGTAACAATAAAAAGCTTGAGGAACTGGACATTGATGTTGCTTTCCCGATTAATTGATCAAGTCCATCAAGGGGAATAATACACAATGGTATGCTGATTTTTCCAACTATGTAGCAAGTGGTGTACTCCAAGAGGGACTGAATTACATCAAAAGAAGCTATTTTTATTTGATGAAAAGCAATATTTTGGGATGATTCATTTTTATTTTGAGAGTTTGCCTATGGAGTTATTAGACGGTGTGTCATGGATTATGAAATAAATGATATTTTGAAGGATTGTTAATTGTCACCTTAAAACGGTAATCATGGAGGGATCCGAACTACCGCCAAGATCATTCAATTTGGATTTTATTGTCCTTCCATGCATTGGGACTCCAAAGAATGGGTTAAATCTTGTCACTGTTGCCAAATGTATGGTGGTAGTTTAAGAAGGCATGAGATTCCTCTCAAGCTTGACTTAGAGGTAGAACTCTTTGATGTATGGGGAATTGATTCCAAGGGTTTTTTTGTGAGCTCCTTTAGGAATAAGTACATTCTGTTGGCGGTCGACTATGTTTCTAAATGGGTGGAAGCCATCGTACTTCACACAAATGAGAGAAAATGTGTTACCTCATTCCTAAATAAGAATATTCTCATAAGGTTCGGCACCCCTCAGGCCATCATTAGAGATGGTGGTTTACATTTTTGCAATTAGATGTTTGGTGCTCTTCTTGACAAGTATGGAGGTAAACACAAAGTTTTCACCCCATACCACCCCTAAATAAATGGTCAAGTGGAGGTGTCAAATCGTAAAATCAAATCCATACTCGAAAAGACGGTAAATGTAGGTTGCATGTATTAGGCAAGGTAGCTGGATGAAGCGCTTTGGGCCTATAGAACAGCCTATAAAACCCCAATAGGTATGTCTCCATATCAATTGGTATTTTATAAGGCATGACATTTACCCATTGGTCTTGAGCATAAAGCTTTGTGGGCATTAAAAAGATTAAACATGAACTGGGGAGAAGCATCCGAGGCACGGGTAACACAACTCCATGAGATGAAAGAGTTCTGACTTAGTGGTTATGAGAGTGCAGCTTTGTGTAAGGATAAACTTAAGAATTTGCATGATGCTAGAATATTGTGGCAAAAATTCCATGAGGGAGAGTAGGTACTCCTCTATAACTCCCGTTTGAAACTCTTCGCAAGGAAACTTCTCTCAAAATGGTCTGGACCACTTGCAATTTCTAAAGTTTACTCAAGTGGTGTAGTAGAGTTCAATGGTCAAAGGGTAAAGCACTATAATTAGAACATATCCACGACGGCTAAGATAGAGTGCGTGAACTTCAAAGATGTTATACGATAATAGGAAAAAGTCATGCCGCGACGTAAATTATTCTCTTGATATAAGGCAACCCATCCTTAATTCATTTTTTTTTGTTTCGATGCTTTGTAGGTTTTTACATAAATGGTGTACATAGAAAAATAGGGGAAAACAGAGTTGTAAAACTGATAGATGTGCATAAAAAGAAAAATAGAGCAAAAATAGGGGATTTCAATCTCAGTTACCATAATCGTGGTCATCAGACCAGGATTGTATCAACGTGACCGCATAGATGATGCCACAATTGCAGCATCAGATTCGTACAATGCCTATTGTCCATGGGAACCTTTCTCATCCTTTCTACTTTCTAATTTTTAAATATACTTCTGTAAGGTAACTTCACACTTATAAGTTGGGGATTTTTTATTGTAGTTAGGCTAAGTGGGATCTCTTATCTATGAATGAACCTTGCCTGAGTAACGACTAAAGAATGCAAGGGAAGTTTGAGTACCTGTGGCATTTTGTTTATAAAAATTGGGGTCACTTTATACACCATTTATGAAGTATGAGTAGCCATATGGTTAGCTTGCTAATTTTGAGCCAAGATGTGAGACTAAGGTTTTTGTTGTAGCCATAGTCTAGTGAATTGTGCATGGTGTTGTTGCAAAACAAATAACTTCTTTCATCTAAAATTTTTCAAAAATCAAGGGCATGGACGTGAGCGACTTTGTAACAAATCTCTTTCTCTTTTTGTGACTCCACAAGTTGTTCCACTTTTGTTTCACGGTAGGGATTATTAAACCTCCTTGGAGAGTTTTTACATGCCATGAGTGGAGAGATTTTTTCATTCATCCTTTGTATACTTGTATTATCTAAAACTTGACACTTTAGTCTTTCAAAGCTAATGTTGAATTTATTTTATTGGATAAATGACCTTAGGCCACCTTTGTGATTGTGGAACCAACTCTAGCCTAAAGAGTCTTCCTATGAATAATTAAAATCCCTAGCTACCCAATTTGAGCCTTTGGACCTTTCTTTGGCAAACAAATTACAAGCCGTGAACCATTTTTTTTTCCCTCTTTTGAACCATACCTTCCTTGAACTTGAAAGTGCAACTTGAGGATAAAATCCTAAGTTGTGAGTGTTAATGTTGATTGAAAGTACTTTGAGGCCAAAAAGTGTTAAAATAATGCCAAGGTGCCTAAGTGATGTAAAAAAATGTTTAGAAAAAGAAAGGATCCAATAAAGGATATAATTGAATTAAAGGTTCAAGAAAAAGATATAAAAGTAAGGTGGTGAACAAAGGAAGCGAATTGTAGAAGTGAGAAAAGTGAGGAAATAAAGAAGAGTGGCCAATTATCTAAAAGGAAGATTGAAAAGTGTGATGTTAATGTTCAAGGAAGGTAGTATCCATGTTGATCCCAAACAATATCCTACCCGAACCAAAACAAATACTATAACCTTAAAAAGTACTTTGAGATCTCCAACCATTTACTTTCTTTGTAGTGGCGATTAAAAATAGGGGAAAGCCTATGGTATAACACTTGTTGGATTGAAATATCTTTTGTGAGAGAGAGAGTTTGTATACTTGGAATTCCTGTTTGCATATTTTGTAGCTTTATGAGAGAAATTCTTTATTTTTGTGAGGACATCATATGAAACAAGTTGAGGTGGGTGATCTTGTCACCTCTCAGCAATGAGGCAAATGGAGTATAGTTTTGTTATGGTAAAAAAGGTAGTCACTTCTAGAGCATTGGTTTTTGTTTCTTGGTTGCTCTTTGAAGTCCTATGTAGCATTGGCTTTAGTATTTCATAAGGAGGGGTGTAGAGAAGTTATCTTTGCCCATGTGCAATGAGATTTTTGTGGTTGTGATTAAAGTTTAAGTCATTGTGATCTTTAAGGAACAATGATTAAGCTTAAATAATTGTGTCTCATGATAAGAGGTAGTGTTGCTTGAGGACAAGCAAATACTTTAAGTTAGGGGTGTTGATGAGTGGTGATTTTACCACTCATTACCCCTAAACATTTGTGAACATTGACCTAATTTGAATGGAAAATGAGACATATTCATGAGAAAATACACTAATATCCACTCTTTATAGGTACAAAGTCAATTTGGTTAAAACATATGGATTGAAGCTTATGATGATAAAAAATGAGAAGGAAAAGTTCAGCTGAAGACTTAGAAAAGGGCCTCAGGTATTGTAGTCGCAGTTTATGCACCGCGATTGCTGACAACTAAGCAGAGGATTTACCTACACTTAGGTAATGCTATTTCTGGCGGTGGAATACTATTGCGATCGATCAATAATGGCCAACACAATGCGATCGCTCACTCATAGTCACAACCGCAGCTGCGCGATCACAGCCATAGCTTCGTGACTGCAACCTAGCGGGAGGAATATGTAAAGGGTATTATGTTAAATTAGATAGATTAAGAAAGAATTATAATGGGAAATTCAAAAATAGTTGTGGTGAAAGAAGAGAACCCTCAAAAGATAGAGTGAAAATTTGGTTTTATTCATTGCTCCTTGTTTGTAAGTATTATTCTAATAGGATGTTAGAAAGTTTGAAGTGTTGAATTGAAGATTAGTTTACCCTCTCTTATTATTAATTCCATGGATTCATTACTTTGTAGAATTCTTTTCTCCTATATAATGAGTAACTAACTTATTTAGTCTTAGGATTATTTTGAACTAGTGTGTAATTTGTGTGTGGATATTATTATTTTTGCATGATTGTTAGTTTTTCAGTATGGATTCAACCATTGCTTGAGTTTACAGGTAGGAATTTGATGGGTGAAAGCCCGAAACTCTAGAAATCCTTTGTCATCCTCGAAAGAGGGATGATAGTGAATATTAGGTAGCCCATAACATCCTCAAAAGAGGGTTATAAGTGGGGGACAAAGAAATTATGGACAATTGAATCTATGGTTTACTACCTTTTGTAATATTAGAAATAAGTGTATTAGGAATATAAATCATATCGAGAGCATCATCCTAGAAATAGGGATGCTTAATTGAGGTCTTGGGTGATTATGAAATTGCGTACACTTATTAAGTACTCGAAAGATCTAATGGGTGAAATCTTTATGGTTTTGTTGAAAGATTGACCCCAATGAACTTCGACCTAGACTATCATTTTGTTAACAACTAAAATTCATGATGAACAAACACTAACCCACATGAATTACCTCTAGGTAGATATGATCCCAAGATTTCCCCCAAACCTTGAGCTCTAAATAAAAGTTTTATTTATCAAGTTTTTGTTTAAGTGAGTTGCGAAAAGTTTCCAAAAAAATCCCCCCATTTTATTTTACATGTCATTTTTGTTAGAATTTTGGGTAATCTCTTAGTATTTTAAGAATCTATAAAGTTTGAAGTCTATAATTTCACTTCTTGAGATTTGACCCCAATTCAAATTGGGTTACTTAACAATGACCGCCTCACCTCTAATTATGGGATTGAGTTGACGTTATTAATGCACGAATGGTGAAGTCCTACCGTCAGTTGTCCAATGTTAGTTGGTTGGATGGTTTTTATTATTTGAATGGATACGACTTAGGGGTCAGTGTCGTATGGTTGGGTATGAGACGTGTACGTGACTCCTAAGATTGACATTATTTGATCCTCCTGGTGTTTCATTCTTCTTAGGATATGGATCATATATTGAGGTTACTACTTGGGGGGGTGAGTCGTATACCGGACATTGCTAGGTCTATAGTTCAGGATTGGTTACAATTGGGTGGGTATCAACTGTAAATGAGGTTACGACTCGTAAGGAGGTTAGTCGTAACCCTATGTCAGGTTTTTATGAGATTTAAGTAGGGGCATTCTGCATATTTCCCTACTTACCCAACTAGGGTCCCATGACTTCTAATACACTTATGAGGTTATTTACGATATTATTCTACTCTTAAATACTTAGAAACTTGTCCTAAATATATCATAATTCTTTCAAGAGATTTTAGGTTAGAGAGCTACGGTTTCAACTAAGATATTACTTTGGGGCTAGTCTTGGTGAATTTTTCCATCAATTTTCTTTTTTTAAGGCATGATTCTCTTCCCTAATTGTAATTTCAATAATAGGCATGGTTACATGGTTGATTTCATTATTTTTCTCTTGCATGGTTATGGCTTACAACTATTGATTTGGGGGTTTTGATGTTAAATGCTTTCTTTTGATTTCCTATGGTTTTAAAAATGTTTTTATGCACTAACGGCGATTTTGGACTATTTTATTGCACGATTATGGATTAATAATAATGGAATTTCGTTTTTGATATATTATGCCCACAAAGTGTTTGATAAAATCCTTATAAAGATATGTTCATTACATTGACTTATTTAACTGGAACTCTTGCTTGTTTTCAACTTATATATGAAACCTTAAATGTTTTTCAATGTTCTACAAAGATTACTGGCTAGTTGGTTAAGCCTGTAGAGAACATGGTAGTCTCCCAAGAGGTTTAATATGGCTAATGATAGGGCACTTGAATGTCCCTTTAATCTAAATGGTTTGGCTATGGATAATGTTTGTTGGTATGGTGGTATGATGATACGACTGGTTTATTGAATAGACTGGGTTAATAAAGGGATAATTGAATTGTTTAGAATTGTTTTTAATTAGGCATTAATGGTGGGCAGTGTAACCTAAGCCGTGGAAGGTAGCGGTCCCAAAAGGATCAAAAGCAAAAACTCATACTTGCAGTTATGAGAGGTCTACAATGGCCACGTGCGAGTGTCACATATATATTTGAGGGATGTACTAGTCATCCAACGAATATTTCATAGTCGTTCAACTACAAGCACTAGGACCCTTTCAGCAGGGGGAGCTAAACCCATATGGCTTGTGGGTGGTAGGAAAACCAAGTTATACAACCTAGGTAAAGGTTTTAATAGCATGCTAAACTTGGTACCTTTTCCCAACACTTATATATATATATGTATAGTTATTTGCATTGAATGATTTTGACTTTGGATTGATAACTGGCCTTACTTTATCCTTATCACGAGTTTCATGCTAGTGTTTACCCACTAATCCATCTACTGGCAGCTGTATACCCACGCTATGCAAGAACCAGCCATTCGACTCCTCTTACATAGTAATTGACTAAGGGACATCTTATTAGACTAAAGTGGTGAGCTTTCATCCTTTTGGAAGCCATCATTTCATGTTGGACATTCTTAGACATCTTACTTTCTTTTTGGATATTGGTTTTGCCCATGGTTGGGGGCATATCCCAACTACATATTTGTATTCTTTTGGATATAGGATTTTTGGTACTTCTGGGGGATGGTATGGGCGGGATCAATATTGGTCTCAGCCTTGGCAATGGAATAAGTTGGGAGTCTGGCAACATAGGACATAATTTCTTAGTATTCGATCATATAATATTTTGGGATTGATTATCATGTTATGTTTGATATTTTTAAATGGTTTGGCATGGAATAGATGGTTGGTTTTGTATAGTTAGACTTGGTTTGGTCGGTCATGGTTGTGACCCTATCCTAGAGTCTTCATAAGAGCATTACTCAATCTTGTTATATGTTTGAAAATAAGCTTATCCAAGGATGTATAAGGTGGTTAGGTTAGGTTAAGAGGGCAGTCCCCGATCATAGTTGGACTTGGGATACCCAATACGATAAGGCCTCGGTTAGGGATGCGTAAAGTTGGTATTAGATCATATCTTTAAGGTCAATTGGGAGTCCACAAAGTCATGAAGAGTAGAGTCTCTTTTAGGGGTGTGTAGTGTGCCACACTCATGAGGGAGAGGCTACGAGACATTTAGGAGTATTTCACTTTCTTGGTATTCTTTGTTCAAGCATGACTTGTCAGTGTAGGAATATCTTCTAATTCTTATTTGTTCATCTTTCAGATCATGCCTCCTAGATTTGGGACATATGGAAATCCTTCTTCCCTAACTGGAAGTGATGCTGAGGGAGCACGTTCTACTCACAGGGTTTATCTTCAATCTCATGGTCCTATTCCTAATTGTATAGGACCTCTTCCTATTCCTCCTAGTGCTCCTCAGGTCTCTTAGGGAAATATGATAAATGCAGAGTTTCATTAGTTTATGTATGCTATTGTCTAATTGGTTGCTGCTAAGGCCAAATAAGGTACGACTAGCCCTGTTTGTTGAGGCCGCTAGGCTTGAATAATTTATGAAAATGAGACCTCCAATTTTTACGAGAGTGAAGGTAGAGGAAGACCCACATGGATTTATTGACGAGATGGAGAAGATCTTTCAGATAATGATGGCAACTAATGTGGAATGAGTCAACTTTATAATTTATCATCTCAAAGAGGTTGCTTTTCTATTGTATGAGAAGTGGGGCAGAGATAAGGGTGACGTAGAAAAGAAATATTTGTGGGAGGACTTTTCTAATGCATTCATGGATTAGTTTTTCCTCAAGATTTGAGGGAAGCTAAGATGAAGAAGTTTGTAAACCTCAAGTAAGGGAAAATATTTGTGAAGGAGTTTGCTTTAAAGTTCCTTTAGGTGTCAAGGTATGCTCCTAATTTGGTGGCTGATACGAGGTTGAGAATGAGAAAGTTTTTTTTTGGGTGAACATAGATCTGATTATAGAAAGAAAGATTGTTTTGCTCATGAAGGATATAGACATGCCGAAGTTAACTCTTCATATATAGTAGGTTAAGGATGAGAAGAGAAGGTAGGAAGAATATAGAGACATGAAGAGTAAGAGGGGTAGGTTTTCTAATCAGGAAAGTGCCCAGTATCAGGTTGGTCAAGACGATAGGAATTGGAATAAAAAAAGAGGGGGAGTTATGGTTCCTTCACCAGTGCTTCTTAACCCCAGCAGTTAGGTGACAAATGTCATCATTGTAGTGATATTTTTCAGGCGCAGGGAGCCCAATCCTAGGCAAGTAGAGGTTAGTCTGTTACTTTGTGTCCTCTTTGTCAGTTTTGCGATCGTCCTCATCGATGATTTTTTGAAGAGGGGAGGTATAAGTGCTTTAAGTGTGGCCAAGTAAGCCATCAACTTTGGTATTATTTATCTAACAAGGTCGTTATGGGGGGAAATAAGATTTCAGTTACTTCATCTTCTATTCCTTTACTCGATGGTATGACATCTGATTCTATTACCGCTTCTGGTTCCAGTGCTAGTCAGAACAAGTTATATGCTTTGGTGTCCAGTCAGGAATCCGAGGCATCACATAATGTTCTTGCTAGTATGTTAAAACTTTTCTCTCAGGATGTATATTCTTTGCTTGATCTGGGTTCTACCCTTTTCCCATGTGACTCTTTATATAGTTATGTCTTTTAGTTTTTACTCAGAGATTATTTCAGTTCCATTTTCAGTTTCTACCTTGGAAGGAGATCCGATCATTTCCAAATGGGTATATAGGTGGTTCCTAGTATCTGTGTGTGGTAGAAAAAATTCGGTGGATCTATTTGAGTTGGGTATCATAGATTTTAATGTAATCTTGGGCATGTATTGGTTTTATTCTTGTTATGTAAATTTGGATTGTCGAACCTATAGGGTTATCTTTAGGTTCCCTGGTGAGCAAGAAATAAAATAGGAGGATTGTTCCTTAGCACCAAGGGGGAAGTTTATTTGTTATCTTTATTACTTGGTCTAGGTTAAAGATTCTAACTTGGAAGGTCCTTCATTGCAGTCAGTTCTGGTAGTTAATGAACTTCTAGAGGTCATTCTAAATGATCTTTGAAGTGTTCCTCCGGATAGGGAAATTGAGTTTGGTATTGATTTTCTTCTGGACAATCGTCCAATTTCTATTCCTCCATATAGAATGGCCCTGCCTGGGTTAAGAGAACTCAAGGAGAAAATTAAGGATCTTCTGGATAATGGGTTTATTCTTCCTAGAATTTCTCCATGGGAGGCATCGGTGTTGTTCGTGCGCAAGAAAGATGGTTCTCTTCGTATGTGCATCGACTACAGGCAGATGAATAAGGTAACAATCAACAACAAATATCCTCTTCCTCGGAAAGATGATCTGTTTGACTAGTTAAGGATGCTAAGTTCTTCTCTAAGATAGATCTCTGGTCTGGGTACCATCGATTGAAGATTAGGGAGGTGGATATCCCTAAGAAGGCCTTTCTCACTCTATATAGGCATTTTGAGAATTTGGTGATGTCATTTTGATTGACAAATACCCTGACAACATTTATGGATTTGATGAATATGGTGTTTAGGCAACATTTGGATCTCTTTGTCATTGTGTTTACTAATGAAATTTTAGTTTATTCAAAGAGTGAGGTGGATCATGCTAATCACTTTTATGTGGTGTTGCATACCTTAAAGGAAAAATGGTAGTTTGCTAAGTTCTCTAAGTGTGAGTTTTGGTTTAATATTGTGACTTTGTTAGGTCATATCAGTTTTAGTGAAGGGATCATGGTGAATCCGCAGAAGGTGGTTATAGTGAAGAAGTGGGCTAGACCTACGACTCCATCTAATATTCAAAGATTCTTGGGTTTAGGTAGGTATTATAGGTGGTTCTTTAACTAAGTTAACTCTGAAGAAGGTTATGTTTTCTTGGTCAGATACGTATGAGGAGAGTTTTGAGAAGTTGAAGGATATGTTGACTTTGGCTCTAATTCTGACCTTATCGAAAGAGAATGATAGGTTCATGATTTGTTGTGATGCATCTCTAGTTCATCTTAGTTATGTTTTGATACAACATGGGAAGGTGATAGCCTATGCTTCCAGGCAGTTGAAGGTGTATGAGAGGAACTGTGCTACTCATGATTTGGAGCTGTTAGCCATTGTGTTTTCTTTGAAAATATGGAAGCATCATTTGTATGGCGTTCACGTGGATATCTTTTTTATCATAATAGTTTGTAGTATGTGTTCTTGTAGAAAGAGCTTAATCTCAGATAGAGAAGATAACTTGATCTTCTCAAGGATTATGATCTGAGTCTTCACTACCACCTAGGTAAAGCTAACATGGTTGCTGATACTCTTAGCAGGTTGTCCATCGGTAGTTTAGCTCATGTGGAAGAAGGAAAGTGAGAATTAGTGAATGATATTAACCGTTTGGAAAATCTTGGGGTTCATCTCTTAGACTCCAAGAAGGGTGGTGTGATGGTGCAATAAGAGGTTAAATTATCTTTTGGTGTTGAGATTATGGAGAAGCAAGTGTTGGATTAATCCTTGATGAAAATCAAGGGTAGCGTTGGTGGGCAAAAGGTTGCAAATTTTGAGATTAATGGTGATGGTACTTTGTGGTACCAAGGGAGGTTGTGTATTCCATATGTAGACGATTTATGAAAAAGGATCTTGGCTGAGGCACATGAGTCACGCTATATTGTCCAAGCTAGTTCTACTAAGTTGTACCATGATCTCAAGGAGATCTATTCATGGAGTTGCATGAAGCGGGATGTGGTTTATTTTTTATCCAAATGCATGGTGTGTCAACAAGTTAAGGTTAAGTACATAAGGCTTGGTGGGTTGTATCAAGAAATTCAGTTGCCATAATGGAAGTGGGAGAAGATCCATATGGATTTCGTTACTGATCTTGGAACAAATTTGATTTTATTTGGTTCATTATTGGTAGGATGACACAGTCTGCGCATTTCTTGCATATGCGAACTAACTCTTTGGCGGAGGATTATGTGAATCTTTATGTTCAAGAGATTTGAAACTTCATGGGGGTGCCTGTTTTGATTATTTCCGATCGAGGTACGCAGTCTACGTCCCACTTTTTGTGCTCTTTCCAAAAAGGGTTGGGGACTAAGGTGAGTCCGAGTACTACTTTCCAACTGTTGTAGGATGGGTAGGCAAAAAAACCTATTAAGACAATGGAATATATACTTCGAGCCTTCATTATTGATTATGGTGGTAGTCGGGTGGAGCATCTATATTTGGTAGAGTTTGCTTACAAAAATAGCTATCATAATAGTATTGGTATGTCTCTTTTTAAGTCGTTGTGTAGTAAGAGGTGTAGATCTCATGTTGGTTGTTTTGAGCTCAACGAGGCTAATTTATTTGTACCGGATTTTGTTCATCAAGCGATGGATAAGGTGAAGGTGATTCGGGATAGGATCAAGGATGCCCAAGGCCATCAAAAGCCCTATGTGGATGTTAGGCGCAGAGACTTGGAGTTTGAAGTTGGGAATATGAATTTCCTTAAGGCGTCTCCTATGAAGAGAGTAGTACGGTTTGGCAAAAGGGGAAAGATCAGTCCTCGGTACATTGGTCCTTATCATATTTTACGGAGAGCAGGAAATGTTGCATATGAGTTAGATTTTCTATCTAGCTTGTGTTTGTTTCATCCGGTATTTCATGTTTTATTGTTGAGAAAGTGCATTGGTGATCTGTCTTCGATTGTTCCTTTGATGGGGTTTGATAACTCAGATTCTCTATCTTATGAAGAAATCCCTATTGAAATAATGGATAGGGAAGTTTATCAGTTATAGACCAAGGATGTGGCTTTAGTTAAGGTTCATGGAGGAACCACAAGGTTGAAGAGGCCACATGGTAAGCGGAGGGCATAAAGTCCAAGTATCCACCCTTGTTTTCAAATCCTGATATTCGAGCGGGAGGTATGTGTTCTTGAACACATCTTTATTTTCTGAGTTTGTTAATGGAAAGATTAACATCTTTGACTTTTTGTTTTCAAACATTGTTAAAGGGATGTTTGATAATGCAAATGAATGAATGCGTGGTTACCCATACCTTATTTGTCATTTGAGGATGAATGTTCCTAGTGGGAAAGAATGAAGCATCCCAGGTTTTGACCCTTAGAAAATTTCCTGGAATCTCATTCTTTGTACTAGATACGACTCATGGTATGAGCCGTATACTGGGGTACGATTTGTAAAGTCCTATCGTAAGTTGACCAGTGTTATTTGGCGGGATGTTTTATGGTACTAGAATGGATACAACTTAGGGGTAAGTGTCGTTTGGTTAGGTACGAGTCATATAGGTGACTCGTAAGGAGGACAGTGTTTGATCCTCCTGGCGTTGCATTCTTCCAAAGATACAGATCATGGATAAAGATCGTATGCCATGGTTACTTCTTGGGTGGATGAGTCATATACTGGACAGTGTCTGATCCATGCTTGAGGCTTCGTTACAAAAGGGTGGGTAACAACCGTAAGGGAGGTTACGACTCATAAGGAGGTCAGTTGTGATCCTTTGTCCGATTTTTTTTGAATTTAAGTGGGGGTATTCTGGATATTTCCCTACTAACCCTAATAAGAACCCATGACTTAAAATACACTTAGAAGGTTATTTACCGTATTATTTTACTCTTAAACCCTTAGAAACTCTTCTTAAACATATCATAATTCTCTAAAGTGCTTTTGGGGCAAAAAGCATGGGTTTCAACTAATGGATTACTTTGGGGAATTTTTTTGTGAATTCTTTCCATCAATTTTCTCGGTTTAAAGTATGATTCTCTTCCCTAATTGTAATTTCAATTAAATACATGGTTTCATGGTTGATTTCATGCATTTTATCTGGCATGGTTATGGCTTTCAACTATTTATTTTGGGGTTTTGATATCAAATGATTGGTTATGATTTTCCATGGTTTTAATTATGATTTCTATGCATTAACAGTTGTTTTGGACAATCGAATTTCATAGTAAAGGTTTATTGGAAATGGAATTTATTTTTTGTTATATTATGCCCCCAGGTGTTTGATAAAATACTTATAAAGATATGTTCATTGTATTTACTTATTTAAATGGAACCCTTGCTTGTTTTTAGCTTATATATAAAACCTTAAATGTTTTTCAATGGTTTACAAAGTTTAATGCCTAATTGGTTATGCTTGTGGAGAATATGGTAGTCTCCCAAGAGATTTGATATGGCTAATGATAGGGCACTTAAATTCCCCCTTAATCTAAGTGGTTTAGCTATAGATAATGCTTGCAAGTATAATGGTAAGACGATACCACTAGTTTATTGAATAGCCTGGGTTAATAAATGGATAATTGGATTGTTTGGACTTAGTTTTAATTAGGCATTAATGGAGAGATATGTAAGCTAAGCCATGAAAGGTGGTGGTCTCGGGGGGATCAAAATTGGAAACTCATATTTACTGATATGAGGGGTCTTCGATGGCCACACTCGAGTGTAATTTATATATTTGAGGGATGTACTAGTTCTCCCAGGGATATTGCTTGGTCATGCGGCTACACACATTGGGACCTTTTATGCAGGAAGAGCTGAGCCCATATGTCTTGTGGGTGGTAGGAAGGCTAAGCTACACAACTTAGTTAAAGGTTTTAATGTCATTCTTAACTCGGTCCCTTTTCAGCACTTATATGTATGTATGGTTGTTTGCATTGAATGGTTTTCACTTATTTTTGTTAACTGGAATTACTTTATCCTTATCCCGAGTTTCATAGTAGTGTTCACCCACTAACCCATCTACTGGAAACTGTATACCCATGCTATGTAGAAACCGACTGTTTGACTCCTCCTTCATAGTAATTGATTCTTGGAAAACTTATTGGACTGAAATGGTGAGCTTCTATTCTTTCGTAAGGCATTGTTCATGTTGGACATTCTTAGACATTTTACATTCTTTCCATATATTGGTTTATACCATGGTTGGGGGCATTTTCCAATCGGATATTTGTATTCTTTTAGAGGCTTTATGGTACTTTTGGGGGTGGGAATCAGCAGGATCGGTATTGTTCCATCATATTATATTTTGAGTTAGATTATCAAGTTATGTTTGATATTTTCAGAATGGTTTGGTATGGAATGGATGCTTGGTTTGGTATTGTTAGACTTGGTTGGATCGGTCATGGTTGTGACCCTATCCTAGATTATTCATGAGAGTATTACACAACCTTGTTATATGCTCGAAATTCAGCCTATCCAAGTTTGTATAGGGTGGTTGGGTTAGGTTAAGGGGTGGTTTCTAATCCTGGTTGAACTTGGGATATCCCTTACGACAAGGCTCTGGTTCGAGTTGCATCAACCAATGCCCCCGTGATGTTTTTTGATTTTATGAATAGGGAGGTTGAGTGTGGGATTGGTCTTCTTTCTAATGTTTGTCCAACTCTAATTCCTCCTTTATAGAATGGTTTATTCTATAGGAAGACCAAGTGACCCTAGTGTACAACCCTGGTGATACCTATTAGAGTGAAGAGTTGTGCTCATTGAAGTAATGGATGAAAGATCTAAGGTTTATCTTAAATTTTCTTATAGCGGTGGTCCCTAAGGAAAGATCGGGTTGTGTACTATAGCAATTCTCTCCTATTTTGTTCAAGAGGGTGCTTTACTAGTGTGGAATGCATTCCGTTAGACCTTATTCCTATGGTTCATATATTGCATACATTTTGGTCCCTAGGTATGAATCTCGATGTTACATTGCATTACAAATAGTATATACAGTAGTGTATATTTTGGTGTCCATTCCTAAGGACTTCTCCTTTGGTTTGATATGTCGGGATGGGTCTCAGTTATGACCTAGGTGTTTTCTATGAATCCTTTCGTGCTTATGGTGTCGTGTTACTTTTGGAGGTCTTTTCTTGAGTGGCATAAGTAGTTTCTATGCTTTATTTCATCTGTGATCCTTCTTATGTTGGGGTGATAGTGGCTCGTGGAACATGGCGATATTTTTAAATAGGGAAATTTCAAAATCTCAAATGGGAGAGATTCTAGGGAGACTTGTATAACTAAGGTGTTGAAAAGGAGTGGATTGTGAAAACCTTCATGAAAATAATAGAGGGTGTTAGTTCTTCTGAAGGTTAGGTCGTACCGTGGGTATAAAAGTGGTAGGATTGAGTGTTGTGCTTTATAGATATACCAATAGTCGTGTTGGCAGCTTAAGAGGCTTGGGAAGGCATGTGTATGAATTGTTCAATGGAATATTTGTCTTATGATTTTTATTTTCAATCATATGTTTGTGATTTTTACTATAATAGTTGGTTATAGTTTTCCTATGTCATTTACTTGTGGTTTGCATATGATAATAGTAATGGAGCAGAGTAGTGTTCAATATGGATGTAAGAAATATAACTCGGTGGGTTAAGTTAACTCCTTTTAGCTTTGAATAGGCTTGAACATGGAAGTGGTGGTGCATAGCTAGACACAATCACTCATAGTGGTGTGTCTACGGGAATCTATAAGTTGAATTGAACTTGCCCTCAAGCATTGTCATGGTGCCTTTTGAGGCATTGTATGGTAGGAGATGTTGTTCTCTTAGTGGGTGGTAGGAATTTGGTGAGGGTAAGTTGCTCGACCATGATTTAGTTCACCAAGCCTTAGAGATGGTGAAGTTGATTCATGATGGATTGAAAGCCGCTCAAAGTTTCCAAAAGACCCATGCAGATGTGAGGGGTAGGGACTTAGAGTTTAGTGTTTATGAATGGGTATTCTTGAAAGTTTCTCCCATGAATGGAGTGATGTATTTTGGTATAAACAGGAAGCTTAGTCCCCGGTATGTTGGTCCCTACTTGATTGTAAAGAGCATTGACAATGTTGCCTTTGAGTTGGAGTTGCCTTCTAGCATGAACTCCATTTACTTGGTTTGCCATGTCTCTATGTTACGAAAATATATTGGAGATCCTTCGTTGGTTATTTCCTTGAGGGATGTTGATATCTCAGACTTTTTGTTCTATGAGGAGATCCCGATGAGGATCTTGGATCGGCATATTCGCGGGTTGTGAACTAAAGATGTGGCTTCGGTGGAGGTCTATGCAGGAACCAAGAGTCCAAGAAAGCTACTAGGAAGGCAGAGACGGACATTAAGTCAAAGTATCCACGTTCATCTCCCATTCTGGAAAATCATGCCCAAGGTATGTGTTAATCTTCTTGATTTGATGTATGTCTTTTGTAAACAATGGGTTTAAGTCCCAAAGCATCAAATTGATCAAGTGATTTTGGTAAATGATGGGTTTGAATTCAAAAGACAATGAAATGAATTGTCGATCGATGATGATTAGGATGTGCCTTGTATCCTTGTTGTAGGCTTTGTTCTAACTTGTTTAAAGGTTAGTTTGATAGATAATGTGTTAACATTTGTTATGCCTTCCGTACCCGTCATTGGTAGACGAATAATCAAACTGGGGGAGATTTGAAACACCTTGGCTTTGGACCTTAGGAAAAGTCTCTTGAAAGGTTCATTCTGACCAAGGTATGATTAGGTATGTCACTCATACCCCTGGGTACAAGTTTTACCCTCTGTCACCTTCCTTCTCGGACCTTGAGAAGCCTAGGAGGGTAACATACTGTCAACAATACGACTTAGCCTCTCCTTAGTCGTACAATAAGTTATTAGTCGTACCTAGGTGAGTCATAAGGTGCTTGGCGCTTGATCAAAAGTGGACTATTTTTTGTGCGAGTCATGGGTATAGTTTACGGTCCAAGTCGTACCATTTGGATATGACTGAAGGGTGTGTAATCGTACCATAAAATGTATATGGGACCTAGATGAAGACTAGGGTACGATTTAGGGTAACACTCATACCCTAGGGTATGGTTGATCTAGGTGAGTCGTACCCTACCCCGAGATCAATTTCCCACTTTTAACTAAGGACCATATGGCTATTTCCCACCCCAAAACACTAATGTCCCGTTACTATATAAGTCATTTAGCCTCTCATAAAACTTTTATGGTGGATCAAACATTCCAAAACACTCTCAAAAGTTCTTGAAAAAGGATTAAAGACTAGGGTTTGAAAGCAATAGAGGTGTCAAGTTCTTCATTGAATCAAATTGTATAAGGTATTTTACTCTCTCCCATGTTAAATAACTCAAAAACTCATGTATTTCACACTTGGATTAGTAAGTGTACATGGTGATTTTGTAATCAAATAAAAAGGGGTTTTTGTTGTCAATGAGGAATAATGTTTGTTCATGCTTAAACTTGTGATTATGCATGTTATTGGTGATAGTTTGTATGCGTGGATAGTTTTTGTATGTGGCTTAACATATGGGTCTTGAATAACACTAATAATGATGAATTACACCATGAAATTGGTCTTGCTAAAGGTATGCACATAAGGTGTTTCTAAAAATGTCTAAATGAATTATCTAGTCACGTGTTAATGGGCTACTGAACTATGGTATTGGTCTAGTGAATATGAATGAAGTAGGATATTTTAATAATGAATGTGAAAACTTGGTAATTGGTTGGTAAAGGCCTTTCTTAACATGCGTTGAGTTATAATTAATATGAATGCTTGATAAATTATCGGTAAGAACCTTGTTAATCATGTAATGGATTTGTTTATGACTTTGGTAGGTGTGATGGCCCAATAAGTATGATTGTTCGATAAATGGTATTGTGATGATATTAATAGCCATGTAATTAGTTATATTATAACCATGTTGGATTGATGGGTAAGAATGAGGCCCAAGTCCCTAACCATGAACTTTAATTGTGTGTTGAACTAAAGTGTAGTGTAGAAAGTCTAATGAAGCTTGAATGTCTTGTAAGGGTATTGATGACTATAATTTGAATTGAATGATGATTTTAATGAAGGCATTGGCCTAATAAAGTTGTTAATCAATGGATACTCCCATGAAGACCTTATGGTCCAGTATAGTGTTGATATGGGTAAATCGTTCAAGTCCTTAAATGTGAAATTGATTGAATAGGTGTTAATGCATGAACTAAAAGGGGTTAAGAGTTTGAATGTCAACTAATAATGAAAATAAAGTGACTAGTGGTTCGATTCCATTGTTTAATGAATTTCTTATGGTTTGAGTCCCTCACCCAATAGAATGACTAGTGGTTCGAGCCCCTAGTCCAATGAATAACTTGTGGTTTGAGTCCCTCGCCTAATGGAATGACTAGTGGCTTAAGTTCTTAGTCTAATGAATGGCTTGTGGTTTGAGTCCCTCGACTAATGAAATGATGAGTGATTCGATTCCCTAGTCCAATGTAATGGCCTGTGTTTTAAGTCCCTTGCCTTATAAGACGACTTGTGGTTCAAGTCCCTTGCCTAATGAGTCGGTTGAATTGGCTAAATTGGTCGAGTTGGTTTGAGGTTTGGATCCCTTTGACTAATGTATCAGAGAATTTTATGGTTCTAAAATTGGTATGGTTAAAGGTTGAAAGTTCTTCACTCCATGTCTCGTGAATGAATTCCTTATGAATGATTGATATGACTCTTTCCATAACATGGCATACTATATATAAACATATGTATATGTCTCTTTATATATGATTATGATAATGTAAATGTGATTTCATATGATAGTTTCACTTGGATTGAACACATGCGCTATTTTATCCTTACCCTCGAGATACATGCTAGCACTCCAACCGCTAACCTTCTCTGAATGCTATGTCACCATGCGACATAGGTTCCGGAGTTTCTCCTTTTTTTGTGCAGTGACCAACTATTCAGGAGGACCATGTGTTGATGTTGAAGTGATGAGAATTCATTCTCCGGAAGGCATACTTTTCATAGTCTTTTTCTTTAAGTCATAGACTTGATTTATTTTGATATTGTGTTGGCTATTGTCGGGGGCATGTCTCGACATATTTTAGACACTAGATTTGTAGTGGTTTTGTGGATAACTATGGACTGGGGTTTATTGTCTAGATTGTTGTCATTAATGAAATGGTAGATATTGTCTACGTATTGACTATTAGCTTTATTTTCTGCAATATTGATACTCGGTCGGAGTTCATCCGACACTAATGAAATGAATAGATGGTTAGGTTGGCTTGACGGGGAAATCTCCAGTCTAAGTTTGGATTGAGATGCCCACACGACATGTCCCAATTTTGGGGTGTGTCAATAGAGGAAAGATGTTAACTTTGAAAGAAAAAGGAAAAAATAAAGTGCACAACTTTACAATGTATATACATGAATGATGACATAATGTGATGGTTTATCACAAGTGTGACGTCTCATCAAACCTTCTCGTAAGGATAAACATATCTCAACTTACAAGTGATAATTTTAGATGATGGTTATCACAGGTATGATGTCTCATCAATTCTTGTAGTTAACCTTAAATAGATTGTACTATATATTATTTTGTGGTGATGACTCATCATCGGTATAATGGCTCGTCATTCCTTGATGTCAGCCTAAGGAAGATTATGCTCTAATTATTTTATAATTGATAACATAAGGTGACGACTCCTCACAGGTGTGATGGTTCATCAATCTCATCGTCAACTTGAACAAATTACAACATCTATATGGATGAATATCCATTTTGGAAATAATCAACACTCCATTATACCATTAAGATTGCATGATCAAGGGAGGTGTAAATCTCATTATACAATTGAGTGTGCATGATTTTCAAGAGGATGAAGGGTAATAAGACTTCCTCTCAAATAAATTGGTGAGTAATCATATTTTTCCAAGGAATTTGAAGATTTAATAAAGAATATGTCACTCTCCAATTCATCTATTTGCTCACTCATTTCACACCAACCAAAACGTAAGCTTTAAGTAGATAATGTAAGATTAAATAATTTAACGTACCTTGGTGAAGAATCACTAATGTCAAACATATGAATTGAAACTAAGCTTTAATCCCATTTTGACACATATTATACAAAGGCTTTTGGGTGAGTGTTTTGATGAGGCATAGATTTTGTAGGTGGTTAATATTGTGGAAGAAAGTTGAACTTATGGTTTTAGAGTGGTGATGAACATGGTGGAGGAAGTAGTTAAAAATAAATTAAATAAGGTTAATTTAAGAGGGAGTTATATTTGAAGGCATTTGATTTAAAAAATATTGCCTTTTGTAATTAAGTGAGGTAGATCAAATTATGGTTTTGGCTTGGCTCAGTTTGGGGCAGAGTGGTTGGGTTGGAATTTATTGGGTAAGGTTTAAGGGTTGATAAATTATTTGTTAAAGTAGGTGGGGCCAAGTAATTTATAAAATAAAAATGCTTTCCTGTGTCCGATCTCATATGATGACTCATTACATAGCTGATGACTCATTAGTCATATGATGACTCATTACATAGCTGATGACTCATTAGGAATTTCATCAACCTTAGGTAGTGTGACCCAATTCATTTCTATGAGTTATGACTAGGTGTGAAAGCTCATCCCCTGTCTAACAACTTATCAGTGTTACCGTCAATGATAAACAATTTGACCCATTTTGAGATACCAAGTGACGATCAAGGGTGACGACCTATCACTTGCTTGATCAAGCATTAGATAATACATCACCACTATATTTAATGTAGATTTTTAACTTCAGTTGTGATGCTTGAGTTTACAAGGCATCAGGACTTTGATAAGATATCACTCAAGTTATTACATCAATTAGCGATCTTCATCTTTTTTTCTCTTAGCGTGCACATTTCTGCATATATATTAACTACTTTCAAAAATAAAAAATACTCTACATATCATGCAACAAAAAAAATAATTGGGTTACCTCCCATTAGCACCTGATTTTACATTGAGGCACAACTCGGGTATCTTAATTACTCAGACTTCATCAAGATACACCGATACTAAAACCTTTACCTTTTTAAAAAAAGTGATGTATTGTTTTACCCGTTTCTCAAAAACTTTTCTCTAATTCATTAGTTTTCGATGGAAACACTTCAGTAACTTTGAATATCCTAGACCATTTGGATTTTCTACTACCCAGAAACAACTTTTACCTTGAATTAAACAGTAACACTAAGTCTCTAACTTTGAATTCCCTTTTCCAGTTCTCTTATTATGATACTATTTTATTTCTCCTAATAGAAGGTATCCCACTCATAAGCTCATAGCATAGATTCATCCATCTCATTCAGCTGTTTCAACTCAAATCTGCAGCATCGCTCCAACTTTGATTTTTCTTTTGAGCACCTAAAGGGCCCTGTGGGCAAGATCTATTTGCAAGTGACAAGATTTATCAAAATTAAGTTAGTAAAGAGACATACTTATTGGTATTTTGAAGTTTTTCTATAAGTCCATAATGTATTATAAAATTTGGTAGCCCAATCCCATTGCTTTGCATTTACTATCTTTGTTAATATCTCCTTGATATCACAATTTGAAACTTTTGCTTGCCCACTGGTTTGTGGGTAATAAGGGGTAGCTACCCTGTATTTCTTTACTTCTTACTTTGATGAAGCTGTACAGAATACCTTGTTGTAAAAGTATGAGCCCCCACCGCTTATTATTATTTGTGGGCTCCCAAATCGAGAGAAAATAATCTTTTCAAGAATGCAACCAGACTTTTACCTTTGTTTCTATACAAGGCCTTAACTTTTACATATTTTGATACATAATCCACCTCCACCAATATGTACTTGTGTCCATAAGAACTCATAAATAATCCCATAAAGTCAATGCCTTTGACAATAGATAACTCAACTTCTAGAACTATGGACACAGGCAAATCTTACCTATGAGAGATATATTCTTATCATTTGCATTGATAACCAGCCTTATTAAAGTGATGTCATCTTTGTGAATAGTAAGCCAGTTGAACCCGTAAGGCAATATCTTCTGGGTTGTTAGATCACCGGCATGATGTCCTCCAACTGGTAATAAAAACAATCTTGTAGAATACTTAACATATCAACGTCTGGAACACATCTCCTAATTATAATATCATCATATTGACAAAAAATATGGTTCATCCCAAAAGTAATTGTATAGTGTTTTATAAGCAATTCCATATGTTCTTGACGTGAGCCATGTATTGATCATACTCTTCTGTTTTGATGTTGTTCAGCATACATGCCTATAGTATAAGTACTGTTTGAGAACATGGAATCCCCAGTATGTTGTCCTCTTTTTCTTTTAGTAAGCCTGGTTAGGATCATAGTCACATCAATAAAAATAAGTGCCTTAAAATCTTCTCCTGCAACATTGTCAACCCTTGGTTTGGTTACAAAGATCAAAACCTATAGAAAGTCTAAATTCAGTGCTTATCTATCAGCTTGTGGTTAGGGTATTGGGTGTAATGAGCCTATAGGGTTTTTTGTGTTACTGATTATTTTTCTCAATTTACATCTTTCCTATAGCTTTCCCAAGTCATTTATGACTTGCTGGATCTAACAATTAGGTGACCAGGTAGTTCATTTGGAGTTTAGAGCCAATTACCTATTTTAAAGTCTTTACTAGTTCAAATTAGCTACTAGGCAAAATATCAATCAAAATTCCTCGTATGATAATTTAGACAGTTCCAACAGCTTCAAAATATCTAATTTAGGCTAGGTGGATTCTCGATCCGGGTCTCAAGGCTCCCAGACTTATTTGGGGGTATTGGCCAGAATTAAGAAAAATGGAACATGGGTGTGGGACCCACTTTTCCTCTAAACTACATCGGATAGAAATTTTGACTGCATCATTGAGTCCAATAATTGAATTTTATGGGATAGCATTATTTGTTGGCATATACAGGATATTTGAAGAATCCCAAGGGGTTTGTGGAAAGATAGAAAAATTCATATTCTCAGCTAGTGCTTGTGAATCCATTAAGCACCCTTTGGGATGCTTAAGTGAAGAGGGTGATAAAGCAATCAACCCATTTCTTAAGAGATCGAGATGGCCTAGTGAAGGTCCTCTTAAATGAAACCCTTACTGCTCAAGTATTGGCTACTTAAGCAGTACCTGTGCAGACAACGAGTTATTTGTAAAGCAATACTTGGTAGCAAAAATTACCCACCAATGATTCTCCTATGTTTTCACACTATTTTAGGGTTCTACACATATTATAATGGATGAAAATGAAGAACCCTAAAATAGTGTGAAAACATAGGAGAATCATTGGTGGGTAATTTTGGAGCATTTGTGGACTTAGATAACTCATTTATCCTTCAAATTCTTATAAATTTTAATTAAATTCCATCGCTAATTTTGCATGATTTTCTAAAAATCCCTAAATTATTGGTTGGTTTACTATAGTACTTTTAATCTCGAAATTCACCTATTTTTTAGGGTAAATGAACCTAGAGCATAGAGGGATGTTGTGTTAGTTTCAAAAATATAATTTTGCAAATGGGACCTATATGGGGTTTTTTATGTAATTTTATACCCAAAGTACTTTACTAAAATATGGGTATCATTCTTCTCACTTTTACCAGTAAATTGTGATTTTGGAAGTGTGGCATCTCGCAGAAGCTTCTCGGAAGACGAAATTAGTGGTTTAGCAGATTCTTTGGGATTTTCTTCAGTATTCGGTAGGCTAGGTTTACCAACTTCATAGAGTTAGATATTTCATAGTATTATAATGATATTATTCTAGATATGGGATGAGATTTAGGTATTGGAAACATGATTGGTATGATTAGACCTATTTGTACTATTTAGGTTATCATGGAATCATTATCTAGGTGAAATTGACTTAGTTGCTCATATTTTAGGTGGAATTGACTTAGTAGCTCATGTTTCAGGAGGAATTTCTATATAAGGGAAAATAATGGAAAATTTAACTTATAAAGTTGAATTTATATACCATATCATAGCATGAGGTAGAATTTTCTTTAAAATTTATTTTGGGGATTAGAAGTGGGCACTTCTGGCCTACCTTAGGCCAAGAGTTATGTTAACTGTTGTACACTTATGTACTCATGTTATAAACTTTGAAATGATTATTTATGTACTTTAAAGAGATTAAATATATAATGATTATGCTAGATTTGTACTACGGAGTTGGTGCTAATTTTAGGAAAAAGATTGTGGTTTATTGCTATAGTATAATGATGTGGGTTAGTGATATGGTTATTGGTCTGGTTTATTTGTAGTTATTGGTACGGTTTATTGAGATGGCTTATTAATATGAGTTCTGTGTCAAGTCCTACAATTTATATTATATTAATAATAAGAATTCCTGTGCAAGACTGGAAATTGATTACAGTGATCATTATGTGAGTTTTGTTAAGTCTAGCAAATATTGTTATTACATTTATACTATTAAGTATGTTATAATGATTATTATATGAGTTCCGACTTAAGTCCAACAATGAGTATGGTACGGTATGGATGGTATGATTGTTATGGATGATATTTGGTAAAGTTAGGGTGTTCGATTATTTATTTTTCTTTGATTGTACCACCCGGGTTTATGGTGGCCTCGATTGGGCTATTTACTTTTTTACACTTATTGTCTTATGGGGGCGAAATTTGTAGTTATAATTATGTACTATTTACATCATTATTTCATATTTATTTATTAATTTATGTATAATATTTTTGGACCTTATTTCCATCTTTGTCCTATTCCCTTGACGTAGCTTATTTCATCTTGTATCTTATCTTATATATATCATGATTTAGCTCAACTGGTCAATGAACCCTACTGAATACCCATGGTTTTGGTACTTATACTATATTCTTGTACCTTTTTGGTGTATATCCCAGTACTAGAAGTTACCGCTGACGTGATGAGAATCCTGAGTTAATTTTAGAGACTGGCAATATCTTAGTGGTAGAGTTGCCTCTATTTCCTTCCATTATATATGTCTAGACTTTCAATTTCTAAGATATATTGTACTTGCTATTTCAATAGTTATGTCCTATTTGTAGTAGCTCCTACACTAGCACTACTAGGTTGTAGGGTGATTGTTGATCATTTACCTATCTATTAGACTATTATAATGTCCTATTATTATAAGCCATTATCAGTTAATTTTCAAATGTTAGTCCATGTTCCACCAAGTTAGCATATTCCTTATAGCTCTGTGCTATGATTTGTCTTTCCTCCTAGTAGAATAAATTATGTCCCATCATGACTCATAAATTTGTTCATGAAAAATTAGTTTCATACCCTAGGTTCACTAGTATTGTTGGTACAAGACCAACTATCTAGTAGTGTCCTGTAGATCGGAAAGATGACATTCCATTTCTTATCTTTGGGAGACTATAGGACATTTTTAAGAGTTCTTAATTTCTTTTACTTATGTCATGGTAAGGGTTTCAGTTTTTTCCAAAGCATTCCTTTTATTTAACTCTTTCATAAATGACTAGGACACGTGCTATTGCTACTCAAAATGAGGGTCCCTAGACTGATTCTAGGGATCTTTCTATCACTATTTGTGGAAAACCTAGAGATCATGGATAAACTAGGTATGTGTCCCCATCTAGGAGATATGATAGGGGGACTTCAATAGACCCTATTCCTACTCTTGAGCTAGAGATTCTTCAACCTCAACCAACAGTGGGCCAGAAACTAACCCAGGTGCCATCAGAGTTTATTTCTTCTTAATTTCTTAGGGACGCTTTGGTATAGATTTTAGGATTGGTTATTTATGCATCATTTGGTGGTGCACAGTATGTATCATAGTGGTATTGAGGCGAGGCCGTAACCTATAGCTGCGACTCCCAAAGTTGATGTCCCTCCTATGCCAATGGTTTCCCAGCTGGTAATTTCTCAAGTGGTTGGCCAACTTTCTATGTTTGCATAAGAGCATAAGATATTAGGTAGATTCTTGAGGGTGGACCCACTTAGTTTTTTAAGTGCATTAGGGAAGGATGCGTATCAGTTCTTGATTACTTGAGAGGATAGGCTTTGTAATTTTATCCTAGTTAAGAATTGTGGCAGGGATTACATTACCTTCTAGTTGGAATTGGATGCTCGACATTGGTAGAGAGGTCATCTTGATACCAAGATAGTTGGATCTCTCCTATTTACATGGACTCAGTTCTCTGAGATCTTCTTAGAGAAGTATATGCGTTGAAGCATTGGGAATAGTTTGAGAGATAAGTTACAAAGGTTGGAGTAGGGCTCCATGACTATTGTAGAGTATTAGGTTTGATTTTCTGAGTTGGCTTGGCATTCTACTTCTATTCTGACTACTAAGTATGAGAGGATTCATTGCTTTGTTTGTAGATTGAGACTTCCTCTTCATATTTGTATAGAGTTTGGTTGCTATGAGGAGATCTTTTGATGTGTTTATTAATCATGCTCAATTTATGGATGAGATATATTGTAAGGCTCAAAGGGCGACGATAAGAGGCCATAATATAAGGGTAGTTTTAGTAAAAGTCATAGTGGATCACAATTTAGATGCAGTGGTTCTTAGGGAAGGTACCCTCTATATTATTGTATCAGCGACAAGGTTAGTCTAAGTGGCTTATTTAGGTCGTACTTTAAGTTACTGATGGAGACCAATGTAGTTTTAGTGATCGTCTTAGCCAGGGTAACGGTCAGTCTTTGAATAGTTTATTTTATTATTATTCTAGTGGTGGTGGTTATTTTAGGTCATCCAGGTCTTTTGGTATTGGCACAGCTCCTGGGGTATATTATTGTTGTGGAGCTTTTAGTTATTTTTTTAGAGAGTGCCCTAGTCATTAAAGAGTGGTTCCTTCAATTCAGCATTTTCCACTTATTCAAAAATTTTCATTCCCACCTAAAGGTGTTATTCATGGTCATTAGGATGGTCCCTGTTGTTCTCATGGAGGTTCTCAATTAGGTAAGATAATAGATCAGGTAGTAGCCTAGCGAAATGGCGGGCATGATCAGTTGTATGCCTTACATGCAAGACTCAATGCTAATTCTCTAGATGTTACTATTATAAGTATATATTAGTGGGACATTATTTGGCTTTTCTTTATTTGATTTGAGATCTATTTATTCCTTTGTATCTACTTATTATGCTCTATGGTAAGAGTTATATTGGGATTCATTATCTATGCCATTATGTGTATCTACTCTTGTTGGTGATTTTTTAGTAATGGATCAGGCTTATAAATCATGTGTTATGACTGTTTGAGTGTTTGATACTCATACTGATCTTATTATATTAGGTATGGTGGATTTTGTTGTGATTTTGGGCTTGGAGTGATCCCACTATCATGCGATCTTGGATTATTTGGCAAAACTTATTACTTTTGCTATGCCTGCATACTGATAATTGTGTGGTAGGGAGCTATTACTCATGAAATGAGAAGGATTATTTGTAATATTTAGTCTAGGAGAGTTATTTGGAGGGTTTGCGAGTCTTATCTCACTTATATTAGTGATGTTAGTGTGGGGTCTGTCGCTTGACTCGATTCCTATTATTTATGGGATTCTCGATGTTTTCTCTATAGATATACATGGTCTTCCTCTTGAGCATGATATAGAGTTTGGTATTGTTCTTTAGTCGGGCACCCGATCTATTATTGTGGAACCTGCTGAACTTAAGGAGTTGAATTTGCATATTTAGGACCTTCTTGGTGAGGGATTTATTTAATTGAGTATGTTTTCTTAGGGAGCTCCTGTGTTGTTTATTAAAAAGAAGGATGGTTCCATTTGTATGTGTATTGATTATAGGCAGCTTAATAAGGTGATGGTGAAGAACCAATATCCTATACATGCATTGATCATTTGCTTACCAGCTTTAGGGAGCAGGCATGTTCTATAAGATTGATTGGAGGTCCAATTACCATCAGTTGAGGATTCAGGCTGAAGATATCTCAAAGGCAACTTTTAGGATCCAGTATGGTCATTATGAGTTTCTAGTTATATCTTTTGGGTATACCAATTCCCCAACTGTGTTTATGGATTTGATGAATTATGTGTTCAGGCCTTATTTAGATTCTTTTGTGATTGTGTTCATTAATGTCATCCTTGTGTATTCAAGGAGTAGATGGGATTATATTAAATATTTAAGGATTTTTTCCAAACTTTAAAAGATCATTATATACGGATATGATTATGGTATACCCAACAAAGATTAAGGCTATTCGTGATTAGTCCAGTCCTACATCTCCATCTAATTTTCCTAACTTTATTAGTTTGGCTGATTACTATAGATGATTCATTGATATATTTGCTACCATTGGTTGTTCGATGACTAGATTAACTCGGAAGGAGGTTTTTCTCAATGGATCGAGGAGTGTGAGTCAAGATTTGGAAATCTAGATTTCTCACTTCATCTTCTATTTTGTCTCTTCCTATTAAAGGTGAGGGATTTACCATGTATTGTAATGGTTCATGTTTTGGTTTGGGTTGTGTGTTGATATATTAGGATCAAGTTATTGCTTATGCGTTAAAGAAATTGAAGGTGCAACTACCCTACCCATGATTTTCAGTTGGCGGCAATAGTTTTTACACTTAAGATTTGGAGATGTTATCTATATGTGTGCATTGTGTGATCTTCATTTATCATCATAGTCTTAGCATCTTATGACCTAGAGAGAGATTAATTCTAAGTAGAGTAGGTTTATGGTGTTGCTTAAAGATTATAACATTGCTTTTTTGTATCATTCAGGCAAGGCGAACGTGGTAGCATTTTCCTTGAGTCAGAAGGCAATGAGTATGAGTATCATGGCTTTTATTTTTGTTTCTCATAGGTCATTGGTATGAATCATCTAGTCCTTATTAAAATTGATTGTACGACTTGATATTTTAAAACCTAGAAGTATTTTTGATCATGTTGAGGTGAGGTCTTTGCTATTAGAGAAGATTCAAATACGTTGATTTTAAAATATGAGACTTTGCATCATCAGTGATCGGTGCTTACTGGTGAGTCCAAGTGGGATACCATATATTCTTAGGGTGCTCTGATATTTGATAGCCGTATTTATATTTTAAGGGTTGATAACTTGAATCAATCGATTTTGTTTGAGGCTCACAACTCTAAATATTTTATTCACTCGGGTACAATTAAGATGTATAGAGATTTAAGGTAGCATTATTCATGGAGTGGTATGAAAAGAGATGTGGCGGTCTTTTTAGCTCATTGCCTATGTTGTCAGCAGGTGAAGGCCAAGCATTATGACCCAGTGGCTTTATTATGAGATTTCCCATTCCCAAGTGGAAATGTGAGTGGATTACCCTGGACTTAATTAGTGGCTTCCCTCGTATCTCTAGCGGTTCTGATCGGTTGACCAAGTCGGCACACATTTCTCCTATTCAAATGTCCTTTAGTGTCGAGAGGTTAACCCATATCTAAGTTATTGTGATAGTTCATTTACATGGTGTACCAATATTGATTATCTTAGAGTGGGCTTTGGTGTTCACTTATAGCTTTTGTAGAGCTTTTTAGGAGGATTTGAGTACTCAGGTAGATGTTAGTACAAACTTCTATTCTCACACCAATAAGTAGTCTGAGCATACTATTCAAGTTCTCAAGGATATGCTTTCATCCTATGTTATGGATTTTTGAAATTAGTAGGAGTAGCTCTTAGCTTTGGCAGAGTTCACGTATAATAATAACTACTATTTGAGTATTGATATGGTTCCTTTTGAAGCTTTCTATGGTAGATGATATTGTTCTTCGATTGGATGGTTTGAAACTTCTGAGATTAGATCCCATGGTACTAAAGTGTTTCAAGAGTCATTTGATAAAGTCAGGGTAATTCAAGATAGATAGAGAAAAGCTCAACATAGGAAAAAGGCTTATCCAAATCGTAGACTTAGGGCATTGATATTTGGATTTAGTGACCAGGAAATCCTCTAAGTATCTCCCATGAAGGGTGTGATGAGGTTTGGGAAGAAAAGAAAGATCAACCGCAGATATATTGGACCCTTTGAGATTTTTTGATTAGTTCGTGAGGTTGCTTATGAGTTAGATTTCCCTTTAGATTTTGTTCTATACATCTGTTTTACCATGTTACAATGTTGTTGTGATACATCCCTAACCCGTATCATATGCTTATATGGGTCTAAGTTTAGTTGGATGAGTTGTTACCTTTAGTGGAGGAGCCTGTGCTCCTATTGGGCAGTGATGTCAGGTTGTTTTGCATGAGAGAGATTGCAGTATTTAACGTTCAGTAGAGAGACCACATAGTAGAGGAGTCTACTTGGGAGATCAAGAGAGATATGAAATCGTAGTATCCTCACCTATTCAAGGCTTAAGGTACATCCTAATCTTTACTTTTGTGGACGAAAGTTCTTTTAATAGTTGATATTATAGCGACCTTATAGGTCATTTTCTATAATTTTGCTTATTTTTGCATTTAGAGATTTCCTATAGCTGATCTTTACATAATGTCTCATTTTTCCTATAATGGCTTATAGGGCTAATTTAGTAGTTTTAATTGCGTGATCTTTACATCACTATTTTAAATTTATTTATATATGTACAATAGTGTTGGAGCTTATTTCCAGGTTCGCCCTATTACCTTGACTTTGTCTATTTTATCTTGTATCTTATAGTATATTTATATAATAATTTAGCTTAGTCCACCAATGATGTATACTAAGTACCTATTGTTTTGGTATTCATATCACACTTCTATACCCGTTAGGTGTAGATCCGAGTACCAGTAGCAATTGGTGATGTGATGATTTTTCTAAATTAGTTTTGGAGATTATGTGAGCTCTTAGAGTCAGAGTTACCTCTTTTTCCATTTACTATCTATGTCTAGTCTTTAAGTTTCCTAGATAGATTGTAATTGACTATTTCACTATTTATGTCCTATTTGTAGTAGCTCTTGTGCTGACACTACTAGGTCGTCATGTGATTGCTGGTCTTTTATCTATCTATTAGACTATTACTGTCGTATTGTGATTATTAGCCTTTATCTACTGATTTTTTACTATTAGGCCATGTTCTACCAAATTAGACCATTGCTTATAACTCTGATCTATGTTTTGGATTATTTATTGGCGGGATAAAGTAGGTACCATCATGATTCGTAGATTGGGTCATAACATTGGGTCAACTTCTTCTTGAACCTCAGCCACATTTCATGTAATGGCTCATTTGGTTGCTACCTGAAATTTCTTATTTCATATGTCAACTATAACATCCTATAGGGTGGAAAGAACATTTCTAAGAAAACATCTTTCAACTGACCCTAGTTTGTAATAGATTCAAATGGTAGCTCAATCAACCATAGTGTTGCATCCTTAAACAAAGATAATGGAAATAATCTCAGTGGGATGGCATTCGGACTAACTCCTCCCAATTTGAAGGATTTGTAGATAACAATTAAACTCTCAGATACATATTTGTATCAACACTAGCCATCTCTTTGAATATACCCTTGAGGTTCAATTTTTGGATCATTGTAGTGGTAATATTGAACTTTGTAACAGGAGATAGTGAGGGAAGGACGATGTCCCTTGTAGACCAAACCCCATCAAAGTTAGCCTCATTCTCATCCTCAATATCAAAAGTCATGGGATGTTATTGTCTTCTTCCCACCATTTGTTGTTGATGTTGGTAGGCTAGACAATATTATTCATATGTTCCGTGTCAACATAATCACTTAAATATTTCTTCCTTATTGTCGGGTGCATTTAGATTTTTTTTATTTAGTTGATCAGTAGCAAGCCATTGAAGCCTTTGCTTCTTCACGGTTTTTTATACATTAATGTTTAGCATAAAATATTTTTCAAGCTCGATATCATAATTTAATAATAGTTCACCCAAGAATTAGGTACTTGGCATGCACTAATTTGTACCTTGAAATTACAATAACAAACAAAAAGTAAAATTAGGAAATATGACTAAGAGTCAAATAAACATAATATGCTAAGTTGAAAATCGTATTCCCTGGTAAAGGCAAAAAATTTGTTACACCCAAAGTAAGCCTCACTAAAAATGCATAACCTATCATTGTCAGATATAGAATCCAACAAAAATTGGGGTCAAACCCCATAAGAAATATGGTGAATACTAAGTCATTTGTGAGTTAGATGCCTTTTAGTCTATAATTTCTATAAAATGTGGGTTTGTAGAACTTGTTTGGTATTAATATCAAATTTATATAAGTAGCAATTGTCAAATATCTTAGAATATTAATAAGTTAAGAAGTCAAACTAGGCTTGTGGCCATCATGTCATCACAATATTTGCAGTTCAATGATGGTAGTAGATTCTTCTAGTAAACATGATGCAAGGAAATTCATTTCTAATGTGCCTCTAAATTTGTCTCAACCTTATTAGATGAGTCTCACCTCAATTACTTAAAACATAAGGAGATGAAAATAGGGTACCTACCTTTAGCCTCAAGTTAGTTAATCATATTATTGCATCACCTATTAGACGGAGGTTAAAAACACCAAATCCTAGTCGTTAACCCTTTTCTTGATTTTAACCTCTTATCGTAGAAAGTTAAAACCTAAGGCTTGTTAAAATATTTCAACCATTAGAAGGTGGTTAAGATGAAAGGACTAACAGTACATACATAGTTCCTTATGAATATAAATCAAAATCAACCATAAAGATGTTATTTTGCATAGATCCATCACCTTATTTTTGGGGTTATAGCCACTCAACATCCTTGAAGAAAATATGATAATTGAAAACATAAATAAAAGTTACTCTTTCAATAGATGAATTCAAAATCAACTTGTCTTCCAAAAATCATTCAAGATCAGCCAAAACCAAGAAATATTAATACAAGAGTGGATATCATTCAATCTAATATTATATATCTTTTAAAGCCCTAGTAGCAACAATATATAGTATAGGGAAATAGGGATTCAAAATAAAACTTAGTATTTTCCTGCTTGTGTGTAGCAACAAGACTAATGGCCCATCTCACAACTGAAGACTCGTTAGTTTTGGTCATCACTTCAATTCTACTTGAGACAGTAACAATTTAAGGCTGACGAGTTAAGTGATGGCTCATCATGGGGTTTACAACTCATCACCATAGGCAGTCACTCATTTGTACTAACTTTATATTTTGCTAATCCTAGAGTGATTTGTCAGGACTCAATTTATGAGTCAAGATGGCGCATACTAAATACCTCCAGTAGGTAAGCAAAACCATAAATTGGAGTTAACACAAAGGGTTAATTCTGTAGGAAATGCCTAACATAAGTGAAATTTCAAGAACACAATTTATATATAACTAAGGGTTCTAGATAAAATAAACAATAAATACTAGATACCAATACCACGACCCGGTAGATCCAGTACATGATCATCTAATAGTAGCATTAAAAGTCAAACCTTAAAATAGTGAACAAATTTGTCTTGAAATAAAACACTTAAAATAAAGATAGATGGAAATGGGCAACTCAAATTACAAGAGCTCACCCTATCTCCTTAAATTAGTTAACACACGAAGAACGATCCATGGCAATACTTAGTACTTAGATATGCACCAAAAAGGTAAAAAAGCGTAGTATGAGTACAAAAACTCAGTAGGCATCATCGGCCGACTGAGCTAAATCATAATAAAAGTATTATAAATTACAAGATAACTTAACTAAGTCAAAGTACAAAAATGAAGGTGACTCATCTCCAACATCACTGCACATAATATGTAAATAAACTGGAATAATAGGATAATATAAGGCATCCTTACATGACAATCACCACTCGAACATAATAAGTAAATAATTCAAAATAATAACGTATCAATAAGCATCAACACAAACAAACATAACTCTTAAATTGGCTCTCATACGCCAATTGATGAACAAAAGTAAAGAACTCATCACAACCTCCCAAACTACTAGAGAGCATGCTCAAGAGAATAATAAATAATCAACCAACATTATATCTAAATTTAATCATCATTTAACCATCTTTCCACAATTATCATCAATATGTCATTTACCAACATTAGCATAATTTACCAATATTCCATAATAATATCATCATTTATAAACCTTATCATTGATACTCAAAAGTCACCATTTATTAGCTAACCATCTCTTCTAACTAATCCATTTAATAACAAGTCATTATATAGCCTCTAGACATTATTCAACAACTTTTCACCATAAATCCACTGAGCATTCTTAATTAGGTAACCACCATTTATCAACTTACACCATTTATTATTGTAACACCTTGGGTTTTTTGTATTCAAAAACTTTTTGAGTTCTGAGCTATCTTCCCCGGAAATGACTCACCCGATGAGTTGTAATATGACTTAATAGGTCCGGTGTCCGTTGATGTAAGTTGTCTAGTAAATAAGTTACTATCCTAGGTACGACTTGGTGGTATGAGTCATTAGGAGTCTTGACAGGTCCTGAGGACCCAATCATAACCAAAATAGAAATGAAGTTTCTAAGTTCTGCTTAGAGTATAAGTGGCACACTTTGAGACATTAGGACTTCATAAAAATTGTTGGGTACAAATCATAAGTTGTCTAGTTTTCTAGTTTTTACCCAATTGGGTTCTATGTCGACTACGACAGGACCCTACGTGTCATAGGATCCCATTAGGAGTCATGCCATTGAGTCCTAAGTTTAGAATTATTTGGTGCCTTGGTGGTTCTTTCATGATTACAACTCGTTGTGATGAGTTTTAAGTGGTGGCTACGAGTCAACGGTTGACCCATAATCAATTGAGGAACATTTTAGCTATTAATTTATAGGCATTTTTCATATTTCCTCTATTACCCAAATTGAAACACAGATCGTATAACCCCTTTATGGTGTCATTAGCACTCAAAAAACAAATATATGTAACTTCTCAAATACTCCAAAGGATCTCTAAATTCCCTCAGGCAAGTCAAGATAGGTTTTTATAAACTTGGTCATCCAAGGGCTCTAAAGTTAAATCCTCTCCGAGAAACCTGATATTTTAGGCTTGTGACTCAACCCTTAAGCTTCATAGCTCTATTATTCTATATTAAATGGTTATTTACGTGATTAAAATCAAGGGTTTTAACATGGTTAATGGTTTTGACATGAATGGTCAAGTAATTATTTTCCCATGGTTTTATTGTGCATTACTCATGTCTTAGCTATTTTTTTGAACATGTAGGTGCATAATTATAGTGAATAAACTAAGGAGTTGTGATTTACTAAACTTTTAACTTTTAAAGTTTTTATGACCCCAACCCCATATTGCTAAATTATATTTAGTTATGAGAAATATGGGAATTTAACTATTCTTAAACTAATGCATTATGAGAATGCATTGAAACGTTGTGGGTTGGTGTTTTTAAAAGCTATTGTATATTTCAATCAATAGGGGGTTGTGAATTTCCTAAGTAATGAAATTGTTTTGGAAAGTTGATCTTACCATGCAAGTGTAGTTTGTATGATGATACCAACAATGTATGCATAAATATGTATTGTGGTTCTATGAATAAGATTGCGTCAATTGTTTTAATTTCTCTTTAAAGAGGGTTGTGTAGCTGAGTCAAGAAAGTGGAGGTCCGAAAGACCAAAACAGGAAACTGCAGTTACCAATGTGAAGGTCTTTATGACCGAGTGGTTCTAGTCCCCCTATTATTATTATATGATTCGGTGGTTAAAGTCACCTATATCTCATTTATTAATTTGATGATCGTGTCACCTTGATATGCATGGAGATTTAAGTCCAACATAATGTATATGTTTACCCTCTAGTTGGTATGGCTACACACATTGGGGCCCTACCAACTGAGGGTGAGCTGGGCCTATATGGCGCGTGGTTTCCTTTTATGTTATAATGGTTGAGAAATATAATCCAAACTAAGTTTTTAAAATGCATGTTAATCCTCGTTCACTATACCAACATATGCATTAGACGATGTGCATGGAATCTCAAATGATTTTTGAACTGTTAATAATGCAATTATGTTGTCCCATATCTCTGAGTTACATGCTAGCGCTCTAACCGCTAAATGTCTTTGAACGTTGTATTCTCACATGATGCAGGAACTAGCCATACTTCTACTGCTCCTACTCATTGATTAGGATCCGAGATCACCTCATGAGTTGATATTAAAGTGTTGAGCTTCCATACATCAGAAGACTATATTTCATGTTTTGGTCTCTTATGTTTTAAATTGTTTAAACTTTTTTTGGCTATATTTGGGGACTTGTGCCAACACTTTATTGAAATAAATTTTTTGTTGGAGTCTTGAAGGCTTTGTTAGATTACCGTAGACTTGGGTGGTGTTGGTCGGTGGTTAGTTGTTGATCATAGAAGTATTAATTGGTTTTTAATCTATCTTGTGATATGTTCTGAATTCATCCGATATTGAGATCATTATGTTTATTTGGTTAGGTGCAGGGGGTGGTCTCCTATCCACCTGGGCTTTGAGATACCCGTCATGGCCAGGCCCTAGTTTTGATTATTTAAAAGATGTTATCGGAGCCTAGGTTTGGTATCATTTGGTGTCCTACCAAACCATGTCTGGTAGAGTCTCATTTATGAGTGTGTAGTGTTCCACACTTATAAGGGAGAGGCTATGAGATATTTAGGAATGTTTCCGTTTCTTGTTATTCTATTTTCAAGCTATAGAGTCAAAGGTCTTTAATCTCTCTAATACCCATTCATGTGCCTTTAAGATCATGCCTCAAAGAAAATCTAATTATTGTGGAAACTATTATGTCCCATCTAAGGAAAATATAAACTGAGCTCATCCTACTCTAGGAGTTCAGACCTAATCTAGTGTCGCTAATTTTGCTTGCCCTGATGGATCTCAACCAGTTCATCTTATCCCTCCTTAGGCACCTCGAGATGATGTATTTAATACTGAGTTTTGATAGTCGATCCTTTTCCTTACTAATTTGGTGGCCTCTCAAATTGAGCGTGTTGCTCCATCCTCTAAGGCTACTAAAGTTGGTCAATTTATGAGATTGAATCCTTCTATTTTCACTGGTTATAAAACATAAGTAAATCCTTAATATTTTGTTGAATAGATAGAAAAGATCTTTTGTATGATGCATTCTTCTGAGATGTAGGGTGTAGAATTTTCTACTTATTAGTTCAAGGCTGCTGCATACCAATGGTATAAAAAATAAGAGCAGCTTACGAGATATAATGCTTAGTCCTCTTTGTGGGATGACTTTACTAGTGCTTTTGTTGATTGCGTTTTCCCTAAAGATCTAAGTGAGGCAAAGTCTAAGGAATTTGTAAATATGAGGCAAGGTAGGATGACCGCTAAGGAGTATACCTTGAAATTCTACTATTTATCTCGGTATACTCTAAAGTTAGTGACTAGCTAAAAGGATAGGTAGAGAAAGTTCACTTTCGGGTTGTCCTGAGACTTTATTATAGAGAGTAAGGCTACTTTGTTAAAAAAGGATATAGATATTTCTCGGCTTGTGGTTTATATGCAGCAAGTTGAAGAATAGAAGAAGAAATAGGTTGAAATTAGAGAGAGGCAGATTATAAAGTTTCCCTACTCAGATCAGGGTGGATGTCAACAATAAAGTGGTACAGATGGAGAAAAATAGTTTGAGAAGAAGTGGGGTAACCCGATTTCCTACTTTATAGCTAGTTCTCCCTTCCCGATGTTGTTAGGTGATCATCGTATATAGAGTGGTGATAGTTTTAGGGCATAAGGTGTCCAATCTCAATATAGTGGGGATCAGTCAGCTTCATTGTATCCTCCTTGTAGATTATGTGGTCAGGTGCATAGTGGTGCTTATGAAGAAGAGAGGAACACGTAATTTAGATATGGTCAGATTGGTATATATAGAAAGATTTTCCTTCTAGGATTTCTTCTAGGGAAAATAATATTCTTGTTGCTACTGTATCAACTCCTGCACCATAGGGTGATACTTTTTCTTCTGGCTTCGGTAGTGGTCAAAGCAGTCTATGTGCCCTCACTACCTATTATGAGTCCAAGGAATCCCCTGATGTTGTTACTGGTAAGTTGAAACTCTTTACCCATGATATGTATTGTTTACTTAATTTGAGTTCCACTTTCTCTTATGTGACCCCATTTGTTCCTGTGTATTTTGGATTCGATCCTGAGTGTATTGCGACCCCCTTTTCTATTTCTAACTTTATAGGTGACTCTATGGTTGCTAGAAGAATCTATAGGGGTTGTGTGGTCTCTATTGGTGATAGAGAAATTGTGGTAGATCTGATAGATTTAGATGTAGTTGGTTTTTATTTCATATTAGGGATGGATTGGTTGCATTCCTGCTATGCTTCTTTAGATTGTCGGACCCATAAGGTTATCTTCAATTTCCCTAATAAACTAGTTATTGAATGGGAAGGTAGTTCCCTAGTGCATAAGGGAAGGTTAAAATCGTATCCTAGTGTCCAGAAATTAATTTTCAAGGGGATTCTCTATCATTTGGTCCGGGTTAAAGACTCTATCTTGGAGAGTCCTTACTTGCATTATGTCCCTTTTGTAAATAAATTTCCTAAAGTCTTCACTGATGATCTTCCTTGTGTTCCTTCATAATTCTTAACTTACACATCAATTTAAGTACAAGGCGATTGTTGTCAATATATTTGTCCAACTAAGAGTCGGGGTCGAATCCACGAGTAACAATGTGAGTGGCGATTGAGTAAATTCAGAAAATTCAAAATAAAAGTTACTTCGTAAGTTCAAACCTATGGTACAAAATGGTTTGGGGGTTTTCAATGTTTTCTGATGCGATGGTAATTCTTGGGTTTCTTAGGGACTAATTTGAGACTAAGAATAATTAGAGTGTAATTAATTAGACACGAATCTTGTGATTATGCTATCCTAAGGGAAAGTTATGCATTGGTACATGATGATTCAGTGCAAATTCTAATCGTTGATGATGTGGTAGGCTAGGTTTAAGGTCCTTAGGGTTCGTTCTTCAACAAAACCTTAAAGATTTAAATCATTGACCCTTTTGAGTACCTAACGACTGTGTCAACTAAAGCCACCCAATACCTCAATTAGGCACCACTATTTTTAAGATTGTACCCAAGGGATAGTCAACCTCATATTAACCCTTATTTCTAACAAAGTGAAAATACTAAAAATAAACCCAATAATTATCTACTATTGCCTTGGTTCCCACATCCATCTTTCAAGGATGATGAGGGTTCTAAAAGTTCATGCAAACCCCTCTTTCAATGTTGGTTTGAGCTTTCAAGAGCTTGATATTTTCATCCATCAAACACATTTTGGTATTTGGGGTTTTCACCCACAAATCCCATCCAATTTAAATAAGAAATAGTAGAACCCATCATAATAAACTAGAATTTATTCAACTACATCACAATCCACACACAAGTGCACCCTAATAAAACATAATCCAAGAGGTAGATCTAGCAAATCATAAGGATAATGAAAACAAATATACCAAGATGTATATAAAAGTTATTCATAAGAAAATTAAAGAGAGGACAAACCAGACTTTGGACTCAAATGAATCTTCAATAAACAAAGTAAAGTCTACACTTTAGAGATCCTCTAATTTAATCTTGTCTCAAATTAATGTAAATTTAAGCTCCAAGCTCCAAGAAATTACAAGAAAAACTAAACTAAAGATGGGAAGTAGGGTTGTAGAATGATGATCTCTTTCAAAAAGGATTTTGATCCCCTTTCATAAGAATTAGGATCTCCAGTTTGGAGTGACAATTTTGCCCCTAAATGGATATGCTGCTATACCGGTATCTCACAGAATTAGCCGCAATCGCATTTCTTTGATTGCTGCAATATTTACGCGATTGTGGTACTACGATCTCTGAAACATTCATGCGATCACTTCCCTATAACTTTTTTGACTTACCAAAATTGCTGATATATCAGAAAGTCACTTCAGTAGACTTAGACAAATTAGAATGACTGAATTTGATATCATTCTCGACACAGATTAGCTTCATTACTTATATTCCACAGTTGACTGCAGAAATAGAATTTTCCAGTTTCCGTTTCCAAATAAACCTATCCTAGAGTGGAGAGGTAGTACTTCAGCATTCAGTGGTCTGCTTGTTTTCTACCTTCGGGCACGAAAGATGATATCTAAGGGATTTGTCTATCATCTTTTTTATGTTAAGGATTCTAGTTTTGAGACTCCCAGTCTTTAATTAGTCCTAATCATGAGTGAATATTCAGATGTCTTTCCCAAAGATCTTCCAGGGATTTCTCCCGGAAGGGAAATATATTTTGGCATTGATCTTCTTCTAGATACTCAACCTATATCTATTCCACCATGCAGAATGGCACCTGGACAACTCAAAGAACTTAAAGAAAAATTGAAGGATCTCTTAGATAAGGGATTCATCAGACCTAGTGTGTCCCCGTGGGGTGCACCAGTCTTATTTGTGCACAAGAAAGATGGTTCTCTCAGAATGTGCATTGATTACCGTCAGCTCAACAAAGTCACGGTCAAGAACAATTATCGACTTCCCAAAATTGATGACTTGTTTGACAAACTTTAGGGTGCCAGCTATTTCTCTAAGATAGACCTCAGATCAGGCTATCATCAACTCAGAGTCAGTGAATGTGAGATTCAAAAAACATCCTTCCGTACTTGATATGGTCACTTTAAATTCCTATTCATGTCCTTTGGTCTTACCAATGCCCCTGCAAATTTCATAGACTTGATGAACCGTGTATTCAAGCAGTACTTGAACATGTTCATCATAGTCTTCATAGATGATATTCTTGTCTATTCCCGCAGTGAATGTGATCATGCAGACCATCTCAAAATCGTACTACAGACTTTCAGATATTATCAGTTATTCGCCAAATTCAGTAAGTGTGAATTTTGGCTAAGGTCAGTAGCATTCCTTGGTCATATCATTTCTGGTGATGGAATTAGAGTAGAGCCTCAAAAGATCAAAGCAGTAAGAAACTGGCCTAGAACTGTCTCTCAATCAGATATCAGGAGTTTCTTGGGACTGGCTAGTTATTATAGATGGTTTATTAAGGGATTTTCATCTATTACGTCCCCTATCTCCATATTGACTAAAAATAAAGTCAAGTTTCAGTAGTCATATCCTTGCAAAAATAGTTATCAGGAGTTGAAGACTCGACTCACCTCAACTTTAGTTTTGGCTCTTCAAGATGGTCCAGATGGTTTCGTAGTGTACTGTGATGCATCCATAGTAGATTTGGGTTATGTTCTCATGGAGCATAGTAAGGTCATAGCCTACGCCTCCAGACAACTTAAGCCCCATAATAAGAATTATTCAACTCATGATCTTGAGTTAGCAGCCGTAGTATTTTCCTTAAAGATTTGGAGGCATTATCTATATGGAATTTATGTAGATATGTTCACTGATCATAAGAGCCTTCAGTATGTCATTTCTCAAAAATATCTCAATCTTTGTCAGAGAAGGTGGTTAGATCTCTTGAAATATTATGAAATGAGTGTCCTTTATCATCCAGGCAAGGCCAACGTAGTGGCCAACACTCTCATTAGACTGTTTATGGGTAGTGTTGCTCATGTTGAGAATAGTAAAAAAAAGTTAGCTCAGGAAGTCCATCAGTTTTCCAGACTAGGCATTCACTTAGTTGATTCAGAGGAGGGTAATATATGGGTTTAGGGTAGTTTAGAATCTTCTCTTGTTTCCGAGGTGAAAGAAAATCAAGATAGAGATCCCAATCTAGTCAAGTTGAAAGAGTCAGGCAAGGATCAGAAGGTTGAGGTTTTCTCCCAAGGGGGAGATGGTGTATTGCATTATTAGGGTCGTCTGTGTGTTCCAAGTGTAGATGACTTGAGGCAGCAAATTCTTGTAGAAGCGCATGGTGCGCGCTGCTCTATTCATGCAGGGGACACAAATATATACCGTAACTTACGGGAGATCTAGTGGTGGAGTGGGATGAAGAGAGATGTGGCAGAATTTGTGGCTATGTGCTCTATATGTAAGCAAGTTAAGATAGAGCACCAGAAGCCTAGTGGATCCATACAGGAGTTCAATATTCCCACTTAGAAGTGGGAAGATGTAAACATGGAATTTGTGATGGATTTTTTCTCGTACTCGTCATCAGCTAGATTAAGTTTGGGTCATTGTACACAGGATGACCAAATTAGCTCACTTCTTTCCAGTACATACCTCCTATTCAGTCGAGGATTATGCCAAACACTATATTAAGGAATTGTTGAGATTACACGGTGTTCTGTTATCCATTATTTCAGACAAAGGTTCCCAGTTCATTTCTCACTTCTGGAAAGCATTCCAAAAGGGTCTTGGAACCTAAGTTCACCTCAGTACAACCTTTCATCCTCAGAAAAATGGTCAAGCGTAAAGGACAATTCAGACATTGGAATATATACTAAGGGCATTTGTATGACCACTTGCCTTTGATTGAGTTTGCATACAACAACAACTATCATTCAGGCATATAGATGGCTCCATTCGAAGATCTCTATGGTAGGAGATGCAGATCTCCAGTCGGTTGGTTTTAAGTTAGTGATTCCTCAGTTATAAGGCCTGACCTAGTATTCGATGCCTTAGAAAAAGTTCAGTTGATCATAAAAAGACTTTAGGCTGCTCAGAGCCGACAGAAGTCTTACACAGATATGCGCAGGAAGGATCTCGAGTTCGAGATTAGTGATCATGTTTATTTGAAGATCTCTCCCATGATGGGAGTGAAGAGATTTGTAAAGAAGAAAAAGCCCAGTCCCCAATATGCCAGTCCCTTGAAAATTCTCAGTCGTTTTGACAAAGTAGCTTATAAGCTTTAGTTACCTTCAGATCTAGCTTCAGTTCATCTAGTCTTTCATGTCTCCTTGCCAAAGAAGTGAATAGGTGACCCATTAGTTGTAGTACCTATTGGGGGTGTAGATATACTGAATAGTCTTTCTTATTAAGAGATTCCAGTCAAAATGCTTGACTATCAGACCCGCAGACTGAGGAACAAAGAAGTCCCTCTAGTCAAAGTTTTTTGGCGCAATTAGTTCGTTGAGGTAGATACTTGGGAAACAGAAGTAGACATATGGACCAAGTATCCTCACCTCTTCTCTGCAATCTCAGACTCAGCCTAACGTAATAGCTTTCCTTAAGGATTATTCTGTTTCATGTTAAAATTTCAGTTACAAACCAGTTTCATGATCAGATTCCCATTTTAAACTTAGTATCCATTTACCATTGCATATTCAATCATATGTTCATGCATCAGATCAGTCATGTGTTCATGCATTAGAAATGTATTCTCCTTGTGTGAAACTCATTTATCAAAAATCTCAGTCATGTATTCATGAGTCAGTTCAGTCATAATATCATGTATCAGATATGCATGCTCAGTATGAATCTCAGAAATATCAGTTCTCCATGGTTAGTATGTACTCCAGCTTATCATTTCTCCCATCTCAATCAGACTTATTAGATGATGAATATTCCCAAGGGGGAGATATTGTAATACCCCGTACTTCTACCTAGCTTAAATTTATCCTAAAAATTTTAAAGACTTTCTTTATAAGATGAATCCAATTTTATACATGTGGAATTTTAAAGATTTTGACTTTTTGTTGTGTGGGAAATTGAATAAACTTTCCATCGACCATATATTCTCCTAAATCCAACAATCAGGCGAAGATTAAGAGTCATTTTTGTAAGAAAGTATGACACCTGAGCCATCAACGCGTCGCAGAGCATGCCAAAATGGCAATTGTCAAAATATAGTGAGCTTCCGCGATTATGGCACATCATGCCAAGTCTTAACTTTAGAGTTGTCAATTGCTAGTATAGAAACGCGATTCCACCGCTTTGCGTTGTTAGCCTAGTTCCCAGTAGGCAATTACCAGTGACACTACGCGATAGCGCCGTGTCGCACCAGCCTGCCAAATTGGGAAATTTTGATGAAAAATAAATATTTTGTACTTGGATAAATTGGTATTTTCCCAAGATTTTAACACGTCCATTTATGTGATTTAATCCCTAAAATTGTTTTTAATCATTATTATTCATTTTTTTCCCTAAATCAAGAGCATTCCCTCCCAAACAAAACCCTAGATTTAAAGAAATCAAAGCTAATTCTAAGAATCTCTCCAAGAACTTCAAGAAAATTACAATCAATGTATGTCAAGTGTTGACTCATGGGTCCTTTTCACCTATGAAGCTCAAGAATCTCTTTTCAAATTTCAAGTATATGGATTTTTATGAATTCCATGTTGGGTTTGCTTTTGTTCATGTTGATTATGACTAATTGAATTCTAATACATGTTTTGTGATAAATTTTATATGGAATTAGTTATTATATATGTAGATTCATGTGAACCCATGATTAAACCCTTAAATTATGAAAGTAGAATTGAATCATGATGTTTACTTGTTGTGTAATGTGTCTACATATACTATATTCATTATGTGCTTGATGAATTGCCTATGTGAACTAATAAGAGAAGAAACCCTGCCATGATTAGTTTATGTGCAAGTGTTCGATAAATTTCCCATGAGAATGGATTAATTCATGATATAGTATGCAATCATGTATTCCCCATTCATGTACAAGTGATACACCCCAAGTGTTTGTTTAAATGCCTTAATGAACGAATATGAACATGTAGCCATTATTGTGATTTTAAGCTTGTGTCGTAATTTCCTTATTATGCTATCGAGTACTGGGGGTATTTATACCCGACAATTTAGCTGTGTGCCTAGAGCTAGTGTTAGTTTTATGATAATCTTAGTCACGCCATGATCAATGGATTCGCATTCAGTTTCAGAATTCAGTAGAATTCAGTCTGTTACACGACTCAGGAAAACTCTACAATCTCATAAACTCAGTCAGTTAATAGAATTCAGTAAAATTACATTAATCCATGGAACTTAATGAACTCGGTCCAATTTATCTCAGTATAATCAGTTTTGTATCTATTCCGATGGGAGTAGGATTTAGCATCGAGTTAACCCAAGGATGAGGACACACACTAACAGTTTAGGGTGTGATCCTTAGAAGCAATCCTTGCATTCCAGAACTATGTTGCCAACATAGGTTGAGACATCAACACTGACAGATGAGGGTTGATGAGGTGGATTAACACTATCAGATGAGGGTCCCACTATTCTCTTTTGGGGATACTGCCAGATGAAGGTTACTCACATCTTGTCTTTACCAGTGGTGCGATATTGACACCCTTATAATTGGGGTTACATATTGTCCCCCAACTCAGCTATATTTCTTTATTTGGCGCATGTTAGTTAGATGACTAGTTCCCATAATCTTATACTCAGTCTCAGTAAAAGAACTCAGATAGTTCTTCAGATTTAGAACTGCCAGATATAGTCTTTCAATTTAGTAAAGAACTCAGCTAGTTCCATCAGAACCTAGACTGTCAGACATAGTCACTCAGTATCAGTTATATCAGTTAAATCAACCATCAGTAATTCATGTTATCAATATTTAGGCTCAGTAGTTAGTATCATCACGATCTCATTTATAGTTACGTATTCATGCATGTATTCTCACATTCATGATATATAGTCAGTTAGCCTTGTTAATGCATTTGAAAACTTTGCATTTATCCTACCTCCCTTGCATACCAATACATTCAACTGTACTGATGCATTTGTGCTATGGTGTTTTATACCATAGGTTCAGAAGCACTAGCTACATAGTATCATTAGTAGATCGGACATTCAGAAGACAGACAAGCCATGAGTCCTTATCCTTTGAGGAAATGATCATTACTTTATTATATAATTTTTGGTAGATGGAGTTAGTTAGGAACATGTCCCATCAATTCCTTATTTCAGATAGTTTAGAGGCATTCAGACTAGTATGTTTAGACAGTTATTTCAGTTGTTTTGGGTATTTCCAGAGGTTATGTTTTAGCAGATATTCGAACCTTATGGCCTTTTGGCCTTTTATTCCACATTCACATAGTATATTATGCAAGGCTCAGTTACAAATATCAGTCATGGGTTAGCTTGTGGTCCTTTGGGGTCAGGAGCACCATGTGGAATTCCGGGTACTTGATTCGGGGTGTTACAGTTACCTTCTTTTAATTTCCACCACCCCTAACTTAGGATTTTGACCTCATGTAGAATTTTCAAGTTCAAGAAGGGTCGGACTAAAAATAGGGATAACATTTGAATGGGATAAGTCTTGTAATGCGATTGCCAAAGAAAGGTTTGAAAGATACTAATGGGTGACTAAGGATTCATTCTATGCATGGGTAGGCTATTTAGGATAAAGTGGACTTCTATGTTCCCAATGATGGCCTAAGGTGATTTTACCAACCAAGAAATGTTCATAATTAGCCTTAAAAGACCAACTGGGCAAGTTCTAGAAAATGCAAGAAAGCATGGGAGCCAAACAATTATGCTCACCGCACACATGACATACAAATTTCTCAAAGGGTTTTAATTGAACATCCTAATAAAGAAAAATGGAGTATTAAAAAACTTTCCCAAGATAATTTCCATAAGGATAGGTAAAGAATTTTCATAAAATTGCTCACCTTGTTGCCAACGATTTTCAAAATTTTTAGATGGAGGGGTTTGGGTGTTTTGAATTTACAACACTCAAGATTTGGTATTGTTAGAATCAAAACCAAGCTGCCATCTCATATCACGACTCTCGTAGGGACAAACCATACGATTACTTAGACTTCACCAAAGGTATGAGTGCAATCCCAAATACACAATTCCACAGGTACTCAGACTTCTTTTGTACTTATAGCCTTCATATTACGGGTACTTAGAATTCCCCTCCATGTATGGATTAAGACCCAATCATGATGTTTTCCCATTAAGAATGTCTCCAATCAGTCTATCATAGGGAAAGGCTCATCCAACATCATTATTAAAAGAATTAGAAAACAAAACAATGAAAATAATTAATTCATAAAATTTCCATGCTTTGAGTGAACAAAGTTTGAGTATTGCAAACCAATGAATACACATAAGGGTAAGGCCATACCTTTTCTAAAGGACTTTTAGTGACCTCACTACATAATGAAAAAGCATAAGGAGGGTAAAAGGGATCCCTAAAATTGTAGTGATAGCCAATGTGCCATTTGGGTAAGCGGTCGTGATCTCATCACATGTCATGATCGCGGTACCTGAGGCATTTTGTTCCCCCATTTTGCCTTATTTTTATGCAGGGTTTCCACATTTGTCAAACTTGGTTTTCCCCTATTTTTGGATTCCAATCTGTCCAAAGCACCTACAAAACATCAAAATTACAAGAATTATTCAAAACACATAATGATGCAAATACGAAAACGATGGGATGCCTCCCATCAAGTTCCTGATTTAATGTCGTGGTACGATGCCTCTATAACCATCATTTATGCCTACACTTAGAGGATTTAAATTTTCTGCCCAATTTTTCGTCATTACATCTTTGAGGTTAATTGAGAAAATTTAAGGGCATAATGAAACATGTTCTATCACACCACTTCAAAGACTTACATCATTTGCCCAATTTTTCCTTGAACTTTTGTATGGGATCGTTGGGAAATGATTGGAGCATTAGAAGGAAATTAATTGTACATCCATCTTTAAGCTTCTTATCCTTTAATATTGGTGTTTTATCATACCCTTTTGGAAAGACAAACTCTAGGATATAAAGAAATAGTTCATTATCACCCACATTCAATATTTACTTGGGTGGTTTGATTTCCATCAACTTTACTGAGCTTAATGTTGAGAAGTGGTTAGAATGAGGTTTTTCTTTCCTAATTTTAGAGTTGTCTCTATTTTGGTATTCTCACCCCGAAATGGACTAGACTCTTCATAAAAAAAATTCTTGCATTCTCCTTTTAACTCTAGCACCATTTACTATATTCGGACATCTACAACCATATTGTTCTTGGTTGGTTGGTAAATCACCAAGGATTCTTCAATTTAAGCTCAATTATAAGCATGGGCATAGTCATCGTATTTGTATGATTTACCTCCATGACCATATCTTATATCTTCTTTATTTCCTAATTACATGACCATATGTCTTGATCCATGAGTTGTATGTTATCCCCCATTGTTTCTACTCGATCCAAGATAAGTTTAATCATTACTGCAACATCGCTATTTTCAGTGCTTCATTCTTCCTTTTCTTTTCCATAAGACCTATCAAAATCATAAGAAGAACTAGAAATTAGGTTAGCATAAAAGGGGCATAGGGAATTTGGACAATCACTCCAATTTCTATGTTGACCATCACATAGAGAACTATCATACTCAGTATAAGATTGATATGGTGCACACATTTCTCTCCGAGGAGCATATCTACAATCTTGCCAAAAGTGGGATCCACACAATATAGACATTGATCATTAAGATACAATCTCCAAACACAAAACTTATATTCATTCCAATATCGCATATTAATAATTAATAAAAACTAAAAATCTATCTAACACAATAAACAAAAGAAAATAACAAACAAATATTTACATGTTTTAACCAAAGTAAGTAAGCTAAAATTTTAAACTAACTCAATACCAAAATTATTCCCTTGCAAAGACACCATTTTTGATAATGCTCAACTTACACATCAATTTAAGTGCAATATGTTTGTTGTCAATATATTACCAAACTATGAGTTGTGGTTAAATCCACGAAGAATAATGTGATTTGCGATTGAGTAAATTTGAAATAAAAGTTTCTTTCTAAGTTCAAACCTGTGGTACAAGATGGTTTGGGGGTTTTCAATATTTTTTAATGTAAAAGTAGTTCTTGGACTTCTAAGAGACTAATTCATGACTATGAATAATTAGAGTGTAATTAATTAGTCACGGATTTTGGGATTACGCTATCCTAGAGGCAAGTTATGCATGGGTACGTGATGATTCGGTGAAAATTCTAATCGACGATAATGTTCTAGGCTAGGTTTAAATTCCTTGAGGCAAGTTCTTCAACAAAACCTCAAAGATGTCACTCATTGACCCTTTTGAGTACGTAATGAGTATGTCAATTAAAGCCACCAAATACCTTAATTAGGCAACCCAATTACTAGGATGGTACCCAAGGGATAGTCAACCTTATATTCACCCTTATGTCTATAATGGTGAAAATAAGAAAACTAAACCCAATAGTTGTCTACTATTACCTTGGTTCCCACATCCCTCTTTCGAGAATGATGAGGGTTCCTAAAGTTTCCCCAACCCTCTCTTTTAAGAATGGTTTGATCTTTCAAGATCATTGTATTTTCAACCATCATACCCATTTGGCTAGTTGGGACTTTAACCAATAAATTCCAACCAATTTAATCAACCAATAGTAGAACCCATCATCGACAAGCTAGGATCTATACAACTACTTCACAATCTACATGCAAGTTCTCCCTAATCAAACATAACCTCAAGAGGTAGATCTAGCACATCATAAGGATAATGAAAACAAATATACCAAGATGTCTATCAAAGTTATTAATAAGATAAATAAAGAGAGGACAAACAACACTTTATACTCAAATGAATCTTCAATAGACAAAGCCAAGTCTACACTTAAGAGATCCTCTAATTTAATCTTGTCTCAAATTAGTGTTAATTTAAGCTCCAATCTCTAAGAAATTACAAAAACCCTAAACTAAGGATAAAGGTTAGGGTTGTAGAAAGATGATCCCCTTTTAATAAGGGTTTTGAGCCTTTTTCATAAGAATTGGGATCTGCAGTTTGGAGTGATAATATTTCCCCTGGCTGTAAATTCCTCAATATCGCTATCATGCTGAATTAGCCGCGATCATGGTACTACAATCGCTTAAATATGCACGCGATTGCTTCCCTATGAATTTTTGAATTTCTACAATAGTAGTGTCCTCACGCAATCGCAGTACCTGAGGCCCACTCTGCATACTTTTCCATCTTATCTACTTATCTCCCCTTTTTACTCATTTTTCAACTAGTTTTGCTTCTTTTCTTCTCAACACTTATACGTGTAAAACATGGGAATTACTGCATTTTAATCTTAAAATAGTCTTATTCATACCTTTAGAAAGTAATAATGTGTGCTAATTTGAATGCCAATGAGTGTTAAAATTACCACTCATTATTTTTACTGATAGGGGGATTGATTTTGGGATTGATTTTGTTCTAGATAATTGTCCCAATATCTACCCCTTCATATAGAATGGATCCAGCTGAGTTGATAGAGCTCAAGGAACATTTAAAGGTTCTTCTAGACAAGGATTTTATCTAGCCTAGTGTGGCCCCTCGGGGTGTACCTATTTTATTCGTGTGTAAGAAGAATGGTTCATTTTGAATGGGCATTGATTACTAGCAATTGAATAAGGTGACGATAAATAATAAGTACCCTCTTCCATGGATAAATTATTTGTTTGTTCAACTTTAGGGTGCTAAATTTTTCTCTAAGATTGATCTTTAGTCCAGGTACTATCTAATTAAGATTAGAGACACGAATACCCCTAAGACTGCTTTTCAAACCCGGTATGGTTATTATGTGATTTTGGTGAGGTCTTTTTACTTAATCAATGTTCCGATAACATTTATGGATCTTATGAATTGATTTTTTGTAAGTTCTTGGATTTTTTTGTGATTGTCTTTAGTAAAGATATTTTGGTTTTCTCTATGATTGAGGTGGATCATGCTGATCATCTCGACTTTGCGTTGCAGACCCTAAAGGATCAATATTTGTATATTGAGTAATCTAAGTGTGAGCTCTAGTTAAATATTGTAACTTATCTGATTCATATTGTTTCCAGTGAGGGGATCTGGGTGGATCCATAAAAGGTTGCGATGGTTAAGAAATGGCCTAGACCCACGAATCTATATAATAACTGATTATTATAGTATATTTGTGGATATATTCTCTTTTATTGCTACCCCTTTGGCCAAGTTGACTTATAAGAAGGTGAAGTTCATGTGGTCAGATGCTTGTGAGGGTAGTTTCGAAAAGTTGAAGAATAAGTTGACTTTGGCTCCAGGTTTTACCCCGACCTATGGTACTGATGGTTTTGTGGTGTATTGTGATGTGTCTTGGGTGGGACTTGGTTTTATGTTGGTGCAGCATGGCAAGGTGGTTTCTTATGCTTTTAGGCATTTGAAAGTTCAGGAAAAGAATTATCCAACCAATGATATAGAATTGTTAGTTGTGGTGTTTGCATTAAATATATGGCAACATTATTTGTCTGTTTTGATATTTATTCTCATCATAAGAACCTAAAATACATATTTACCTAGAAAGAATTGAATCTCAAGAAAAAAAGGTGGCTTGAGTTGTTGAAGGACTATGACATGAGTCTCCTCTATCATCCAGATAAATCTAACATGGTTGTTGATCCTCTAAGTAGGTTGTCCATGAGAAATTTGCCTCATGAGGATGATGAGAAGCAGGATTAAGTGAAGTATACCAACCATTTTCTAAACTTAGAGTTTTTCTCTTAGATTTTGAGGATGGGGGTGTGATTGTTCAAGGAGTAGCAAGGTCATCTCATGGTGTTGCGGTAAAGGAAAAGTAAGTGGTGGATGTTATTCTGATGCAAATCAAGAATGATGTAGCCAAGTAGAAGGCAATAGTTTTGAGATTGGCTGTATTAGTATCTTGAGGTACTAAGGGAGATTGTGTATCCCCGATATTGATAGATTATGAGAAGTAATATTGTCTAAGCCCCATGAGTTGAGATATATGATTTATCCTGGGCCAAAAAAGATGTATCATGATATTAAGGTGATTTAATGGTGGAATAATAAGAAGAATATTATGGCCAATTTTATGGCTAAATGCATGGTGTTTTAACAAGTGAAGGTTTAACACTTAAGGTCTGGTGCATTATCTCAAGAGATGGAGCTACCATTGTGGAAATGGGACATAATTAATATGGATTTTTTTACCATTCTTCCATGTTCTTTCCAATAATTTGATTTGACTTGGGTCATCGTGAGTTGAATGAGTTATTCTTCTCACTTCTTTCTAGTGAGGCAAAATTTCTCTTCTGAGTCTTATGCCAAGTTATTAATTGAGGAGATCATGAAGTTTCATGGTACTCTAGTTCTATCATATCTTATCAAGGTACTCAGTTCTCATCTCACTTTTGGTGGACTTTCCAGTGAGTTTTGGGGACTAAGGTGGCCCTTAGTATTGTTTTCCACTAGCAGATGGATGGGGAAGTAGAAAGGACAATTTACGTCTTGGAAGATATGCTTCGAGATTTTTTTGGGGGTGATCTGGTTGAGAATTTCCCACACATAGAGGTTGCTTACAATAATAGTTTTTACTCTAGCATTAGTATGGCTTCATTTTGGGCCTTGTATGGTAGAAGATGTAGATATCCTATCAGGTGGTTTTAAGTTGGTGAGGTGGTGATGTTTGGCCAAGGTTTGGTTCACCTTGCAATGGAAAAGGTAAGGATGATTCAGGATAGGCTTAAGACCACCCAATGTCATCAAAAGTCCTATGCGGATGTGAGACAAATAAAATTGGAATCCATTATGGGAGATAGGTTTTTCCTGAATGTGTCTACCACGAAGGAAGTAATGCATTTTTGGAAGAAAAGGATGCTTTACCCCGTTGTGTTTTCCTACAAGTAGTTTTTAAGAGGGTTGGTAATGTCACATATGAATTCGAGTTTACCTCTAGTTTGAGATCCATTCAGCTAGTGTTTCACATTTCGATATTGAGAATGTAAATGGGTGATCCTTCGATGGTTGTTCCTTTAAAGAAGGTGGGTATTTCAGATTGCTTATCTTATGAGGAAGTCCCAGTTTCGATTTTAAATTGGCAATTTCATCGATTGTGAATCATGGATGTGGCATCGGTAAAGGTTCGTTTGAGGAACTAAAAGGTTGAGAAAGCTATGTGGGAAGCCGAGGAGGTTATGAAGTCCAAGTACCCGTTCTTGTTTCCAATTCCGGATAATCGTGCTTACGGTATGTGTGTTCTTTTACATATTTATTTTCTGACTTAGTTAAAGGAAATGGTGATTTACTTAGAATCTTTATTTTTTGTCTTTATTGAAGGTAGGCATAGTGGTATGTGGAGCCAAATTGCACAAATAAATTCCTTGTCCTGTCATTATCGAATGAATGATCCTAATCAGGGAGTATGTAAGGCCCTGAGTTTTTGGTCCTCAATAATTTTCTAAGCTCTGAGCTTTCTATCCTAGCAATGAATCACCAGACAAGTCATAATGTGTCTTGATGGTCTAGTTTTTCCTAGTGATAAGGTGTCTAGTGAATGGTGCTTGAATTATTGTCTTGGGTATGACTTGGGGGCACAAGTCCATAGGAGTCTTTATGGGTCCTATGGACCCAATCGTAACCAAAACAGAAATTAAGTGACTATGTCCTGCTCTAAGAACGAATGGCTCACTGTGAACCAAAAGGGCTTGTTATAAGCTTTTGGGTGCAAATCATAGGATGTCAAATATGTACCCAATTAAGTTCTATGTTGACTACGATAGGGTCCCATTATGAGTCATGTCATTCACTCGTAAGGTTAATAGTGTATGGTGTCTTGGTTGTCTTGTCTTTGTTATGACTCATGATGATGAGTTATAAGGAGTGTCTATGAATCCATGATTGACCCATAGTCAACGGTGACACTTTTTTTGCCTTAAAGCTAAAGGCATTCTAGAAATTTCCCCTACTACCTAAATTGAAACCCACGTCTTATAACCCCTTTAGGGTGTCATTAGCACTCAAAAAACAAATCTAAGTAAGTTCTCACACACTCCAAAGGCTCTCTAAATTCCCTCAAGCTAGTCAAGATATGGTTTCATCAAGTTGGACATCCAAGGGCTCTAGAGTTAACTACTCTCCATGAAACTTGATATTTCTTGCATGTGATTCTACCCTTAAACTTAACATCTCTATTATATGAAAGTACATGGTTATTTACATAATTAAAATTAAGATTTTTACAATGATTAAGGGTTTTAATATGAATGGTCCATTAATTATTTTCCGATGGTTTAATTGTGCATTACTAATGTATTAACTATGATTTTGAAGTTTAAGGTGCATGGTAATTATGAAGAAACTTAGGGGTTGTGATTTCACAAACTTATGACTTTTGAATTGGTTATGACCCCTACCCCATATTGTGAAATTGTTTTCAGTTATAAGAAAAATGGGAATTTAACTATTCGTGAACTATTGCATTATGATATTAAATTTGAACCTTGTGGGTTAACATTAGCAAAACCTATTACATAGTTTAACGAAGAGGGGGTTGTGAATTCTCCAAGTAATAAAATTATTTCACATGTTGATGTTAACTTACAAGTGTAGTTGGTATGACTATACCAACAATATATGCCTAAATATGTATTATAGTTCAAAGAATGAGATTGTGTGACAATTGTGTTAATTGGTCTTTAATGAGGATTGTGTAGCTGAGTCGTGAAATTGTAGGTCCAAGAGACAAAAATTAGAAACCTTAGTTGCCGATATGGTGGTCTATATGATTGGGTTGTTTGAGTCCCATATATATCATTTCATTATTTAGTGCTTGTGTCACCTTAATATGAAGGAATGTTCGAGTACCCCATAGTTCATATGTTTATCCTCTAGTTCGTGTAGCCACATGCATTAGGCCCTACCAGCTAGGGTGAGCTGGGCCTATATAGCCCCTGGGTCCCTTGTATGTTATGATTGTTGAGCTACACAATACAGACTAACCTTTTAAAATACATTTTGATCCTCGTTCCCTATCACGACATGTGATATATATATATATGTATATGTATTGGATGATGTGCATGGAACCTTAAATGATTTTGAATTGTTGATCATGACATTATGTTATCTCGTATCCCTAAGTTACATGCTAGCACTAAAACTGCTAACCATCTTTCGACACTGTATCCCTATATGTTGATGAAGATAGACATACTTCTACTTCTCTAGATCAGTAATTAGGATTTGGGATCTGCTCCTGAATTGAAATTAAAGTGGTGAGCTTCCATACATCGTAAAACTATATTTCATCTTTTGGTCTCTAATGTTTTAGACTGTTTAGACCTATTTTTGCTAAAGTCTTGGGCATATCTAGAGACTTTATTTATATAGAGTTTTGTTTTATGTCTAGAAGGCTTTGTTGGATTACTGTGGACTTGGGGTGGTGTTGTAAGACACATCAAAAGTTTTGCCATTAGAAATTTCTTGAGCTTTGAGTTCACTGCCTTGGTAATGACTCACCCTATGAGTCATAGGTTGTTCTGAAGAGTCATTGGGATGAGTTGTAACCAAATTAGTAAGTTTCTGTCTTGATTCTACTCTATGTATAAGTGGCTCACTAAGAGCAATAAGGATATGTCACTAGTTGTTAGGTGTAATCTTAGGATGTCTAGTGTAAGTCCTAATTTGGGTTCTATGTCTATGATTGGACCTTATGAGTCGTAGGGTCCCATTGTGAGTTGGTTGGTTGAATCTTAAGATCGACAATGTGTGGTGTCCTAGAGACAATGCTGGTTATGGCTTACTGTGACGAGTCGTAAGGAGTGGCTACAAGTCAAGGGTTTACTATAGTAAAAGACAATTTTTTTTTAATCTTTTAAGTTAAGGGAATCAAGACATTTCCCCTCTTACCCAACTTGAAACCTATGTATTATAATCTTAATAGGGTGTCATTAGTACTTAGAAACACATCAATGTAACTTCTCAACACTCTAAAATTACTCAAAGTCAAGAACACTTAAGGTTTTCAGGAGGTTGATTAATTAGGTCTTTCAAGGGTGATTTTACATTATTCATCTTACTATTACAGGTATGTGACTCTTCCCTCATTGTTAATTTTGTAAAAGCATATGTAATAAAGAGTTCTTCACATGGAATTATTTTGGTTTTGAAAACAAGGGTTGTGGGTATTGAATACTTATTGTTGAACAATGTTTTCTCATGAATCAATTATGATTATTCTTACTTTAAATATGGTTTTGAACTTATAGGTGCATGGGTATAGTGAATGAACTAGGGAATTGTGATTTTCCCAAACTTGTGGCTTTTGAAGTGGTTATGACCCCAACCCATAGTGTGAAATTGGTTTTGAGTTACGAGAAAGGTAGGAATTTGTATACTTGAACTAGTCTTGAACAATTGTATGATTTAAAGAGGTATTTGAAAAACAATGGTATGAATTAATGAACAAAGGGAGTTGGTGTCCCCTAACTTCTATTAATTGCAAGTATAGTTGGTACAACGATACCATCAATGTATGCCTTAATGTATAATGTGTCTCATGATTGGGATTGTGTGAAAAATGTTTCAATTAGTCTCTAATAAGGGTTGTTTAGCTGAGTCATTAAATTGGAGGTCCAGGTGACCGACACTTGAAATTGCGTTTGCCGACTCAGGGTCATAGGGACCAGGGAGGTTTAAGTACCACACATTAATATTATTTCATTATTAGGGTGGTTTGAGTCCCCCGTAAATCATTATATGATCGATTGCTTATCTCACCTTAGTATATGTTAGGATGTTTGAGTCCCCCATTAGCATATATATGATATTATACTCTAGTTTGTGTTTCTAGACGTATTGGGCCCGACCAGAGGGTGAGAATTAGGGCCCATATAGCTCGTGTGTACTATTATATGGAGGTTGAGCTACACAATCTAGGGTAAAGTTTTGAAAATTTATGTTAAGCCTTATTCTCTATCCCGTCATATGATATATATATATGTATATGCATCAGATTATGTGCATTGGTTTGAATGATGTTAAAATATTGATCATGTCATTATGTTATCTTTATCCCCAAGTTACATGCCAGTGTTTACCCCGCTTACTGCCTTCGGATGTTGTATCTCCATGTGATACAGGAAATATTAACACTTCTACTCCTCCATCTTAGTGATTAGGATTCGAGATCAACTCATGAGTTTATAGTGAACTTCTATACATCGGAAGTCTACATGTTGTGTTTTGTTTATCTTTTGTCTTAAACTTGTATTTTACTATTGTCGGGGGTATGTCCCGACACTTTTTTGATATTCAATTTTGAAGGCTTTGTTTGGTCTACTATGGTTACTGGGAGGTGTTGACCAGTTGTTTGGCTGGTTGTTCATTGTCGATTATTGATATACATTAAAAAAATTAAGCTATTGTATGTTATCTTATTATATGTTAGGGATTCATCCATCATTAGTGTATCTGGTGTTTGGTTTAATTAGGTGCAGGGGTTGATCCCTGAGATATTGCTAGTGTTTTCCTTGCTAACCATCTTCGATGTTGTATCCCCACGCAATGCAGTATTTAGCTTCTATAATTGGAATTGATCGAGAGTCGACTTTAAGTGGTGAGATTTCATGATTCAGAATGCTCTATTTCAGGATTATGTTTTTCTTTTGAGTTATAGACTATTGAATATTGTTTTTGACTATAATCGGGGGCATGTCCCGACAATATATTGGTATTCGATTTTGTAGAGGCTTTGATGGATTATTGTGGATTCAGGATGGTTTGCTTTGTTATTGGTTTGGTTATTCACATATTATATTAAATTTAAATTTCAAGTTCTCTTATCTTATTATATTCTCAAAATTCATCCGACATGGGTGTGGGGTGGTCTACGGTTTTGGTGTTGGGGATGGTTTTCGATCCTTGTTAGACTTGAGAAACCCATCGAGACCAGGCCCTAGTTTGAGTCATGTCAGGTGGTATCCGAGCCTAGGTCCATAGTCAATTGAGTTTCCTCTAAGTCATGTCAAGTAGAGTCTCAATTATGGGTGTGTAGCACTCCACACTTATAAAGGAAAGGCTACGAGACATTTATTAATATCTTCCTATCTTGTTTTCTTATTTCGGGCTATAGAGTCTAAGATCTCAAAATCTCCTCTAATTCCCATTTGTTCAATTTTTAGATCATGCCTCTCAGATGATCTAAAGCTCATGCAAACTCCTCTGTCCCACTTGAGGACAATGTAGATAGGACATGCCCTCTTTATAGGGTACAGACCCGTCTAAGGGTCCAGTTCCTAAATTTCCTTCTGAAGTTCCATCGGTCTCCTCTAGTCCTCCTCGAGCTCCTCAAGTTGATATGTTAAATGAAGAATTTTTTTAGTCTATTCATATATTGTCTTAGTCAGTAACTTTTTAGTATGAGCATGTAGCTCCTATTACTCTATCTCTTGAGGCCACAAGGGTTGGTAAGTTCGTGAGATGAGTCCTCTAAATTTTCTATTGTTCAGGTTGAGGAGGATCCTCAAGTATTTATTAATGAGATGAGATGATCTTACGAGTTATGCATGCTTCAAATTTGAAGGGTGTGGAATTCACTGCTTATCAACTAAAGGATGTAGCATACCAATGGTATAAGGAATGGGAATAGTCTAAGGGAGATGATGCCTAATCTACTCTGTGGATGACTTGTCTAGTGCTTTTCTAGACCGCTTCATCCCTTAGGAGTTGAGGGATGCTAAAGTAAAAGAGTTTTTTAATTTGAAGCAAGGAAGGATGATGGACAAGGAGTATACCTTAAAATTCCATTAGTTGTCCTGGTATGCTACTGAGTTAGAGTCTAGCATGAGGGCAAGAATGAGGAAATTTACTTCTGGGTTGTCCTGTGATTTATTTCTAGAGATTAAGGTTGTCTTGTTGAACAAGGATATGGATATCTCCGGATTAGATATGTATGTACAACAGGTTGAAAAACATAAAAAAAGCAAGTGGATATAAGGGAAAGATAGTGTAAGAAGTTTAGATTTTTTTATTAGGATAGAGGTCAGCAGAAGAGTGGTAGAGATGATAGAAAGTGGTTTAAGAAGAAGTGAGGGAGTTTTGGTTCCTACTTTACGGCTAGTGCTCCTTATTCGAAGCCATCAGGTGATGATCATTCTTAGCATTATAGATGGTTTAGGGAATAGAGTGCCCAATATCAGGTTGGTGGTGCTCAAATAGATCCATGACATCCTCCTTATATATTCTGTAGGCAGGTGCACCATGGTTTTTGTGAAGAGAGGAGGAACATTTTTTTTAAATACGGTCATATTTGTCATTTGCAGAGGGATTGTCCTTCTGAGATTTTTTTTGGGGAAAATAAAATTCCTATTGCCACTTCATCAACTCCTTCACCAAAGGGTGCTTCTTATGTTTCATGTACCGGCACTAGCCATAATTGCTTGTATGCTCTTGCTACCCATATGGATTCTAAGGCATCTGTTGATGTCATCACTGGTATGTTACAACTCTATTTTCGTGATGTGTATTGCTTGATTGATCTGAGTCTACTCTTTTTTATATGAACCAATTTGTGGTAGTAAATCTCTGTTTTGGTCCCGAGGGTACCCCTGATCCCTTTTATATTTCTAACCCAGTAGGTCACTCTGTGGTTTTTAGAAAAGTCTATAGGGTTGTGTGTTATCTAACAGTGGCTAAGAAACTATGGTAGATCTGATATAGTTAGACATGGTTGATTTTAATGTCATATTTGGGATGGAAATTTTGCACTAGTGTTATGCCTCCTTAGATTGTCGAACCCGCAAGGTCATGTTTAAATTCCCTAATGAGCAGTCATTAATGGGAATAGGGCTCTCTAGTGCCTAAGGAAAGATTCATATCGTATCTTAGAGCCTTAAACTTGATTTCCAAGGGATGACTTTATCATTTAGTTTGGATTAAAAATTCTAACACGTAGGGTCCTTCCTTACAATCTATTCTTATGGTTAATAAATTGTTCAAGGGTTTTCCTGACGATCATTATGGTATCCCTCCCGATAGGTAGATTGATTCTATGAATGGCCTTGCTTTGGACACTCATACTATCTTTATCCCTCTTTAAAGAATGACCTTGGCTGAGTTTAAGGAGATTAATAAGCAATGGAAATACCTCATTGACAAAGTTTTTATCCATCATAGTGTGTCTCTGTAGGGTGCTCCTATTTTGGCCGTGCATAAGAAGGATTGTTCCCTTCGGATATGCATCAATTATCATCAGTTAAATAAGGTTACAGTATAGAATAAGTATTCACTTACTCGGATTGATGATTTGTTTGACCAACTTCAGTGTTCTAGATGTTTCTCTAAGATTGATCTTTGGTTGGGTTATGATCTGCTAAAGATTAGGGACGTGGATATCCTTAAAACTGCCTTCCAAACCTAGTATAGTTAATATGAGTTCCTAGTCATGTCTTTTGATCTAACAAATACCCCAACGGCCTTTATGGATCTTATGAATTGGTTGTTGCATCAATTCTGTATTTTTCTGACATAGTGTTCAATGATAATATTCTAGTGTACTCTAGGAGTGAGGTGGATCATCTGGACCATCTCTACATTGTTTTGCAGATCTTGAAAGATTAGAATTTGTATGCTAAATTTTTTAAGTACAAGTTTTGGTTTAAGGATTTTACTTTTCTGGGTCATGTCATTTCTAGTGAAGGGATCATGATGGATCTCCATAAAGTTGCATTGTTTAAGAAGTCGCCTAGGCCCATAATTCCAATCGATATTCGGAGATTCCTAGGTTTAGTTTGTTACTATAGGATATTTGTGTAGATTTTCTCGACTATAGTTTCCTCGCAGAATAAGTTGACCTAGAAGAATGTGAATTTCTTATTGTCTTATGGTTGTGAGGTTTTTTTTTGAGAAGTTAAAAGATAAGTTGACTTTATCTTCAGTTTTGATCTTTCTTAATGGTAATGATAGATTCGTGATTTATTGTGATGCATCTCGTATAGGACTTGGTTACGTGTTGATGCAACATGGTAGGGTGGTGGCTATGCTTCTAGGCAGTTGAATGTTTGTGAGAGGAATTATCCAACTCATGACTCGGACTTGTTGGTTGTGGTGTTTGAATTTATGATTTTGTGTCACTATTTGTATGAAGTACATATAGTTATCCATTTTGATCATAAATAGCCTGCAATATGTTTCCACCCAGAAAAAGTTGAATCTCAGGGTAGAAGAGGTGGCTTGAGTTACTGAAAAACTATGACATGAGTCTCAACTACCACCCAGGTAAAGCTAATATGGTTGTTGATGCTCATAGCAGGTTATCCATAGGGATTCTAGCTCATGTGGATGAAAATAAGTGGGAGTTGGTGAAAGATTTTCACTATTTCTCTAACCTTGGAGTTCGTCTCTTGGACTTTGAGGTTGGGTGATTGTTTGTGCAAAAGATGGTGCAGTCATCTCTGGGTACTGAAATAAAGGAGAAGCAGGTATTGGATCCTATTTTAAGGAGTATTAAGGGAGATCTGGGACAACAAAAGGTTGTAGATATTGATATTGGTGGTGATTGTATCTTTAGATACCAAGGAAGATTATGCGTTCTCATTGTGGATGAGTTGTGAGAGAGGATCTTGGCTGAGGCTAACAAGTCGTGTTATGCCATTAATCCTGGTTCGACGAAGATGTATCATGATCTTTAGGAGATTTATTGTTGGAACAATATGAAGTTAGATGTGGCTAGTTTTGTTGCTAAATGCATGGTGTATCAATAAGTGAAGGTTGAGCACTTGCGACCCAGAGGTTTGTATCAAGAAATTAAGTTGCCTATGTTTAACTGGGAAGTGATTAATATGGATTTCATTATCGTTCTTCCTCAGTATCGGAATATGATTGATTCAATTTGGGTCATCATGGATAGGATGACTAAGTTTGCTCATTTCTTACTAGTGAGGATTAACTATTCGACAGAGTATTATGTGAAGTTGTTCCTCCAAGAGATTGTAAAGATGCATGGAGCACCTATTTCTATCATGTAAAGTTGTTCCTCCAAGATATTGTAAAGTTGCATGGGGAACCTATTTCTATTATGTAAGATCACACTACTAAGTTCTTAGCACCTTTGGCGATCCTTTTAGAGAGGTAAGGGAACTAAGGTGAGCCTTAGTACTACTTTTCACCCGCAACCAGATCAACATGCAGAAAGAACTATTCAGACATTGATAGATATACTTCTAACTTACATGATTGACTGTGGTGGTAGTTTGGTTGATCATTTGCCTCTTATAGAGTTTGTGTACAATAATAGCCACCACTCTAGTATTTGGATGGCTCCGTCTAAGGCATTGTGTGGTAGGATGGGTAGATATCCTAAGTTCGAGGTTAGTATGGTAGAGATGTTTGGGCCTGATTTGGTTTACCAAGACACTAAGAAGGTGATGGTGATTCGGGATATACTTAAGACCGCCCAAAAATTCAAAAGGTCCCATGTGAATATGAGGCTTAGGGAGTTAAAGTCTGAGGTTGGCTATTAGGTGTTCTTGAAGGTGTCTCCCATGAAAGTAGTAGCATGATTTGGGGGAAAAGGGAAGCTCATTCTATGGTATATCATCCCGTACTTGGTATTAAAGAGTTTTGGTAGGGTTGCATATGAATTGGCATTGCCTCTTAGTTTGAGCTCATTCATTTGGTGTTTTATGTTTCGATGTTGAGGTAGTGTGTGGGTGATCCTTCGGCAATTGTTCCTTTGGAGTAGGTGGCTATATTAGATTCCTTATCTTATGAGGTTGTCCTGGTTGAAATATTGAATTGGCTAGTTCAGCGACTGCAAACAATGGATGTGGCTTAGAGAAAGGTTCTATGGAGGAACCACAAGGTTGAAAAGGCTACTTGGGAAGCCAAAAGGGACATAAAGTCCATGTATCCATTCTTATTTATCATTCTGAATAATCATGCTTAAAGTATGTGTATTCCTTAGTATCTTTGTTTTCTGTTTTTCTTAAAGGTGAAAGTAGAGGTATGTAGAGTCAATTTATGCTAATAAACTCATTGTCCCGTCATTTGAGGATGAATGATCCAAGTGGGGGAGAATTGAGACACCCCGAATTTTTGGTCCTTGGAAATTTCTTGAGATTTGAGCTCACTGCCTTGGTAACAACGCACCCTATGAGTTGTAGGGTCTCCCAATGAGTCGTTGGAACGAGTCATAACCAAATTCATAATTTTATGTCTTGATTATGCACTGAGTACGAGTGGTTCACTAAGAGTCGTAAGGATATGTTATGAGTCGTTAGGTATAATCATAGGGCGTCAAGTGTAAGTCCTAATTTTGGTTTTATGCTTACTATAAATGAACCCAAACGAGTCGTAAGATCCCATTATGAGTGGGTTTGATGATTTGTCAGGTCAACGGCGTATGGTGTCCTATAGACTATCCTGGTTATGACTCGTGGTGACGTGTCATAAGGAATGACTACGAGTCAAGGGTTTACTTGGTGTCAAAGACAACCCTTTTTTATCTTTTAAGTTGAGGGGGAATTCTAGACATTTGACCTCTTACCCAACTTGAAAAACACGTCTTATAACCTTATAAGGGTGATATTAGCAATTAGAATAACATCAAAATAATTTTTCAACACTGTCAAATTCCTCAAAGTGAAAAGCACTTAGGGCTTTCAAGAGGTTGATCAATTAGGGTTTTCAAGGGTGATTTCTCTCTGTATATCTTACTATTACAAGCATATGACTCTTCCGTCAATGTTAATTTGTTAAAATCTTATGTATTAAAGTGTTGTTCAAATGTAATTATTTTGGTTCTTTTAACAAGAATTGTGGGTTTTGAATGCTTATTGTAGAACAATGTCTTCTCATGATTTAATCATGATTATTCGTGGTTTAAATATGGTTTTGAACTTGTGGGTGTATGGGTATGGTGAATTAGCCAAGAAATTGTGATATTACCAAACATATGGCTTTTGAAGTTTTTATGACCCCAACCCTATAATGTGAAGTTGCTTTTGAGTTATTAGAAAGTTGGGAATTTGTAAAATTGAACTAGTTTTGAAATATTGAATGATATAATGATGTCTTTGAAACACAATGGTATGATTTAATAAACAAAGGGAGTCGGTATACCCCATCTTGTATTAATGAACCAACCGATTTGTTTTCCCCAAGTAAATAGAAAATTGTTTTGGCATGTTGTTATTACCTTACAAGTGTAGTTGGTATAACGACACCAACAATGTATGCCTTAATATGAAATATGGCTCATGATTAGGATTTTCTGATAAATGTTTTAATTAGGATTTAATAAGGGTTTTGTAGCTGAGTCGTGAAAGTTGAGGTCCAGGTGACCGACACGTGAAACACCATTTGCCGACGTAGGGGTTAAACTAACAAGGGAGGTTCGAGTCCCCCTTATTATTATTTCATAATTAGGGATGTTTGAGTCCCCTTAAATCATTACATGATCGGGTGCTTAAGTCACCTTAGTATAGGTTTGGAGGTTCGAGTCCCTCATGTGCATATATATGAGATTATTGTCTGGTTGGTGCGACTACATGCACTGGGAACCGATCAGGGTGAGAGTTAGGGCCAATATAGACTGTGGCTACTGTTATATGATGGTTGAGATACAAAATCAAGGTTAAGGTTTCAAAGTTCATGCTAAACCTTGTTTCCTATCCCGGCATGAAATATACATATACATATATATATACGTATTTTCATTTGATTATGTGAATTGGATGACTTGGTTTGAATTTATGATATCATTTTATATTTAACCCTGAGTTACATGCTAGAGTTCACCCTGCCAACCATCTTCGAATGTAGTTTCCCCACGCAATGCAGGATTTGGCAATATTTCTGCATCTCTTGCTCAGTGATTATCAATTTATCGAGAGTCGATATGAAATAGTGAGCTTCTATGCTTTAGAAGGCCCCATTTTAGGATTATGTTTTTCTTTAGAGTTATAGACTACTGGATACTATTTTTTGCTATAGTCGGGCGCATGTCTCGACACTTTATAGATATTCGGTTTGGTAGTGGGTTTGTCGAACTACTGTGCACTTGGGATGGTTTGGTTATACACATATCATAATATCTTTAACTTCAAGTTATCTTATCTTGATATATTATTGGAGTTCACCCAACATGGGTATGAGGTAGTCTATATTTTGCGTATTAGGGATGGTCTACGGTCATTGTTGGACTTGAGATAACCCTTACGACCAGGCCCTAGTTCGGGTTGTGCCATGTTGGCCGATTGTTTTGGATGGTGGTCGGTTGTTGATCATAGAAGTATTAATTGTTCTTGAATCTATATTGTGATATGTTCGGAATTCATTCGATATTGAGAATATTGTGTTTACTTGGTTAGGTGCAAGGGGTAGTCTCCGTTCCACGTGGGACTTGAGATAGCCCTCATGGCCAGGCCATTGTTTGGGTTGTGACAATTAATTAAAATCATTTATTATGTAATCACCACGTATTGAATAATCCTAGTTTATCAACTATCCATTACTAGCCACTGTAACAACATTCACCGCTGGTCATTAATTATCATTGATCCTCAATTATCACTAATAATCAACTTTACCGCTTTATAATATTTAACACTTGCTCTTTAAAACTGTCATCACTTATATCAATAATGTACCAAAATTACATATAACTAGACATAAGCATATAGTTTCCATATATTGGGTATAACCGAACTCAAACCGATAGATGTAAACATAGGTAAATCAATGTAATCATCCTCCAGCCTTGATGAGTATCAATGCATCATCATAATCATCCTCCGACCTTGTTAGGTATCAATATCATCAAAATCAGCATCCGTCTTGTTATCAAATTATGATCACAATATCCTCTGGCATTGTTGGGAATTAATATATCATAATAATCATCCTCCGGCCGTGTCGTGTATCAATATCATCATAGCATCCTCCATCCTTTTTGGGTATCAATATTATCATAGTGTCCTCCAAACTTGCTGGGTATCAATACCATCATAGTATCCTCTGGCCCTTCCGGTACTAATATATCATCTTCCAAAATTTAATGATGTATATAATCAATGCCCTAAGTGCCAATATAGTCAAGCATCAAGATTTCAAACATAATTCATGACACAATATAATTAAATAAATCGAAATGACAATATAACAAAACTAATAACACAATTTCAATCGTCATCAATAAGGATGCTCTCTAACATACTTACAAGCATAATTGTTTAGCATGATCATAGTCATAAGAAATATCATGAGCAATTACTTATCAATAGTATAATCCATGGCTTATATGTTTTTCAATTGTTTGAGCAATAGCTAATCAATGACATAATCTATAGCTTTTTCATAGGGTGGTCCATAACTTAATCAATGGATTAGAAAATATATTACTAAAGGGCTCATTCAATGGTATATACGGTAGCCCAATCAATAGCAACGACAATAGCAAAGTAAGTAGCTCGTCATAGCTTAACCAATAAATTATACATATGGCGTAATTATTTTGGAATTTCTTCCAATGCCATCCATCATCACCAACAAGTACCAAGGTTCCCAACTATACCCTCAAAATGGAATTCACTAAGACTTTAGTAAGCCTCTAAGGGTCTGAATATAACTATTCACTAATCTTGGCTTACGGTGGGTGAAAGAGCCCACTTATAAATACCTAAAATACATTCTAAGTCAAACACTACCTTGGACGATTCTATAGTATCTAAATCCACACTTAGATGTATAACAAACCACCATTAATCCTATGGTAGATATTCTTGTAAGGCACGTAAATAATTCAAATGTGAATCAACCTCCATTAATGTAAGCAACTATGGCCAATCTTACCCTAAGCATGATTAACAATTTTTTTTACATATTTTAGAGTAAACCATGGAATTATCATGCTAAATATGAGTAATGAAGTCTAATGCACTAAGGTTCAAGGAAAAAAGAAAAGTGTTTCCACTCGATGATTTCAAAATAGCCTAAATGGTCCAACTAACCCAAGTCCTGCATTTGTTCAATCCAACACCTAAAAACCATCTCAATCTAACGAGATATCATAAATATACTATGAAAAATCTCAATCTAAAAAGAGATAAACCTAGCCTACCTAGACACCAAAGAAAGCTCAACAAACTGCTAAATCCTCATTTTTCCCTTATGAGAGCCTCCTCAAGATGCTAAGCTATCAAAAACACATTGTACTCCTCATACTAGAATAATAATACCCATATTCGACCATCGTGATTCGGGTCCCAAAATCACCTAAAAACCCCCATATGGGTCCTACATACGAAAATTGCATTTCTGAAACCAACCCAAGATTTATAAAAGCTCAAGGAATCATTACTCTAAAAATGTGTGTAAACCAATCTAAGTTTTGTCTTAAATCAAGCCCTAAAGGTTTTGGGGTTTTGAGAAAATACTTAAGAAATTTCACCAAGAAAAGGGTGAATTCTAACCTTAAATCGGATGATAATAACAAAAAAATCATTAATCTATCTCTCCATACTCCCATAAACTTCAATTTTAAGATAACATATAATTCTTTGTTTTTGGCTCTCAAGACATGAGTGAAAATGAGAAAAATTGCAGGCTAAGGGGTCCTTTTTACGAGGTCCATGTCCTCAGAAGTCGCTATCACAACCTGCAGGTATGTAATCACATCATCTTGTGGTTAGCACAACTTATCGCGGTTGCGTCACCTACATGTGATTGCATCACCGTTTATCGCAACTCAAGGATGGTGCTCGCAGCTGCATCAAATGAAAACTGAAAATTGGAAAATTTTCCAAGTTTTTGTCAAGTCTTCTATATTCATTCGAAACGTCATATACACAAAATAACTATGTAGCCACACTAAATTGGACCACTATGGCGTGCTTGGATTTTTCATACAATGTAGATTAAACAAAATGTCGATGCCATACCCATATTTCCAATTTCTCAACTTTTCGTCCAATACATCAAAATGAGCTTGGGTGCCTCTAGATCAAACCAAACATCTACCAAGAATAAAATCAACATTTTGGAGCTGCTGGTGCATTAAAAATCTGTGCATAAGATTAGTTTACTACAATTTTCGCCCGATATCCATTTGGAACTGACAAAGACTTCTATACAGGAAATTTGCTCTATGAATCAAACGAACTGCCCAATAACACAACTGTCTGTCCCAACAAGACATAAATAACTTAGGGCTGCTATAGAAAAACATTAATGGAGAAAATATACAGAAATTTGGAAAATGACTAGAAGAATCATTACAATATCCACTACTAAAGGAGCTTTCATCCAAGAAAGTTAAAGAATAGGATGTACCTTAAGTCTCAAATAGGTGAGGATGTTGGTTTCACTTCTCGACCTCCATTTCCCAAGTGGGCTCCTCCATTGGGTGGTGCCTGCACTGAACCTTAACTATAGTAATCTCTCCAGTGCGCAACCTCTTAGCATCACTTGCCAAAATGAGCACCAGAGCCACAACAAAGGTCAAACAATCATCCAACTAGACTGAGTCCTATCAAAGCACATGACAAAGATAAGGAATGTATTGCCGCAACATAAAGAAATGGAAAATTTAATGAACAATGGAATAATTTGGAGGTAGGGCTAAGTATTAAGCCACCTCGCCAACTGCATAAAGAATTTAAAAATGTCCAATATATCTAGGGATGAGCTAGACCTTCATCCCGGACATAATCATACCCTTCATGAGCGACACACAAAGGAATACACGATCACCAACACCAAATCTCAAGGGATAAAGCCTACTATTTGTATAGTCTTCTGCCTACTATGAGCCACTCTCAACCTATCCTGAATCACGCTGTCTCAAACCATCAAACTAGAGAACGAATCTTCTACCATTGAAAGCCACAAAAGGAGCGATCTTTATAATCAAATGATAACTATTGTTATAAGAAAACTCTACCAAAGCCAAGTGTCACTCCTACTGGCCTCCAAAAACCATAACACATGCTCAAAGCATATCCTCAAGAACCTGAATAGTCCATTTCGACTAACCATCTATCTCTTGATAAAAGGTTGTACTAAGATCAACCTGAGTGACCAACTCCTCCTTAAAGCTGTCCAAAACTATAAAGTGAACATAGAACAACAGTGTAAAATAATAGAAATGGGAACACCATGCAAATGGAATATCTCTTAAACATAGATATGGGCTAACATTTGAGCACTAAAGGAAATCTGAATAGGAATGAATATGATGTATTTGTCAAACCGTCTACATTGACCCAAATCCTATAGGAAACACAACAAGTGTGAGACAAACGACTAACGAAATCTATGTCAATTCATTCTATTTCCACTAGAGAATGGGTAAGTTAATCCACCATGTCAATAATGCTCAGCCTTTGCCAACAGACAACATAGGCAACGTCCTATAATGTCTATCACATTGCTCTTTATACCACTCTACCAATAATGTTGTCTCAAATCTCTATACATCTTGGTTGTACCAAGATGAATGTAATATCTTGAGTTGTGAACCTCATGCAAAATCAAATGAATCAAGGCATCAATCCTTGGAAAACAAATGCAACCTTCAAATCTCAAAACACCCTATGAATCTATTGTTTTCCTTTCGGACTCACCACTCAACACCTAATCACGATTGAAGCAAAACTTACTATCCTCAAACTGATAATCTCAAATATACTTAGATAGCTAGGAATTCACCTCCACACTAAAAGAGATCCTCCATGGATCTGAAATATCAAGGCGAATGATGTAGTTGGTTAAGGACTAAATGTCCTTTGCCAACGACCTTTGAGAAATTGAAATACAAGCAAAGCTACCCATACTCACTACCTTCCGACTCAAGGCATCCACTACTATATTCGCCTTGCTCGGAAGAAACAAGATGGGATTATTAGAATCCTTAAGCAACTTCTTCCATTTATGCGGTCTAGCATTAAGCTTCCTTTGGTTAATAAGATGCTAAAGACTGCTATGATAGGTAAAAACGACCACTGCTAACTCCAAATCAAGAATGGAATAGTTGCGCTCGTGAATCTTAAGATTTCTAGAAGTATAAATAATAACACAGACTTGTTGTATCAATACACAATCGAAAACAATACCAGAAGCATAAAAAATATAGTGAATCCATTACCCTCAACAGGAAGACCCAAAAATATGAGCTGGATTATGTAAATCCTTGAGCTTACTAAATTTTAACTCACACTTATAAGATCAATGGAAAGGAACCTCTATCTAAGTCAAGCTAGTCATACGTGCTGAAATAGTAGGAAAACCCTAGACAAAGCATTTATAATAACCAACTAATCCAATGAGTCTATGAACCTTTGTAGGATATGTAGGTATATCCCAAATACGAATCGCCTCAATATTTGTTGAGGTCTACCATAATACTATCCTTAGACACAATATGTCAAAAGAATGTTACTGACTGAAGCAAAAACTCACTTTTAGAGAACTTGGCAAAAAGCACATGATCTATCAAAGTATAAATCATGATCCTCAAATGATAAGCATGCTCCTTCTTACTCCTCATAAAAACAAGGATGTTGTAGATAAACATAATAAAAAAAGAATCAAAATAAGCTCTGAATAATCGGTTCATCAAGTCCATGAATGTTGATGGGGATTTAGTCAAACAAATGATAACACCAAGAACTCCCAATTAATATAACGGGTCATAAAAGTTGTAACCAGATCCTTAACAGATGGTAACCAGATCTCAAATCAATCTTAGAAAATACTATTTCTTCCTGAAGCTAGTCAAACACATTATCAATGTGGGGCATAGCATAATGGTTCTTTGTTGTCACCTTATTTAACTTTCTTTAATCAATAGACATTAGCGTGGAGCCACATTTCTTATTTACAAACAAAATAGGAGATCCCAAAGGAGATAGACTCGATCTAATGAGACCCTTACCAAGCAGATCCTATAGTTGAGAATTTAGATCCTTAAGCTCGACAGGATCCATATGGCAAGGTGCCATAAAAATAGGTTGGGTGCTAGGCTAAAGATCAATGGCAAACTTATTCTTACAAACATGGGGAATATTATAAAGGTTCGTAGGAAACTCATAAACAAAAGGAATAGAGCCAAGTGACTGACTCTCCACAATAGTATCACAAATATAAGTGAGATAAGATTGGCAATATCTTAAAATAAGTTTCTAAGAATACATATAAAAAATAATCCCCATCAACTCACAGCTAACAACCCTCATTCATAAGCTATGGAGTATATCGGTCATGGCTAAGGTAATGGTCTTGGGAATCACAATCCATGACCGTATAAGAGTGAGATAACCAATGTATGCCCATAATCACATCAAAATCCACTATATCCATAATAATAATATCAGCATAAGTATCAACATCACTAACAGTCATAACAAATATCTGAATACTCGATCCATAACTAAAGAATCTCCCACGAGGGAAGATACATGCAATGTCACAGAAGATAAATCATGAAACATGTCCAATTGTGGTGCATAATTAGTAAAAATATAAGAATAAGTGGATCCTTGATAAAATAAAGAAAAGTCGACTGATGGCTCACTAATATCGTACCCGTACCAATAGCATCCAAAGTCATAGACTTGGGTCTAGTAGGTACTATACACAATTGACCACACCCGTCACCTACCTATGTACCTTACCGACCTCTTATCCTGCCTGCCTAAGAACCTTCTCTAGTACACTAGAAACTACCTCTGCAACCATGAGAACCACCTCTAACTAAGGGATGAATTTCTCTAATAGGGGGAACACTCTGATGTAACGAAATAATCACCCTCTAACTAGGGCAATTTCATAAATAATGACAAGGGAGTCCACAAGTAAAACAAGAAACATAAGCTTAATTAAAACCAATAGATCAAATTTTCCCATAGTAACAACCATGACTAGAATTCCCTAAATATGAACCTCTTAAATACACACCACTACCCTTACCAGGGCGATCACTTGCTTTAGAAAAATCTCCATCAGTAATCTAAAATGCTACCTGAAATAGGTCGATTAGGATAACACTGAGACTCATAGAATAGATACAGAGGATACCTACTCTGAGAACTACCATATCTAGGTGGGAACTATGATGGCTACCACTGAATCTTCACTAAAACCTAGGATTATTATCCTGGCCATCATGACTCTCTCATTGCATCTCCTCTATTACCCTAGTGTGATCCAATACGTTGGCAAAAGATCTACCCATAATAACAAAACTCTGAATATAAATATGAATGGGAAGTCACAACCCTCTAAAAATGCAACAAACTCTCTTATACTTAGTATCCAAAATAGAAGTCGCATGCATAGCCAACTCATAAAAATGACCCTCATACTTTGTAACAGTTATGGAGCACTGATACAATCTACAAAACTAATTTTTCAAATGATCTCTAAGTTTACGAGGCATGCACTTCTCCAAGAAAATCTCAGAGAACTTAGTCTATGACAGGGGAGAAGATCCAGCCGATCTAGAATCTACATAATTTTTCCACCAATGTCGATAGCTAATCAAACTTAAATATGGTGCAATCCACACAACGAGTCTTGATAAGGCTAATATTATTGACCATATCCTTACAAGTAATCAGGAACTCATATGTATCCATGCTCAGAGCACCAGAAAACCTAAGCGGAGCCAATCTTAAGAATCTACCCAATATTTTCTGCTCCTTAGAAGATATAGTAGGTTGAGCAAGCACTTGCCAAGCAACTAATGACTGAGCAACTACAAAAGCAAGAGCAACCTCAACTCTCCACTCTAGTTTGTATACTGTGCACCATCAGATGGAGAACTATCAACTTAACCCAAAGGTTGTACCAACTCATCTCTAAGCACTAAAGAGGAAATAAATCCTGGTGGATCCTAGAATGATCCCTACCCTACTACCGGTTGCTGCTGAATAACCTTTGGCTCAAGAACAAGAATAGAACCTATAAAAGGTTGTGATAATGCTAAACTTACACGTAAATTTAGTGCAAGGAGGTCGTCATCAATATATTTACCCAACTTTGGCGTCGGGGTCGAATCCACAGGGAACAATGTGAGTGGCGATTAAACTTGTTTGAAACTAAAGTTACAAGTTAAATTAAAACAATTGATATAAAAATATTAAATGGGGGTTTAAGGTTCACAGAGAATTAATTGTCACTTTCAATATTTTAGTGTTTGAAATCAGTCTAAATAGGAAACCAGAATTATATTCACTATGGGTTTTGGGAATTGACAGATACTAGGTAATGCTTGGGATTCTTGAAGTAAGTAGAAATAATAGATTATCCCTGACGACGATACTATCTGACTTATCTCTCGACCTCACCAAACAATTTATTATCTATATCTCTCAAACATAGATAACTTATCTATTTATAATAGAATGTTATCTTAGGTAGATTAATCCAGTTACAACATCAATCATTAAGCAGAAGGTTGGTAGCTTTTGAGTCCCTGTTGATAATTCACGTCCTCTAGTCTATTTCTCCATTAGAAGTAAATAAAACCTAAGGCATAATCTAATGTTTGCAACTAACAGATTTCAGTCAAAACAACAAAATTTCAAGACGTCCTACTACTCTTTGAATCCATTAAATGCCTAGTAACCTATCAGACCCTAATCCATGGATCCCATAACTCCAGCTAATGGAATTAGCCACTCATGATTTGATGAATGAAATAACAAGTTGAATTCATCATAATAAGGATAAACTTACGAATGGATGAAAAACAATAAGTAGTTTCTTTAATTTACTCACGAGATAGAAACCCAAAAATAGTTGATAAATGCTTTTGTAAAGAAACAAGAAAAATATTTGATGGTAAAGATGAAGCAATGTTACGTGCTTCTCTGATAATTAATGATCGATCCCTAAAAAACCCTATAACAAGTCTTTAAATAGTCAACCCTAAATAAGGATGTAAAATTAAAGTTTCAGTTTTCTCTTCGGATTGGATGACGACGATCTTGACAGCATGTTAGATGTCTGAAGACGTCTGTGAGATGTCATCAAAGGTCCAGTGAATTGTTATCTTCTAACTCTTCAGATGGAAAATCTGACGGCGTGTCAAAATTCTTGACGGCACGTGACAATTGCCGTCACAACTTTGCTGGAAATCAGTATTCTCTGCTTTTGGTTGACGGTAATTTTGACGCCATGTCATATATTTGATGGCCTTTCCTAAACATCATCACATTTTATCTCAGTTTCTCAGGTTCTGTCTAAGCTTGACGGCAACTTTGACAGTTGTCCCATGTATGACGGTGCTTCAAAATTGACGTCAGCTATACTTCAGCTTATTTACACCAGATTTCAGCTGATTTATTATTTTTTTCTTTGTTTTCCTCCCCGATCACTTGTATCTGAATTAACACATTAAAAGAAATTTAAAAAACAAAAGTTTCTTAAGACCTCACAATTATTCAGAGTTAAAAGCTTTAAATGTGTTAGCATCGGCTCACACATCAGGATACCTTTCTTGACACCGAGCTAGGGAAACATGACGTAGCTATCGATAACCTCTAGGTTATCCATGGACAGGAGTAGGATCCTTAGGCTCGATCTTGGGACCCTCATCATATGTAGCAATAAAATGTGTCCTGATTATTTACGAAAGAGTAAAGTCAAGGAAATACTTATACAAACCAACTGAGACCCTTAGAACGATATGACACGATATGTGTGAAAGAAGTGAAGAACTCCTAATAATATCCCATCGCCTCCTGAAAATAGGAAACATACATTATCATTCTAATTCATAGGAGTCTACTGGGCACATGCTCTTGTACAAACAATACTGGTGAAACTTGGCTCTGATACAAATTTGTCATGACCTAATTTACGAGTCATGATGGCACTTACTAAATCCTACCAGTAGGTAAGACAAACCATAATTTGTATCTAACACAATGGGTTAATTTGATAGGAAATGCCCAATATAGGCAAAATTTCAAGAAAAAAATTTATAGATAACTAAGAGTTCTATAGAAAATAAATTGTCAATAAAAGATACCAATCCCACGACCTGGTAGAGACACTACAATAGAATCTCATAATATCAATAAAACTCTAAGTTTAGAATAGTCAATACAACTATCTCAAACCAAAAGACTAAAAATAAAGATAGATGTAAATAGGTGACTCGAACTCCAAGAGATCAAACTATCTCCTTAAATCATTTACCACATAAACTACGATCAACGATGACCGTTACTACTCGAATCTATACCCAAAAAGTAAAGAATTTTAGTATGAGTACAAAAAATAGGTACATTGTATGACTGAGCTAAATCATGATATAAGTATGATAAAAAGCAAGATAACATAACTAAGTCAAGGTACAAATATGAACCTAAATTATCTCTAACATTGTTGTACATAAAAAGTAACTAAATTGAAATAATAAGATAATATGAGGCACAAAAACTTGCCAATAACTGCTGGAACATAATAAGAAAATAATTCAAAATAATAATGTATTAATAAACATAATGTATCAATAAACATCAACAAAAATAAAAATAACTAGGAAATTGGCTCCCATAAAGTAATTGGTGCAGAAAAGTAAAAAACCCGTCACAACCTCCCATATGATTGGAGAATAAACTTAAGATAAGAATAAGAAAATCAACCAATATAATATATAATGTTCATCATCATTTAACCATCATTCCACAATTTTAATCAATATACCATTTACCAACATTATCATAATTTGCCAATATTTCATAATAATTCCATTAATTAACAACCTTATCATCGATACTCAAAAGTCCTTATTTATTAGCTAACCATATCTATTTAACTAGTCCATTTAATAACTGGTTTTATTTAGCCTCTAGTCATCATTCAACAACTAATCACATCATATCAACTAATCACTCTTCATTAGGTGGCCACCATTAATCATCTAACACAATTTATCAACTTAAAAAATTTATAAATTAACATAATTTATCAACTTACACCATTTATCAACTAACATCATTTATTATCTAATCAACATTTATCGACTAATCCTTGTTTATAAACTTGCCATTACTAGTAACTTAAATAACATTCAACACTAGTCATAAATTATCAGTAATCCTCAATTATCACTAATCATCAACCATACCTCTTTATAAGTATTTAACACTTGTGGGCTATAACCAACATTCCTAATGTCTGCAACATACCCAAATAACTTATAAGTAGACATATGCATATAATTTCCATACATAGGGCATAACCGGACTTGACTCGGTAGATGTATACTTAGGCATATCAATGTAATCATCCTCTAGTATTTTAGGGTATCAATACATCATAATAATCATCTTCTAGCCTTGTTGGGTATCCATATCATCATAATTATCCTTTATTCTTGCCAGGTCTTAATATATAATCACAATATCCTCCAGCCTTGACAAACATCAATAAATTATCATAATAATCCTCCAAGTATAAATATCATCATAGTATTTTTTGGTCTTTATGAGTATCAATATCATTAAAATATCCACTGGACATGTCAGGCATCAAAATATCATCTTTAAAAATTTAACTAGGTATATTATAACTCAATTGCTATCGTTATCAATAAGGATGCTCTCTGACATAATTACTAGCATAATATTTTAGCATAATCATATTCATAAGCAATATAATGAGTAATGACTTATCAATAGTATAATCCATGGCTTATCATTAGTAAAGAAAGTATTTTTTCAATCGCTTAAGCAATAGCTAATCCATGACATAATCTATTGGTTTTTCATTAGGTGGTCCATAACATAATTTATTGCTTAGACTATATCATAGTAAAGGTCTCATTCAATGTTATATTTTGTAGCCTAATCAATAGCCACTACTATAGCATACTCAATATCTCATCAAAGCTTAAACAATAAACCATACAAATGTCATAATCGTTTAGGCATTCCTTCCAATGTTATCCATAGTCATCAATAAGTACAAAGGTTCCTCAATATTAACTCAAAATGGCATTCTCTTAGCATTTAGTAAGCGTATAAGGGTCTCAAGATAACTATTCATTAATATCTACTTATGGTAGGTAAAAGAGCCCACTTCTAAATACCAAAAATATATTCTATGTCAAACACTACCCCGAACTAGGCTATGGTATCTAAATCCATATTTAGATGTATATCAAGCCACTATTATTCCTAAGATAGAGATTCTTATCAAGCACTTAAAATAATTCAAATGGGAACTAAGGCAACCTTCATTAATGTAAACAACTAAGGCCAATCTTATTCTAATCATTATTAACAAGGCATTTTACTTAGTTTAAAGAAAAATAAGACATTATCATGCTACATATAAGTAATGAAGTCTAATGTACTAAGGTTCAAGGAAAAATGCTAAGTGTTTTAACTTTATGATTTTAAAATAGCCTAAACGGTCCAACTAACTCAAGTCCTTCATTTAATCAATCCAACTCCTAAAACCCATCCCAATCTAACAAGATATCATAAATATACTATGATATAACTCAATAAAACATGGGATAAAACTAGCCTACGTCTAAGCCGAGAAAAGCTCAATGATCCATTAAATCTTTGCTTTTCCCTTTCGAGCAACCTTCTTATGATGCCAAGCATTCAAAAAAATATTTCACTCATCAATATTAAATAATGATACTTATATTGGAGCAATGTGCTTTGGACACAAAAATCACCTAAAAACACACACATGTGGGTAATTCCTTTGGAAATGGAACTTTCAAAACAACCCAAAATTTCATACAAGCTCAAGGGATCACTTCCCTAAAAATTGGTGAAAACCAAGCTATGTCGGGGCTAAAATCAAGACTTAAAGGTTTTGGGGTTCTGAACAAATAATAATGTAATTCCACTAAGAAAAAGATTTATTCAAACCATAAATTGGAAGATAATCACAAAAATAAATGTTAATCTAGCTCCCCAAGCTCCCACAAGCTTCAATTTTGAGCTGACATAATATTCTAGGGTTTTTGGCTCTAAAAACTATGAGTGAAAATAGGTAGAATCGTGGATTAATGGGTATTTTTATAGACAATCCAGGTCCTCAAAAGTCACTATCATGACCTATATGTATGCGATTGCAGCATCTTATGGTCTACAAAACATAGCACGATCGCGCCACCTATATGAAATCGTATCACAGCTATTTCAGCCTAAGGATGCCGATTACGACTTCATTAGTTGATAGATGAAACTTGGAAATTCATGCAAACAAACTATGAAACCATACTAAATTTGATGTTTTAATGTAATGAAGTACTCAAATTTTCCATCTGAGTTCATTTTGAAAAAATATGTGTCACACACCCATATTTCTAATTTCTCAACTTTTCGACCAACAGGTCGAAACAACCCCGGCTACCTTGAGACCCAATAGAAAGCTATACCTAGCCTAAAATTGAAATTTTAGAGCTATTAAAACAGTCATAATTTAAATAAAATATCATTTTATTGATGTTTTGCTCGGTGGCTATATGGAACCAATAAAGACTTATATCCTTGGAATTTGCTCTAAAAACTAAACAAATTGCCCGATAAGCAAACTGTGAGTTCCATCAAGTCACAAAAGACTTGGGGCATCTATAGAAAATCTCTAATGAGAAAAATATTTAGAAATATGCAAAAAAAACTAAAGGGTCATTACATGAATAGCCATCAAAACTTTGATGTCTTATCACTTTGGCCTTCACTTTCCCCTTTTAGATTAATTTTTCCTATTTGTTAGTTGTTTCCTTTATTTGCACATTATGGATAAAAACAATTATGAATAACACAACTTTCTTAAAATTTTACAATAATTCCTTGTCGAAAGCATCAAATGTGCCATCAAAATACCGACACATTATTCACCTTTAGGAATTTTTAGGCTGCTCATCAGTTAAAAATATAGTATGGATCATCCTAAGAATAATTCATTGTATGGGTCTTCATATCTGATCACTTGACAATGCTTTATTTAAATGGAAGTAACTTCTTGCTCTGTAGTTATATTGACGAGTGGTCGATAACATTAGAAAAAGACTCAAATATCTTTAATTTTGTGTATATGAAGCTAAAAACTCTTAATATTCTAGGATCTATGCTCATTTGAATTTGACCCTAGAAAAATCCTATATGAAAATTTAATTGGTATATAATCTTTCTTCTTACCTTTGAGCTAGAAGCTCCTTATGACATTGATTCATATCCAAAGCACTTTTCATACATAGAAATAATTGGGTTTTATTCAATACACATTTGAAGAACGTTTTTTTATATTAGTTTAAGATTCTGAGGTGTTATAATATCTCCCCCAGGATTATTTTACCTTAAATAAAGACTAACTAGGCTAAAAAGATAGAGAAGGAATATAAATCCCAAACTGAGTTCTAAGAGATGAATAATACCATGATAAGTGAATATATAAATAAAATATAGATTATACTAAGCTCGTGAAGGCATACTGAGGCATGTGAGCTGCTGAGTGACACAAGGGTGTGAGGAATACTTAGGAGAAAACTACTAATTAAGTTAGAATTGAATTATAAGGGGAAAAAAAGGGTACTTGGTCATCATATCTATTTTAATTGAAAAGTAGACCCCTCAAGTAGATGATTTCTCCAAAGAACTTTCACCCAAGAATCTTTCTTGTTTCTCAACATACGAACCTGATGGTCAGGAATCTCTATTGGAACATCTTTATAAAAGACATTATACTTCACCCCAGTACTCTTTCGAAGGTCGATTAAAGCTAAATCACCAATACATTTGAGACACATGAAAAATAGAACGCACTGAAGCTAAATCTGTTGGACAGATCATTGTCAGCATCACCATTGCGCCTTAAAATCATATTATGATATTCATACCCATGTACACATTTCCCTTTATTTCCAAACCTCATCACCTCTTTCATGGGTGAAATTTTAAAGTAAACCCAATCCTCAAATAAAAACTCAAGATTTATTTCTCCTTAAATCTGCATAGTATTTTTGATGACACTAAGTTGTCTTCCTCCTCTATCTAATTAGCTGAACTTTCTCCATAGAATAATGGAATGATTCAGGTTCTATCAAAGTTGTTTCACCAACCATAAACCAATCAATATGACATCTACACCACCTACCATAAAGTGCCTCAAGAAAGCCATCTAAATACTTGAGCGATAACTGTTATTATAGTCAAACTCAATCAAAGGCAAGTGACGATCCCAACAACCTTTAAAAATGATCACATAAGCTCTTAATATGTCATTTAAAGTCTAGATGGTCCACTATAGCTGACCATCTGCTATGGGTTATTACACCAAAATTACACCTCCGAAAAAATATTTAGTTGTAACTCAGTCAAATATATACCCCAACTATGTTAGGGTCGATCCCACAAGGAATATGTCAAAATTCTATCAAGTGTTTATCTAATTACCTACCACACAATTAAAAAGGGGGATGTTTTGAAAAAAAGAGCAATAAGAGTTGTTGATTGTTGAATTTGTAATCAATATGAAAAAATACTAGGATGGTGATCCCTATGACTAGATAGCTACACAAGTTGCTCATGGTAGAAAGCTATTTCTATGTGTTCCATGCTAATCCACCAGGATCAACTCATCTAAATGTCTTTCAAACTTGATTATATGAATTTAGCTAGTATTCTTTTGGTCTTAGAGTGTCGCACTTTTAACCCTTTATCTTGATCTTATATTAACTCTCCTTATTACGACTTGAGTTATTAGATGAAGGTTAGTAACTTCAAATCTCTATTTTTATTTTGTTTTCCAAATATTTAATTCTATATTGAGAAAGTCTATAATTCACATGAGTTCTAAATATTTACAACTATTAAAAACTAGTCATAATGAAGAAAATACTAATACATTCAAGTACATCAGTCTAGAATTAACCTCCGCTTAGCCTATTTTATTATTTAATCATGGTTACTAGTCATGGTGTTTCACTATTAATAATTGCAAGAACACAAGAAAAATTCTAGGATAAAAACAAAAGTATTAACTTATAATAATAAGGAAACCCAAAATCTCAACTTCAAATAAACCCTAGAAACAATGTTCATAAAATTCCAAGAATATGCCTTAGAATGTTACAATATAGAGTTAAAATATGGGAAAGTATAAGATCTTACAGAAGTCTTATAGGAATATCTATAAAAAACATAAAACCTATCCTAGTAAAAATATGTATTTTAGGTCAGTTGGCATTGGATGATAAGAAGGTATGATCGCGCTAAGAATCTATGATTATTCTATGGTTCCTGTGGTTTGGATCGTGGGTTGGTCATCTTCGTATCTTGTCAGGTACACTTCTTTATAAAGCCTCGTGGTTGTGTAAATGATCGTGTCTAGCACTTTTCTGATCCATCATTACTTCAGTCATCTACAACATTTATTCTTGGGAGATCTACCTATGACCTTAGGACATGATTGTATAATGATTACACACTCATGGAAGGTTCTCGACGGTGAGTCTCACTCTTAGTTCCTACAACTTTTTTTAGTTCTTCCTCCCATGAGAAAATGGTACGATTACATGTTCATGGTATAGTTATGGGAGCTCTTAATTCAATAAACTTATGAGGACCACTCAAAAATTTATTCCACGATATCCTAGGTACAACCGTGGTAAAATCTCACGGTCGTGCTTTCACTAATCTGATCCCCTAAAAGTTTAAATTTTAAAAATTTCCTTCTCTAAGCCTATTTGTTATACAATTATGCAAAAACCCATCATATCCACAGAAACATATGCTTGTACTTGAAAATATTTCAAATTTTAAGTGTCGTAAATTACATCAACACCTCTAACTTATAAAAGTTGCATGTCCTGAGGCAAACAAAACAAACTAGACTTTCTAAGATGCTTAACATAGAGAAAAACTAAGATTTGTATGGCAGTCATTTGCAAAACCTAGTTTTCAGAATGTAAACTAAATGAGTTTTATTCAACACCCTAAAATTTAGCAAAATCAACCAATGTAGTGTATATGCATGACAAGTACCCTAACACAACGAGTTCAAGAAGTGACATTATGAATAGACAACCTAACACTTAGAGTAATACACTAAGCAAACAAGAAGCAAAAAGAAGACAAAACTAATGCTCTCAAATTAGTGAAGTACCAACTCACTCAATATTGGCAAATGAATCTAGTAATTGGAATTGAATTAAATCTCTTACTCTCAAAACAAAGTCAAGTCATGTGCATTTGATATCATATTATTGCCCTTATTTTATGTTCTTTAGCTTTCTAAGAGATGGGTTAGGATCATTATAGGTATTTTAATGGCTTGTAATGTAGATTAAAGAATGGGTGATGTAAATTTGTTGAAGTGACTCAATCCTCCCGACACTACACTTCTTTAGGCTCTATTTTCCTACTTTCTTTTATTCTTGTCCCTTCTTAACAGTTTTATTTATTTTTGGATCCCTGATGCATTTTTATTTCACAATACTTTTCTTTATTTTATTTTTTTCTCATTTTTCTTCCTTTTTCCATTTCTTCATACCGTACCTGAAGCCCTTTTTTTCCTTTTTCCTACACATTCTTCATATCCACTTTCTAGGCATCATTACTGTAATGACTCCCCATGTTATTTGTAATATTTTTAACATATTTTTATCCTTAGAGATTTTACATCCATAAGTCATTTATGACTTGATGAGATTGACAGCTCAATAATCAGGTAGTTTGTTAGTTTTTTAGGTCTAATTCCCTATTTAGAAGTCTTTAGTTATTCCAAATGGTATCTAGGCAAAAATATTTGGTAAAATAATTATGGATGCAAAAAACAACTGTTCCAGTAGCTATTGGTTATTTATTTTAGTCTAGGTAGACCACTTATTTTGGTCTCAACGCACCCCTGCACATTTTGAACGATTGGTAAGAAAGTAGGAAAATTAAAAAATTTTGTATGGGAACCACATTTGGTCAAAACTACCTCAAATGGAAAATCCGGCTTCACTATCGCATAAGGAATGTTGAATTTGTTATGGTTAGATAGTTTATTTGAATATATTAGATTTTGAATAAATCTCGAGGCCTTAGAGGAAAACTTTGAAATTTTCATGTTTCAGTTGTCTTTTGGTGTGCCTGTAGTCTCTCCTCATATACAAAAGGTAGTGTGATCACCCTACTTCTTGTGATGATTGAATCATTTTTTTATGGCACCAGATAGTGTGATTGTAGCCTTCATGCTAGGATTACAAAATCTGAGGATCTAGAAGGTGTATCAAAAGGCCCATTAGGTCGCGATTTTACTCATTTTCCACCACCCACTTGAGAGCAAAAATCCTAAAAGGTGTGATAACTTTAAATTAAGTCTTTGTGGTGACTTGGGAACTTGATTAACATCTAAAATCACAAATATCTTTAGATTTATGGTAATATTTCATCCCTTTCTTTAGGAATTTCTTAGTTCTTGACCCAAAACTCAAATAGCTCAAGGGTTTGATTTTTGCCCAAAATTAACTTGGTTTTCACCCATTCTTGAGGGTTATGAATCAATTATCATGTATTAATGTTGGTTTGACATTAGAAATATGGTTTTCATACGTGGAACCCACTTGTGGTTTTTGGTATCATTTTTTAGACTAGACGTACAATGGTACAATAAGAGTATCATTATTCTCTTATGATGAGTAGATTACTATTTTGATATATTGATGGCCTTTTTGTATTGTGTAGTGTAGTTGGATACTTAGTGAATGACTTATGGACTTTTTTGCGGTTCGGTTTTAAGGTAGGCTTATGTATACTATTCTTCGTTAGATGATGCTTGTTATATATTCCATGTGAATATGAATGTTAAGGCTGATATTGGATAGAATGAATTACTCTTGATTATTGAATTTTCGGGATAATATAAAGGTTTTTGACCCATAAGGTAAAATGCTTAATACACCATAGAATCATATTACTTTCTTCCTAGTTTGAGCTAATTCATAGAAGGGATTTGATATGATCCTAGGTTTGGGATATGGTTTATGTGTTGGACATATGATTAGTATGATTTTCCTTACTTGGACTCTTTAAGTGATCTAGGAATCATAAAATTGGCAGAGTTGATATAATAGCTCATAGTTCTTGGTGAAATTCCTAACATGGATTAATTATGGACTATGTACCACTTATACTTCAAATTAGATACCTTTTCCTAGTCCGGGTTATAAATTTCCTAATTTTGGAATTTGAGGATTAGAAGTGGGTTCTTCCATCCCACCTTAGTCTAACACTTGTGTTAGTCCCTGTGAACTATTTTATGAATGTTATGCATAGTTGAGAATAGTATGACTTTAGTGTAAGGTTACTTCATGACTTGGTGAGTCATGTTGGTATTTTCCTCATATATAGAATAATGGATCACGACCATTATATTCCTCTTATATGTGTGATGCCTATTGACACTATGCCTCCTTGATGTGAGTTGCCTCCTAGATATGAAATGATTATTGATATTATGAATCCTAGATGTATGATGCTTATTGGTATTATGCCTCCTAGATGTGAGATGCTTATTGATATTATGCCTCCGAGATATGAGATGCTTATTGATATTATGCCTCCTAGATGTGAAATAATTACAATTATGCCTTATGCCTTATAAATATGTTATACCTCATGGTTATGTTATAGCTCATAGCTACGAGATGACTTTTAAATATGATTAATGATATGATTTCCAGATATTTATGTTGTACTAAGGACCTAATTATGATTTTGTAATTATTCAGTACATATTATTACGCACAAGGTTGTGTTATGATATCAGTTGGACATACGGGAAATGCTCATCCATGTAGAAGATATGGTAGTAGTTTATATATATATTGATGCGTATGGTTCGATTGGTTTTATATTAATGATGGCATACATATATTTGGTACATTCATGATTATTAATTTTGTGAGTGATGCTATTCTAGTTAAAATATATTCTTACTATTGATCTCCCTAAATAAGGGTTAAAGCCAACTTTTTACCCTAAAATTTAATTATATTAATAACCACATGTTTTATTGAATAACTCATATGAAAAATAGGTTAATAATAATATTTTAAAGACCTGACTGAGAAAAATTTTGATCTATAACTTGATACTACTAATTACTATAGTCTTGAGAGATTTTGACCCTTTTATACTTTAAAAGTATTTAGTCCCAAAGTTCACTCTGGGCAATGGAATTACAAATTTTCACTTTTTTTAGTGATGACTTTAGTCCGTGCAATTATTATATCTACATATATATGTATATATATCTAGCATAGGATAGAGAAAGATATTATATTAATGATATAAATTCTCGGTAAAACCCAATGAAAAATTTTAGTAATTCTATTATATATATGTGTGTTTATGACTATGATGATATTTTGTTACTTGCCAAGAACGGAGAACATTGGATTATACATTGATACTGGCCAAGGCTGGAGCATATTATGATAATGATATTGATACTTCATAAGGCTGGAGGATGGCTATGTTGATATAAAACAAAAGGCAAGAGGATGATTATATTGATGTCCCTATGTATACATCTATCGATTTGAGTCCGGCTATCCATATGTATGGTAATTATATACCCAACAAGGTCGAAGAGTTATTATGATTATGATGGTTATAATGATGATGGTTATGATAATTATGATATCATGGTGATCGTATGAGTGGAATGGTTGTGATGATTACATTATGATACTTTAACTGGTTATAATATTATGGATTTAGTTCCATTCATACTTGAGTGCGCATTACCTATAACCACTATATGCCTATATCAACCTATGCAGGGGGTTTTCATGGGTATGAGTGATGACTATTTCTTATGGTGTGTTTTCTGTTGATTGAATATTTTGAGCCTAGTGTGGTGGGGGCACGTGATAGGCTTGACTTGGAATATGATTGTCTGAACTATCCGATTACTAGCATTGTTATTAATATTGTTATTATTATTATTATGATCATTGTTATGGCTAGTTTATGATAGGTTATCTATTGATTTTGTATTATTATTTGAGGTATGATTCTCGTCTCTTCTATATTATGATTTCATTATTATGCATGACTCATGATTAGACAAATGGATTAGAAACCCTGAGTATTTTAACACTAGTTCTTGCTATAATTATGAGGTCTTAAAATGCTAGTCTAATGATGCAAGATATACTTTGAGTTGACCTTTGATATATATGTATATGTATACCTAGATATATATAACTATGGTACTACCATATATCCCTTCCTTTATTTATTCATATTGTATATTTATTCCTTGGCTTTTTATACTGTTATATATATATATTCTTTTTTTCCTTTATTCATATATTGGAAATTGATATATAGTGTAGTATTGAGGTTCCTGAGTATGGCTATAGTAAGATTATAATCCTAGATATCTCCTTCGACTTATTAAGCTAGTTTAGCAGATATGATTAGAGTAGTTACCCTTACTATCTCACTATATTTATTATATGATTGTTGGACACTTAGGTGTAGTTTTCATTCTTTTTATTTGTTATATGTATATGCATTTTCTTTGGAGCTCAATTGGCAGTTGCCTACTATGTAACATGTGTTTGATACTTATACTACACTTTGACATCGTGCAAATCATAGTATGGGTTATCATTGTTGATGTGTGAATCATGCAGAGAAATAATGGTTTAGAGACATAGAGTGAGCTCCTAATAGTTGGAGTATTACTTACCTCCCTCTTATGATTTAGACTAGTCTTTATGTTGTATTTAGAGATGGTTGTATCTGTATATTAATGTAACACCTCCTTTGTATCCTTGTTATGTTAAAAGATCTTGTAGTAATAACACTAGGTTTTTAGGACTATATTATGTATTTAATTTATTACTATATCTATTTTTCATTTTTTTCTTTATCTATTTAGGTAGTCTGGTAATAGGTATTTTGAACTACAGGTTTGGCTTGCCTACTGGTAGGTTATAGTAGGCGCCATCATGACATAAGAAATTTGGTCTTGACAAATTTGTATTAGAGCATAGGTTCACCAGTGTATTAGTATATGAGCAAAGTGTTAAGTAGAGTCCTATAGATCATTGTAGAGACTTCCATAACCTATATTTGGGCGGCTACAAGGATATTCTTAGGAAATTTATTTCTTGACTTCTTTTCATATGTTTGCATTTCTATGAACATCAATCACATTCTTTGATCCTATTCAATACCTAACTAATGATGCAAGATGGTTGATAGATATAGATAAGACCTTGACATCGGTTTTCAAAGCTTCAGTGCATTGTTGCACTAAAGTGTAAGAGATGGATATATAAAATCTCTAACATCAACCAAAGAATTTAGGTCCAACATAGGTTCCTACATATCTTGTGACTACTTCCACCCTTCAAAGTTCAACATAGAGGATCCCAAGTTTTGTTTTTGATCCCTCACTACCATGGATGACATTCAAGATATCGACCAGTTCTTAGGCTAGAGTTTTATTGGTTGTTGGTCATTAAGGTTCTTAAATAGTTTATTAGTATATGATTAGATTTATGGATTCGGGTCGGAGCACTTGATAGCAATTGGGTTTTCCTTCCCTCAGGTTATGGATCATGCAAGAGTCACAGACATAGCATGTATTAAGACTTATGGAGGTGGAAACAATAGTCCTTTCTATCATATGGTTCTATTGGTATTTTATTTGGGAGTGAGGATCCTTTAAATAGAGGCTAGCTTCATTTGCAGCCCATTCATTCAACACAAGTAGAATTTTTTTATTATGAATGGCTCTTAGATTAGTCGTGGTGATTATAGTAGGCATAGTCCCTATCAGACCTTGTGGAGTTTTTTATATGGGTCTTTAGACTGTGGTGGCCATTCTGGAATATGAGGGGCAGTATCCCAAAGTATTCCATTATTTTGTTTTGGTTGCATTGATATGGGATACTAATTCAGAGAGCACCCCCGTAGTGAATTAGTTTATTGGCCATAGTTAGTATGTAATAATTTAGTACTCCATAATATTCTAAGCTTGATTTATCTCTTAGTTGCATGTGTAATAGGTGTAAGGCTTGAAAAATTCACTAAGTGTTGAGGACTTAGTCATTTTCGAGACCCCTAAACTGTGTGGATTTTTAGATCTGTCTTCCCGACCTCAAAATTTTAGTTTTCGAGTTGATTTATGTTTAGGAAGGTTAAAAGTATAACTCAGGAGAGTTTTGGGACTTTCGAATTAGGTTGTGGATGTGCTTGGATGGCTAAAACAGTGAAGCCTCATGAAAGCCACATTGCACAAGGGCCGCAACGCAATAGCCACTTGACCTAAGCAAGGGTCACGGTGTGCCAAGGGTATCCCACCCAAATTCTTGATTTAAGAGCCCAAGGTTCATTTGACTCATTTTCTCTTAATACAATTGGTCTTTAACATGTTTTGCGACTTCAAAAATGGAATTATTTTCCCTTTTCACTCCAAATTACTCTCAAGATACCCTCCTCTTCACCCAAGAAAAAAATTAAAATTCTTTTTCAATAAATCAAGAGTTCAATCCTCCAAGTTCAAGAAATATTAAAAAAACTATCTATTGAGGTATGAGTTTAATTCATCCATGGGTCTCTTTCGCCCATGGAGCCCAAAAATCTCTTCTTTGATTAAGATATGAGTTTTTCCCTCATTATAAAGTGGTATATATTCAAGATTAGTTTAATTCATTTTTTTCCTAGTAGTTTTATTCAATTTATGTCCTAGTATGATTCCATAGAAAGTTAGGTTATCTCATGTTTTAGGTTATCTCATGTTTCAAGTTTTTATTTCCCATGTTGTTCAATTGAATTTCATGTAATAATATCGATTTGTGAATTTAGCTATGAAATAATATTGTTTTCTAAAGTTTTAAGACATCCCCATGTTCAAGTTCATGCTTTTCACTTAATTGGTGGGTTTCTATTGTTTTGGGTCTTAAAATCATGGTACCATACTAAATTTTTAAGCTATAATATTTTATTTTGTGATCATGCAGTGCTGGTGGGTTATGAACACCTGATATTTACATGTTTACGTACATTTGAGATCTTTCATGTATCGATTTCAATTAAATCATGAATATTACCATTTACTCATTTGTTATGATCATGATAAGTAATGTTAGTTGTTATGTTCAGTTGAATTTAGTTCATCTTTGTACCAGTGTCAGTTTAGTTGGGAGTAAGACATAGCACCAAGCGAACCCAGGGGTAGGGGCTCACCTCCAAGTAGAGGTTGTGACCCTTTGTAGTAATCCTTGAGTAACAGAACTACGTAGCCAGCAAAGGTTTGAGATGTCGACCTAGAAGTGGAGGGTGGACGTCTATATCATGAGAGCACTTGCTAGTAGAGGGTGACTCCTTAGACCTTTGGGACACTATTTTAGTGTATCCATACAACCAGTGATAGTACCCGTGTCACAGTACCGATAACGTTCCAACTTGGTTACAGGTTCCACCCCAATTAGCTTAGATTGGGGCATGTCGATTACATGATACCTCTCATAGTTACAGTCCATATTCGGTATGCCATAGCTCAGGTTTGCTTGACCAAAGATTATAGATTTTTTGTTATTCAGTTATACTAAATTTAATCTTTCATATTACAGATTATCTCATAAACATGTTTATGCTTTTTCTTGCTTTCTCAGATATTACATGTTCATCCATTCATACTCAGTTATCTCACGTATTTCAGCAAGTCCTCATCTCAAATACTAGTAAATTTAAAGTACTGATCGCATACTTTTCTTTGCTATATGTTGTCTTATAACATAAGTTCGGACGCTTAGTTTCCCGACTGTTCTTGGACAGTTTAGCATTATTCAGCAGTTGTAGTGGTGAGTCCTCATCCATCAGGGACATGATATGTTTATCCTAGTTATTTTAGTATTACTTTATGTTCAGTTAGTCGGAGTTAGTTGTGTGTTTGTCCTATCAACTCCTCATGATGTTTAGAGGCTTTAAGAAAATTAGTTAGACAGTCTATCAGTTCTTTTAGTATTATCAGTTGCTTTAGATAGAAAATTTGGTTTTTAGTATTATATTTGATAGTTCAGACATATTGTTGACACATATTTTAGTATTCAAATTTATAGTACCTTATAAATTTATTATTTGCTTATGTCTTATATTACTATTTTATTTAGTGCTCACAGTAGGTACTAGCTCATGGGTTATATTGTGGTCACTTGTGACTGTAAGCATCGTTGTCACAACTTGGGGGTAGCCTCGGGTCATGATAAAACTTGGTATCAGAGCCTAATGTTTTAAAGTGTCATAGGGTGTCTGAAAGCCGAGTTGAGTAGAGTCTTGTCCATGGGAGTGAAGCTCTCCAAAATTATAGACAGGAGTCTACGAGATATTTTCGTAATGTTTCCTTTCTTTCAGTGTTCACATCATGTGAAAGTGCATGAGCTAAATGTAGTTTATCTTTCAAGCCCATCCTTTGTTCCATTTACAAATAATGCCACCCAAAAGAAAGAACAAAATGAGGAACGGGGATTAGGCGGCACGACCTATTCAGGAAGATCCCCTGAATGAGTATATCTGTATTTCAAAATTCATGACTTCTTTCAATACACTAGCCCATTCTATATCTACTCATAACAACCAGAAGGTTGTTGCCCCATTGAACCAAGTAGCATCTACAACTGCAGTTAGTATTTGGAATTTCACTAAGATAAATCCCCCTCTTTTTTATCTAAGTCTAAGGAGGATTCACATGAGTTTTTGGACGTGGTGTAGAGAGTGATAGAAATCATAGGTATCACTTCGAATGAGAGTGTAGAGTTGGCTGCATATCAGTTTTAGGATATAACTCACTCCTTATTTAAGTAGTGGAAAAGGGAAAAAGGTATTGATACAGGGCCTATAATGTGGGGGTAATTCGCCACAGCTTCCTTAGGCAGGTTCTTCCCCTAGAGTTGAGGGAAGCAAAGGTTCAGGAGTTCATCAACTTAAAGTAGTGTAATATGAATGTGAAGGTGTACTCGCTTAAGTTTACTCATTTGGAGAGGTATTCTCTTACTATGGTGGTGGATAATATGTCTAAAATATGTAATTTTGTATCTTCTAAAACTGATAGTATGGTTAAGGAGTGTAGGACTACCATGTTGATTAAGGAGATAGAACTTTCTAGACATAAGGTTTATGCTAAGCAGATTGAGGAGGAGAAGAATAAGAAAAAGGAGAGTGAGAATAATAGAGCTAGAACGAGTAGTTTTAACTTTTCTTAGCCAAGGTCAGAAGGCGGTAACAATTCTCAATTCCATCAAAAAATTTCATCCCCATCTCTATCTTCAGCTATTGCGCCAATGCCTAAGCTTAGGCAAGATAGTTGAGATAGAGCTATAGGCTCTAAGTCCTAGGACAATATGAGCATTGGTCACACTAATCTTCTTTGCTAGAAGTGTTATATAAATTAGCAGGGTAAGTGTAAGGCTGGTAGTTATGTGAGTTTTGGATATGACAAGCCAGGCCACAAAGTCAGGGATTTCTCAGGGTCTGGTCAGTATGATCTGTCTAATCATATTTAACCTTTAGTAGGTCACTCGACTAAGAAAGGCTCCACTTCTAGTGTAACTAGTGGGCAGTGCCAAGATAGATTATATGCTATCCAAACTCAGCACGATTAGGAAAGTTTTCCTAATGTGTTACAGGTATGTTAGAGGTTTTCCATCTTAATGTCTATGCTTTATTTGCCCCAGAGATTTAATTTCTTTTGTGACCCCTTATATAGACACCAATTTTGGTGTCAGTCCTGCAATGTTAGTAGAACCTATCTCTGTGTCAACCTAGTAGGTAAATTTATTATAGCCAGATAGGTATACAAAAATTTCTCGATCATAATATCTTAGAAAATTACCTTAATTGATCTAGTGGAGTTAGAGAGTATTGATTTTGATATCATTCTTGACATGGATTTGCTCCACTCCATCTATGCCTTAGTTGATTGTAAAAATAGAGTCGTTTAGTTTTAGTTTGCCAATGAAAAAGTCATAAAATAGAGGGATAGTACTTTAGTTCTTAAGGGTCAGATTATTTAATCTCTTAAAGATAGCAAGATGATATCTAAGGGGTGTGTTTACCATCTTGTCTGAGTCAAAGACTCAAATTTAGAAACTCTGAGTCATGAATCAATTTCAATAGTAAAAGAATTTCCATATGTGTTCCCTGAAGATCTTTTCGGATTTCCTTCTGAGAAGGAAATAAACTTCGAAATAGATCTCCTTAAAGATACCTAGCCAATCTCTATTCCACCATATAGAATGGGTCAAGATTAGCTTAAAGAATTGAAGAAACTATTAAAGAACCTCTTAGATAAGGGTTTCACTAGGCCTAGTATTTCTCTATGGGGCGCTCCAGTCCTGTTTGTGCGTAAGAAAAATGGTTTTCTCATAATTTACATCACTGACCATAAGTTGAATAAAATCACAATTAAGAATAAGTATCCACTACCATGAATTGATGACTTGTTCTACCTACTTTAGGGTTTGACTGGCAAATACAGATGTTTTGTTAAAGTTTTTTTGTCTATTGTATCCCCCATATCTCGATTGACCTAGAAAAAGGTCAATTTCAACGGTCAAATTTTTGCGAGAAGAGTTCTTAGGAGTTCAAGACTCGAATCAATTTTTTCCCAGTCTTGACTTTGCCGATGGTTCAGATATATTCATGGTTTACTATGATGCTTCCAGAAATGGTCTTGGTTGTGTTTATATGTAGAGAGGAAAGGTCATATCCTACGCCTTTAGATAACTTAAACCCCATGAGAAGAATAATCCTACCCATGATCTATAGTGGAAAGCTATTGCTCTTTCCTTGAAAATTTAGAGGCATGATCTTTATGGCCTTAGGTGATGATTATTTTAGGCTCTATCTTAGGGAGTTAGTAAAGTTTCATGGGATTCTGTTGTCTATCATTTCATACTAAGGTACATAGTTTACCTCTCATTTTTAAGGCATTTCAGAAGGGTCTTGCTACCCAACATCATCTCAGTACAACTTTTCATCCCCACACAGATGGTAAGGCAGAACAGACCATTCAGACATTAGAGGATATGTTGATAGCCTGTGTAATAGACTTTAAAGGTAGTTGGGATGACCACTTGTCTTTTATTGAGTTTGCCTATAACAATGGTTACCACTCTAGTATTTAGATGGCTTCGTTTGAGGTTATCTATGAAAGAAGATGTAGATCTCTCATTGGTTGGTTTGAAGTAGGTAAGGCTACTTTGATTAGGCCAGAGTTAGTTTTTGAGGTAATGGAAAAGGATCAATTGATTCAGGAAAGGATGGAGACTTCCCAAAGCTGTCAAAAATCCTATGCAAATGTGAGGAGAAGGGTCTTGAGTTTGAGGTTGGTGTTGTAGTCTATCTGAATATTTTTCCTATGAAAGGAGTGAAGATTTGACAATAAAGGGAAAGTTAGTCCCCGCTATGTTGGCTCATATAGGTCTTGAATCATTTTCTAAAGGTAGCTTATGAGATTAGGTTTCCTGCATATTTGGCATCAACAAATCTGGTGTTCCATGTTTCTTTATTAAAGAAATGCATTGGTTATTTAGATGTTGTTGTTTCTTTAGAAAGCGTGGATATTCAGGATAGGTTTTCCTACAAAGAAGTCCCAGTTGAGATTCTTAATCATCAGATTCATAGGCTAAGTAATAAAAAGGTTCCCTAGGTTAAAGTTCTTTGGAAAAATTAGTCTGTTATGGGAGCCACTTGGGAAACAAAAGCAGATATACGGGCCAAGTTCCCTAATCTTTTCTCCAAAAACTCAGATTCAACATGAGGTAATGATTTTTCTTAGATTGACTGTTTCATCTATGTAACCATTCTCATGTAAATGCATGCATTCATGAAATCAGTTTAGTTATTGTATCATACTTTAGTCTGAGTTATGTATTTATGTTCCAAATCATGCATGTTCAGTACATGAGCATAGTTGCCTTAGTATTTTTAGTCTAAAAATTTTCATTCAAGGAGGAAAGTTTCCAAGTAGGAGATATTGTAATACCCCTTAATATTCTAATCTTGATTCAACTCTTATTTACATGTTTATGGGGTACAAGGCTTCAAAATTTCAATAAGTGTTGAGGACTTATTCCTTTTCAGGACCCTTAAACTTTGCTGATTTTTATTTGGTCTTCCCGACCCCTAAAAGTTTGTTTTCGAGTTTGATCATTTCTATGGAGGTTAAAAGTATGTCTCAAGAGAGTTTTGGGACGTTTAGATGAGGTTAGGGACGTGTTTAAATAGCTAAAATAGTGAAACTTTGCGATAGCCATGTGGTGCAAGGGTGCCTTCACGGGTTAGGGGGTTTGTGGTGCGATGGTGGGTTGATCCAAGCAAGGGTTATGATACAATGGGCTCTTGACCCAAGCATGGGCCGTGGTGTGCTAAGGGTATCCTGCCCAGCTTCTTGATTTAAGTGCTCAAGGGGCATTTGAATATTTTTCTCTCAACCCAATTAATCTTTAACACGATTTGGGACTTCCAAAAGGGCATTATTTTCCCCTTTTACTCCAAATTACTCTCAAGAAAATTTTCTCTTCTCCCAAGAACAAATTCCAAATTCTTTTTCACGAAATGAAGAGTTCAAGCCTCCATGTTCAAGAAACCCTCAAGAAATCTTTAAGAAAACTCTTTATTGAGATATGTGGGGGGTTCATCCATGGGTCCCTTTTGCCCATGGAGCCCAAAAATCTTTTCTTTGATTAGAATATGAGTTTTTCCTTCATTATGAAGCTGCATATATTCAAGATGAGTTTAATTCATGTTTTTTCCTTGTAGTTTGACTCAATTTATGTCCTAGTATGATTCCATGGAGAGTGAGGTTATCTCATGTGTCAAGTTCAATTTCCCATGTCGTATTCAATTGAATTTCCTATCATAATATCGAGTTGTGAATTTATCCATGAAATCATGTTGTTTTTTTATGTTTTTATTCATTTCCATGTTCAAGTCCATGATTTTTACTTAATTAGTGGGGTGTTTATGTTTTGGATCTTGAAATCATGATCCCATACTAAATTTTTAAGATTTAATATTTTATTTTATGATCATTAAGTGCTAGCGATTTATGAACACCTGATACTTATGTGTTTACTTACATTTTAGATCTTTGAAGTATTGATTTCTATTAAATCACCAATATTACCATTTACACAGCTGTTGTGATCATGATGAGTAGTGTAAGTTGATATTTTATATTGAATTTACTTCAGTTCAGTACCAGCGTAAGTTCTTCTTTAAGTAGGACTTAGGACCGACCAAAGCCAGAGGTAGGGTCTCACCTACTAGTACAGTGTGTTACCCTAAGTAGCAATTCCTGAGTTACAAAACTATGTTGCCAGTGTAGGTTTGAGATATCTACCTACCAGTTGATGGTAGATGTATATCTCATGAGAGCACATGCTAGTTAAGGGTGACTCCTTAGTCCTTTGAAACACTATTTTAGTGGATCCATACAACCAGTGTTTGTACTCGTGGCATAATACTGACACCCTTCCAACTGGGAATACAATTTAGACCCCGATTAGCTTAGATTGGGGCTTGTTGATTACATGATACCTTACATAGTTTCAGTTTGTATTCAGTATGCCATAGCTCAGGATTTCTTGACCTATTATAATACAAAGTTTCAGTTATTCAGTTATACAAAATTCATTCTTTAAAATTATATATTATCTCAAAAATATGTTTATTCTTGGTCTTGCTTTCTCAAATATTAAATGTTCATGCATTCATGCTTAGTTATCTCACACATTTCAGGCAGTCCTTATCTCATATACCAGCACATTCAAAGTACTGACCACATACATTTCTTTTCTCTATGTTGTCTTATAATATAGGTTCGGACGCTCAGTTTCTCGACTATTCTTAGATATCTCAATGTTACTCAGCAGCAATAGTGGTGAGTCCTCAACCATCGGATACATGATAGGTTTATCTTAGTTATTTTATTATTTCCTTATGTTCAGTCTGTCAGATTTAGTTGGGAGGTTTTCCCATCAACTCCTCATGATGTTTAGAGGATTTCAAACAATCGGTTAGACAATCACTTATTTCTTTCAGTATTATAAGTTGATTTAGACAAGAAATTTGGTTTTTAGTATTTTATTAGATATTTCTAACATATTGTTGACATGTATTTTAGTATTCAGATTTAAAGTACCTTATTAGTTTATCATCGACGCATGTGTTAAATTACTATTTTATTCAGTACTCATGCAGGTACCAGCTCATGGATTAGCTTGTGGTCACTTGTGGTCGTAAGTAACATTATTGCAACTATGGGTAGACTTGTGTCGTGATAATTCCTCACCTGCCTAGAATTCCTAAGATAGGATATGATTATGGAAATGATGAACATTATAGTAAAGAGTTCTCTTAGTGTCAGTTGACCAACTATTTGGTCCCAATTCATATCTCGCCAGGATTTGAGCTTAGATCTTGTTATGACTGAAGAAAGATCAGTTACAAGTTTGGAGAGTATCCTCGACATGGGATTTTGAGTCATCCAACTCATTCATATTAGCCTCATAATGTTATGGGATCATTAGTTAGAGATAGTGTGCATGATGCCTTAGTTAATGATTTAGTTGAGATGTCTGAGTTTAGACTCATTTAGATTTATTCTCCCTTAGAACCCTCAGGCATGTGATTATGGATTTTACCATGATAAGTGTACTTTTATTTCCCTCATTTACATTTTGATTATGTGTTTTAATGTTTTCATACCTGATGTGTGCGTAATTGCGAACACATTTAAGGCCTTTATGCTAGAGTAATTGCAAAGTCTTCAGCAACTTTTGTTGTTTTTGATTGTTTTATTGGCTTAATGGAGATACAAGTGATCGGGGAGGAAATTAAAGAAAAGAAGAATAAATCAGCTGAAATCTGGTGCAAATAAGCTAAAGTGTAGCTGACGCCATTTCTAAAGCGCCGTCAGACATGGGGCAGGCTGTCAAAGTCGTCATCAAGCTTAGAAGAACCTAAGGAGTTGAGGTGAAATGTGACGACGTTCGGAAGCGTCGTCAATTCTTTGACAGGGATTTAAAATCGCCGTCAACAAGAGGCAGATTATACTAATTTCCAGTGAAGTTATGACGGCAGTTGTCACGTGCCGTCACATGTTTTGACAAGCCATCATAATTATCGTCAGAAGAATCAGAAGATAGCAATACACTGGAAACTTTGACGACATCTTGCATACGCCGTCAGACGTCGGACACGCCGTTATTATTGTCTTCAACTATTCTGAAGAAAATCATAAATTTTAATTTTATTTCCTTATTTAGGGTTGACTATTTAAATACTTATAGGGATTTTATATTTTTATCTATCAGATAATTAATTTTTAGGAGAGAGGAGAAAAACATACGATTATTTTTTTTATCTCCATCTCACGAACAATATCTTGGTTTGTTTTGCATTGTGATTCATTTACAAGTTCTTTTTCAATTTCATTCATCATTGTAAGTTCATTCTTTCAGTTATGAAATTAAACTGTACGCTTATTCATTGCATCATGAGTAACTAAAAAATTTTAACACTGATTATGGAATCTAGGGTTAGGTCATGATAAGGTGTTAATTAATTATTCAAGGTTTAATAGGTGTTAGGATTTCTTGGTAATTCTGAGACTATAATCTATGTCTGTTGGTTGCAAAAAATAGGCATACCTACTTTGGTTTTCTTGAGAAATAAATCATAAACTGTAGGAAGTGAGTTATCAACATGGACTTGGAAAGGCTTGGTTTAATAATTAGCGTTGTAACAAGGTTGATTAACCTGAGGTAAAATCTGTGTAGTGAATAGCAATTCCCTAAGTTTGAGAGGATTAGGAAATTAGACGCTTGAATAGGTCGAGAGATATTTGAGCATATCATCGGTAAAGATATCCTGTCATCCTAACCACCGTAAGAACCTTTAGTAATGTTAGCATCTGTCATGTACCGTAAGCCCTACTTAACATAATCCTGGTTATTTCATCAAATCTTGATTACAAAAAAGAAATTCAAAAGTAAAAAATTACCTTCTGTGAAACATTAAACCCCCATTTTAGGAAACCACAAACTACCAGTAAACTATTTCATAAACAACTCGAGGTTCACACCCTATTCCCTGTGGGATTCGACCCCAACCTTGTTGGGTTTTATATAGACAACAATCGCTTACACCCATTCAAGAGTGTAATATGAGTGTTATAAAAAATGGCGTCGTTGCCGGGGAATACAGTTGTAGACTAAAAGTTTATGCACAAAAATTTGTTGATAGTTAAAGTTTTCTAGATTTATGTTTTTTGTTGTTTTGGTTGATTTGTAGGGTAATAAAAGTTTACACTAAGAATCATTCAATCCGGAACCCCCACACATAGGCAGAATGGCAGAACAAGCGTTGCATTATGAGGTTGAAGATGAAGATGTGGATGGAGTAGGTGCAACGGGTACAATCATTCCTCCACCATTGGCACCTGGAGCAAAGTTTAATATTACAAGCACGATGATCCAACTCCTAAATATTAAGGGGTTATTTGGAGGCCTTCCTGGGGATGACCCCAACCTGGATCTGGTGAATTTTGTCACCATTTGCAAATCCTTTGATAACCCGGGGGTAAGCCAGAGCACTATCCGATTAAGGCTGTTCCCATTGTCTCTATCTGGAGAGGCAACACTGTGGCTAAACGAGTTGACGCTTGACTCTATAATCAACTGGAGGCAGTTTGGATGACCTTTCCTTGAAAGGTTCTTTTCACCGTCCAGGAGGGTACAATTGAGGGATAAAATCAATAATTTTAGACAACTCCCAAATAAAGCTTTACATAAAACTTGGGAGAGGTTCAAGAGGAAGAATACACAGTGTCCGAACCATAACATGACAAACATACATTTGATGGAGACTCTGTATAGAGCTTTTAACTCTGTGACAAAGCTAATTGTAGATAATGCTGCTGGTGGTTCATTTATTACTCTGTTATTTCAATATGCTGCTGATATGCTAAATAGGATAACCAAACTAAGTAGGGCTTGGTACATCAGGGATTACGAGGTGGAAAGTCCAACTATTCCTATTAGAATAAATGATGAACAACGCAGAAGAGATGAGGAGAAGTATCAAGACATAGCCTTAGACTTAGATGGACCAGCTCACCAAGCACTTATTGTCAGGAAGGACGGAAAAGGTAAAGGCTGTAATGATTCCAAAACGAGTTGATATGGATCCTAAAGAAGAGACCAACTATGTTACGAATCAGTAGGGTTTTCGAAGTAATAGCAAAAGGAATCAAGGTCGGAACGGGTATGAAAATCCTAATCACAGAGATTTGGAGAAAGAAAACTGGAGCTGCAGCAATGACAGAAGTGGGTTGTATGTTCGTGTTGGAAATCAAGAAGCTACAAGAACTAGCTCGGAAAATTTGTCTATAGAGAATATGATGAAAGAACTATTGAAAGGAGTAGAGGGTACCAACGCAGGAGTAACTAGTATGAGGTGTTAATTTTCCATGCTAAGCCAGTTGGTTAGTTCATATTCAACTTCTATCCAGTAGTTAGAGCAATAAATGAGTCATGTTTCCTCAATACTGAACCAGGGAAGAAGTGATACGTTACTTAATCAAACAGGTCAGGATCAGAAAATAGATGGCTCATGTCTGGAAATTACCACTAGGAATGATAAGATCTTATCTGACCCTTCTGTGGGTATGTCTGTGAACAATGAGGAAGTTGCGAATGAATCAGAAGAAAACAACCCAGTGGATTCAGAGAAGCCAAATAGCTCTGTTGATACGTTAGGAAAGGTGAAGGAAGAATAAGTGGTGTTGAAAACCATCCCAAGGCCATCACCTTCCTTTTCTCAACGATAGAGGAAGAAGACCAATGATGCCAAATTCAGCAAGTTCATGGCAATGCTCAAGCAATTGACAATAAATATGCCTTTGATTGAAGAACTAGAGCAAATTCCAGGATATGCAAAATTCATGAAGGACTTTGTTACCAAGAAAAGAGAAGTGAGTTGCGAATTAGTAGCAGATCTCCACCTTTGCAGTGTTATTTCAACAAAGATCTTGATGAAGAAGAAGCCGAATCCAGGTGGAGCACTATTCCCTACACAATTAGAACCATGGAATTCACTAAAGCACTGTCTGATTTGGGAGCAAGAGTTAACCTGATGCCATTGACTATTTATAAAAAAGTTGGGTCTGGTGAATCCCACACCCACCAACATTAGACCGGTGATGGCCGACAGGTCAGTAAAGCGACCAGTAGGCATTCTGTATGATGTGTTGGTAAGGGTCTCAAATTTCATATTCCCAGCAGACTTCGTCATTCTGGACTGTGAGGTGGACTTCAGGTGCCCATAATCTTAGGTCGACTTTTCCTCCCAATTGGAAGTGTGTTGATCGATTTGAGAGTGAATAAACTCTTATTCAGGGTGAATGATGAAGTGGTACAGTTTGATGCGGGAAAATCAATGAAACAGTATGAGGAAATAAGTGTGTTCTCAGTAGTGGATGTGTATTTTGAGGACGAACAGGATGTGCTCAGAACTGAACAACTTGTTATCGAACCTTTAGCCGCGGTTGTAAAGAAATATGATAGTGAAGGCATTAAAGAGTATGAAGAGATAGTTTGTTCCTTGACTGGCATAGGCTCATATTCTTATGCTCCTAAACAGCTGGACCTTGACCTGGATAATCGACCGACACCAATATCCAAGCCATCTATTGAATAACCTCCGGTGTTAGAATTGAAGGAGTTGCCTGGTCACTTATGATATGTGTTGCTTGGAAAATAGAGCACGCTACCTGTTATTATTGCAGCTGATTTGGAAGAACAATAGGTGAATGCACTTATTTCAGTACTTCAGAGGCACAAGAGAGAAATCGGATGGACCATCACAGGTATTATTGGCATTCCCTTTGGCATCTATATGCATAAAATCCAACTAGAAGAAGATTGTACTCCTTCCGTTGAGCATCAGCGTCGTCTTAAATCACTAATACAAGAGGTAGTTAAAAGGGAGTTTATTAAATGGTTAGATGCAGGAGTAATTTACCCTATTTCTGACAGTAAATGGGTGAGTCCAGTTCAATGCATGCCCAAGAAAAGGGGTGTGATGGTGGTTTCTAAGGAAAAAAATGAGCTCATTTCACTCAGACCAGTAACTGGGTGGAGAGTCTATATGGATTACCACTTGTTAAACTCTTGGAATCTGAAAGACCACTTCCCAATGCCATTAATGGACCAAATATTTCATCAATTGGCTCGTAGAGGGTGGTATTGCTTCTTGGATGGTTATTCTGGATATAACCAAATCTGCATTGCTTTGGAAGATCAAGAGAAGACCACATTCACATGCCCATGTGGCACATTTTCATTTAAAAGGATGCAATTTGGGCTATGCAATGCACCCGCAACTTTTCAATGGTGCATGATCTCTATCTTATCTGACATGGTGGTAGAAACCACAAAGGTATTCATGGATGATTTCTCTTTGGTAGGTGATTCATTTGAAATATGTTTGGAGAATCTGAATATAGCCTGGCAAAGATTTGTTGAATTTAATCTAGTGTTTAATTGGGAAAAATGCCATTTTGTGGTAAAGTGGGGTATCATGCTTTATTATAAAATTTTTGAAAAAGAGATTGAAGTTGATCAAGCAAAGGTGGAAGTTATCGAGAAATTACCACCGCCCATTTCAGTAAAAGGAGTACGTAGTTTTCTTGGTCATGCAGGATTTTATTAGAGATTCATAAAAGACTTCTCAAAAGTTGCAAATCCACTTTGCAAACTATTATAGAAGGAAGTGAAATTTCTCTTCGATGACGAATGCTTGAAGGTATTTGAGTGCCTTAAAAAGAAGCTGATTGAGGCCCTTATTGTTATTGCACCTGATTTGGAAAAACCATTTGAAATAATGTGTGATGCAAGTGGTTTTGTGTTAGGAGCTATATTGGGACAAAAGAGGGATAAATTTTTTCACCCGATATATTATGCCAGCAAAGCACTGAATGGAGCACAAAAGAATTACATAGTAACTAAATAGGAACTACTAGGTTTGGTGAATGCTTTCGAGAAATTCAAATCATATTTGATTGGGACCAAAGTGGTAGTCCACACTGACCATGCTGCCTTGCAGTACTTGATGGACAAGAAGGATTCTAAACCAAGGCTTATTAGATAGGTATTTCTACTGCAAGAGTTTGATTTTGAAGTTAAAGTTATAAAAGTTTGTGAAAATTAGGTTGCAGATCATTTATCTAGAATGGAAGGTGAACAAGTAGCTAATGATAAAACAAATATAAATGATATATTTCCTAATGAGGAGATCCTGGCAACTGCTATGAAAATATTTCCCTGGTATGCAAACTATGCAAACTACATTGTGAGTGAGATTATCCAAGAAAATGTTTCTTTCCACCAAAGGAAGAAGTTCTTGCATGATGTAACACACTACTTTTGGGATGAGCCTTATCTTTTTTGATGATGACAGATAATATCACACGGATGTGCATTCCTAAAGTAGATGTACTATGAATACGGGAAACATATCATGCTTCCCCAGTCGGGGGTCGCCATGCAGGTAACCGAACGGCCAGGAAGGTGTTGAAAAGTGACTATTACTAGTCAACATTGTTTAAAGATGCTCACGAGTTTGTGCAAAAATGTGACCAATGTCAGAGGCAGGGGTCAATATCTAAAAGGCATGAAATGCCCCTGACTAAGATGCTTGAAGTGGAATTATTTGATGTCTGGGGTATTGACTTCATGGGTCCATTTGTAAGTTCTTACGGAATGAAGTATATTCTGGTTTCTGTTGACTATGTTTCTAAATGGGTCGAAGCTGTTGCTTTGGCTGACAATGAGGAAAAGAGGGTCGTTACTTTTCTCAAAAAGAATATTTTCTCTCGCTTTGGAGTACCGCCCACTATCATAAGCGATGGAGGATCTCACATTTGCAATAAATTATTTTGAGCATCTTTGGCAAAATATGGAGTGAATTAACACAGAGTGGCTACTCCGTACCATTGGCCTTATTGAGGCCTTTGAGTAGTACTTGTAATTAATTTTTATTTTTGTACTGCCTATTTATTCTATTAATGTTTATAGTGTTATTGTTATTGATATCATTTAATGAAATTGATCCTAGTTGGGAAGCTATTTGGACGAATGTCATTTAGTTAGAATTCCATTCCTATCGATTCTTATTCGGTGGCCTAAGTAGATATATCCCAATTTGATAATTTCATACCTATAGAAAGGTGAGGTTGATTGTTTTTTCTATTTTGTAGGTTGTGTTATATTGATTGTGGAGTTAATTATGGTACACAAGGTAAGTTAACCTTTTGAAGTTCTGTATGGTTCTAGTGTTGGAAATTTAGTCACAATACCCATTCTTGAGTTTGAGATTTTTGGACTTGCCTCCTGGGTTGTAAAGTTTGTTGCACTGTCTATCCCGTTCAATGCGACCATTTTTGAGATTAGTCAATTTGGATCTGTTATTCATTTATGGATAATTCATCACTCGATAATGGTTTTGATATTTATATTGAGAGTTCTTTCATTTCTCTCTTATATTTTTTGGATTTATCTCTTTTTAATAGTTTTCCCTTGTTGCTGGTGTAGAGATTGGATGCTCCTTTACTGTCGTATTGTGGTTTTGTCTACAGTAGAGTTAGAGAGCTAGAGGTAAGTGGTCTTTACCGTGATCACTTCTTGAGTTGGAATTGAAAGTTCTGTATTTTGAGTTGCTTGGTTTATTTTCTGTTAGTATACATGACCTTGGCATTGTTGTTGAGATTGGTATTTTCTTCCTTGGTGAGATGATTCCTAGATTTATAGAGTTATGATTATCCTACATAGGCAGATTAAGGAAATCCCCATTTTAGAGTTTGTTCAATAAAATAAGGCATGTCGGTGTATTTCTCCTTGATGATTGGTGCCTATGGCTATTGTTTATGAAGATTTTCTATTGTACTGGTTTGTTTATGAATAAAGTTGTCTTTATTCGAGTTGCTAGAGCTTTTTTCATGGCTATAGTGTTTTGAGCATTGGGAAAATCCTTGAGAATGATTTGGATAGTTTATGTCCTCCAGCATATATAGAATGCATTATTTGCATTTTCAGCTGGTGATTTAACCTTCAACGTGATTTCTATTTTATGTCTATATTTTATGTCCTCTAGTGTATATAGATTTATCGTTTGCATTTTCCATCGATGGTTTATCCTATGGTGATTTTGTTGTTCAGCTATGTTTCGATTTTTGCTTCATATGATCTAGCTTTGATATATTAGATTTTGATACTAAAGTCAATTTGAGTAGTTGACATTAATATATAATTTTTGGCACAATTTTTGATTTGATGCTGTGGAATGGCGATTTGGAAGTTATGATAGAATTGCAATATGACTACTTACCCGTCTTCAGTTTTAGGTAGTTGAGATCGAGAAATTCAGCTTTGGTGTTCAAATGATATCTCATGGACCCAGTATTAGTACCCTCAGCTTTGACAAAAGGTCTTTAGTTTTCTTTGGTAACTTTTTATGATATACTCAGTGGGAGTAAAATATTTGAGATGGATCCAGTATAGTTTCATTCTTGGTCGATGGGCCATGTTCGAGCAGATTATTTATTGATTAGTAGTTATGCCTTGATCTTCTGGATTTTATTTTTTATTACCATTCAAACTAGTTGTAGCATTGGCTAGATTGTATCACTTGATTATCTCCATTCATGTGACTATATAGCACCATATGGGCTTATTCTCATGTTTGTTGTAAGGACTTTCAGAATATTAGCTTTAGTTCTTTGAGTTCTCTGTGACGAGATTTACGGACAGGAGGATTTAGGTGATTTTCCTCCTAGTTTGGAATGGATATCAGGTGTAGACTGGTAAAGAAAGGGTCTATTTGGATTTGGAGTTAGTTGTAAGACTGATGCCTTGGATTACTATTTAACTAGGTAATCCTTTGATTTATTTGTTCGGGTATCTAAATTGTATCAATGTGTTTTGATTTAGATTTGCATACATCGGCCTTCTTAGATTTAGTTGTAGGACAATTCATGATTAAAGTTGGGTTTTAACAGTTTGGATGTGAAGTGAGAGTCCTTGTTGAAAAAGGGATACCTATGGTAAAACCCCTCAAAAGTGTTCTCTCTTCTTGGAGATTATATAGGATGTCGTGCTCAGAGCTTACAGGCCCGGTACCTCACTCCTTAAAGCCATAAGATTTTTCTCTCCATTGACTTTCAAGGACGAAAGTCCTTTTAGTTGTGGATATTGTAATGACCCTCAAGGTCATTTTTCATATTTCCGTATAGTTTCACCATTAGAGATTTTCCATAGCTTCCCCAAGTCTTTTATGACTTACTGGGACGAGTAATTCGGTTACTAAGTGGTTTGTTTAGTTTTTAGAGCCATTTCCATCTTTAGAAGTTTTTGCTGGTTGCAAATGGCCACGTATGAAAAATTAGTAAAATGATCTCATTTTCAAATTTTGACTATGCCAACAACTCTGCAATACTGATATTAGGCTAGGACCTTTTGTTCGGGTCCCGAGATACCTAAGCTTATTTCAACCTATTGGTTGGAAAGTTAAAAAATAGGAAATTTGGTTGAGGGACCTATATTTGATTGAAATGACCTCGGATGGAAAATTTGACTTCACTATCGCATCCGGAATATCAAATTTAGTGTTGTTTCATAGATCATTTGCCCATATTGTATTTCGAATAAATCCCGAGGCCTTTGTGAAAAACTTGGAAACTTTCTAAGTTTCAGCGGTGTTTTGGTGTGCCTGCGATCGCACCTCATGTGCAGAGGGTAGTGCGATCCCACTACTTCTTGTTGTGATAGTATCATCTGGTTTTGGCACTAGATAGTGTGATTACATCCTGCATGCTGTCATTGAAGCATTTGAGGATCTGGAAGGGGTTTAAAAAGGCAACCTTAGGTCTCAATTTTGCTCGTTTTCCACCTGCCTCTTTAGAGTAAAAACCCTAAAGGGTGAGATAACATTAAATTGATTCTTTGGGTGATTTGTGATCTTGATTAACATCTATTATCGTGAATATCTTAGGATTTAAGGTAATATTTTATCCTTTTCTTGATGTTTTCTTTGTTCTTAACCTAAAACCCCAAATCGCCTGTGGGCTTGATTTTAGCCCAAAATTAGCTTTGTTTTTACCCATTCTTGAGGATTATGATTCCTTGATCGTGTATGAATATAAGGTTGACCTTTGAAATATAATTATAAGTGGGACCCACATGGGCTGTTTTTTGGTGTCAGTTTTGGACACGGAGCATAATGGTCCAATATTTGTATCATTATTCTCGTATTTATGAGTAGATTATGATTTTTATAGCGTGGCCAAATTTTTGGTTCATGTAGTGAAGATGGACGTTTAGTGAATGATTTAAGTATTTTTTGTTGTTCGGCTTTGGGGTAGGCTTCTGTCTACTATGCTTTATAAGATAATGTATGGTATACACTCCGTGTCAATGTGAATGTTGCAGTTGACATTAGGTAGAATGACCTAGTTTTTATTATTGATGTTTTGGAATTTAAGAGGGTTTTTGACCCGTAGGGTGAAATGCTTATTACACTTTAGAATTCTATTCTCTTCTTCTTAGTTTGAGCTATTTCGTAGTAGTTATTTGATACGATGCTAGGTTTAGGATGTGGCTTAAGTGTTGGAAATTGGACTAGTATGATTTACCTTACTTAGACTCTTTTGGTGATCTCAAAACCGTAAAATGGGTGTAATTTAATTGCTCATGGTTTGAAGGTGAAATTTCTATCTTAGGATGAATTATGGCTAATGTACAACTTAGAAGTTAAATATGATACCTTAGCCTAGTCTAGGTATAAATTTTCTAATTCTGGAATTTTAGGATTCAAAGTGGGCTTCCAACCCACCATTGGCTAAGACTTGTGCTAGCCCTAGTGATCATATTTACTTATATTAGGCATAGTTGAGAATAGTAAGCCTTTAGTGTAAGGTTACTTTGTGACTTGGTGAGTCATGTTGGTATTTTCCCTGAGTAATTATTAATGTCTAATAGCCATGATATTCCTCCTAGATGTAAGAAGCTTATTGATATTATGCCTCCTAGATGTGAGATGCTTATTGATATTATGCCTCCTAGATATGAAATGCTTATTGATTTATGCCACCAACATATGAGATGATTTAAATTACACCTTATGGATTTAAATATGTTATACCTCATTGTTATGTTATGGTTTATAACTACGAGATTGATTACAAATATGAGTTTTGGATACGTATTTGGGACTTATGTCTTGATTATGATGTTGCAGTTATTTCAGAAACATTCTTGGGCCCAGGGCATGCTTTTATATCCGTTGGAAATTTAGGAAGTGTTTATCTTTGTAGAGGATCTGGTTGTAATTTTTATGTATATTCATGCTTATGGTTCCATTAGTTGTATACTGGTGATGGCATGCATAGATTTGGAACATTCATGATAATTAACTCGGTGAATGATGTGATTCAATTTTAAATATAATCTTATTATTGATCTTCCTAAATAAGGATTAAACACTACCTTTTACCTTAAAACTAATTTAATCATATTATTAACTGCCCGCCATAATGAAAACTTTTTTACAAAACAGGTTAATAATGATATTTTAAAGACCTAATAGAGGCAAATTTTGATCTATGACTTGATACTACTAATTACTCCAATCGTGAGAGATTCTGACCCTTTCTATACCATTAAAATTATTTAGGCTCAAAGTTCACTTTGGGTAATGGAATTATGGATTTTAACTTTTTTTAACCATTGTTTGAGTCTGTGTACCTATTATATCGACATATATCTCTCTCAATATAGGACATAGGATGATACTGTATTGATGATATAAATTTCAAGTAAAACACAATGATAGATTTTAGTATTGATGTTATGTATATGTGTGTTGATGAGAATAATGTTATATTGACACCTAGCAATATTGGGAGGACATTCTGATGATATATTAATACCCGACAAGGCTGGGGGATATTGTGATGATTATATTGATATCCAAAAAGTCCGGAGGATAGTTATGATGATGTACCCGACAAGGACAGAAGATGATTATATTGATGAGCCTATCTATACATCTATTGATACGAGTCTGGTTAGCCCTATGTATGGTAGTTATATACTAAACAAGACCACAAAGTGATTATGATGATCATGGTTATGATGATGATGATTATGATGATCATGGTTATGATGATGATGATTATGATGGTGATGGTATGATGGTGATGGTTATAATGATTATGTTATGATGGTGATGGTTATAATTATTATGTTATGATGATGATGATGGTGGTGATGGTTATGATGATTATATTATGAATCTTGGATTGGACTCTGTTCCATTCATACTTGCATGTGCATTGCCTATCACTAGTATGCACCTATATCTATCACCTAATATGGGGGGAGGGGGTTGCATAGGTATGGATGATTACTATGACTTGTGGTATGTTATATGTTTATTTAACCTTCTAAGCCTTGGGATGTAGGGGAACGTATAAGGCTTGACTAGGTATTTGGTTGTCCGGACTAAATGGTTACTAGCGTTGATATTGATGTTGTTACTATCATTGTTATGATCATTGTTACAGATAGTTTGTGATATGCTGGATATTGATTTTTTCTCCAAATTTGATGTATGATTCTCATCTCTTCTATCGTATGATTTCATTATTATGCATAACTAGCTCATGATTAGACATATGGATTAGAAACCCTGAGTATTCTAGCAGTAGTTCCTGCTATGATTATGAGATCTTAAACTTATAGTCTTATGATTTAGACTATACTTCGAGTTGACCTTGTATATGTATATGTATATGTAGATATATTTAGCTATGGTACTACCGTATATTCTTCCTTCCTTCAGTTATTCAGATTGTATATTCATTCCTTGGCATTGTATACCATTATATATATGTATATATATATACTTCATTTTCCCTTTATTTATATATTGGGAAGAGATTTATGGTATAGTGTTGTGATTCATGAGTATGACTACAGTAGGATAGTTAATCCTTGATATTTCCTTCGCCTTATCACTCTAGTTTAGTGGTTATGAGTAGAATCATTTTCCTTAATATCTCACTAGTTTTATTATATAATTACTAGACACATAGGTGTAGGTTCAATTCTGTTTATATATTATATGTATATGTATTGTCTATGGAGCTTAGTCAGCAGTTGCCTAATTAGTACCATATTTTATTACTCATACTACACTTCTATAGCTTGTAGATCATATTAGAGGTTATCACCATTGATATGTGCATCTTGCCGAGAAAACATGGTTCGGAGACTTAGAGTGAGCTCCTGTTGTTCGCAGTATTACTTACCTCCCTTTTATATATTGGACTAGTCTCTTTGTCGTATTAAGAGATGGGTGTATATGTATAGTCATTTAGCACCTCTTTTGTGTCCTTGTAAGGTTTGAAGCTCTTGTACTGATACCACCAGGTTTTGGGGACTATATTATGTATTTGATCTATTATTACATTTGTTCCACATTCTTTCCATTATATCTTTGGGTAGTCTGTTACTAGCCATAGAGACTACATATTTTGCTTGCCTGCTGGTGGGTTATAGTAGGCGCCATCATGACTTGAGAAATCATTTTGTGAAACCTGCAGTAGCTTTCCTTAACTTAGGGACTTGCCTGAGTTTAGGTATATATTTTTCAAGAAAAGACCAGGGCCAAATTAGGTATATTGTAAAAATTAGGAAGGTGAATCAGGTAGTTCAAGAAAAATATCTATTTAGGCTTAAAGTTTGGGTTCCAAGAATACATGATTATTTGGTAGGTAATTTAGATTTTAGTGGAATTATTTAAAAAATGTCCTATGATCCTTTCCTAACCTTCTGTCCTACAAATTTAGCTAGACTAATCTAGAAAGTTCTAGACCCCACACACATATTGACTAGATAAAACCTCTCTCACTAATGTCTCGGGGATATTATATTAGTTACAACCTACTCAGTTCATGCAAAGTAAGTCTAGGTTATCATGCTGACAACACTAATTCAATATCTAGATCCAAGCATTGGTTAGAACATATGCAAACATACTACACCACAAAATAGAAATTGTTTGGAGGGGTATCATTTAAATCAATTAAAATAAGTTCACATTCTTCATTTATTATATCCACACCAATCTTTATTTATTTTACTCTAAGTTACATTCAAAACAACAAAAAACAAAGCATTAAAATAAGAACACCAAAACATTCCAATTCTACCTATGATAGCGCAATCGAAGGAAAACATGGTAACAAAAACCCTCGATTGGGGTACACCCATACCTCAACTTGAAACTCATGAAATTCTCATATTTCACAAAATCATCTAACGTAAAAACTAAGGTAAGGGACATACCTATGGCGCACTAGATGATGGTCAAACACTGATCACACGTTGACGCGGGTAAGTCCTTAACAATCTTATCTCTAGTAGCCTAGATTATGATGATGCATATCTCAGTATAGGGACTGGTGCACTCAATGAGGTAAATCTGGGGGAAGTATCCTAACCCCCCAGTCTTTGTCTGAATGACCTCAAAAATCAATACTTCGAAGGTCTGCTCGGTGACCTTCTTTCTCTTATTATCTTTACATTCTCTTTCTTATTTTTATGGGGTTGGAAATCCTCACCCATCTCCTTTAAATCTGTATCATCACCCTCAACCATTAATGAACTTGTATAAAAGTATGAGACCATAGAGTACATATCCACTAAACACCTACTTGTGAAGGAATAAGTAGAGATGGAGGAGATATACTAAGAATAGTCTTCTCTGTAAGAGTCTTGACTATTTATTTCAATTTAGGTAGGTCATTAGTAATGGATCTTATGTCGAGATCCTGGACCACATAAAAGTTTTCCAAGATCTTTATCTCAAACCTATCAAAGAAGGTTTCCAATACCTATACTGCCTCCTTGATTAGATCAACCATGTGGGGTTTGACTCCTTACTACAACTTTCTAATCCATGCATCATGATATGACTGTGTCCTCAAAATATACTCCAGCTGAGTAGTCAGTATCAATGTATAGCCTATTGGATCATGTATATATGCACCTAATGATGTGGTTGCTGGTTGTGATATGGAAGTTGTACCATTGGCCTTGTAATACATAATCCTACCAGTTGGGACCTAATCTTTAACTATTATGTACATACCTAGATAAAAATTTGCTAAATGTAATTTTGATGATGAGCAGCTAACTGCAATGGACCAGGTCCCTGGGTGTGCAAGGTACTGTACAGCTGCCATGCATTATCTTTACAATTTTGTCCTCTTATGTAACAAAATTGAAGTTGCTATTTCGTACTGATTAGAAAAGGTGGTCCAAAGATATTTTATCACTAATATTTAGTCATCTATAAAAGAAAAGACACACCTCTTTGCAGATACAAAGAGTGAAGAGAGGTAGCATAAACCTAGTTCCAACATTGCTCTAGTTCTTACCTTTATAAGTGATTAAATAAAAATTGTTATTGAGTTAGTTTTAACTTGTAAACAAATTACTCGTGTTTTAAAAGTATTGACTTTTCCTCTTTGAGTAGAGAATACTTAGGTAGAGTTGCCTAAGAGTGAGACTGATTAGAGTTTATAAGTAAATAGGGTCCTTGGTAGAGTTACCAAGATATGCTTGTAGTAGAGTTCCTACTACCGAAAGGATCCTAGAGTTAGGCTTATATCTAGACTGCAATCGAGAGGTTGATTATAGTGTATTTCTTTGATGTTTGTAATGGAAAGACGTGTTTTTACCTTCCTGGATTTGCACGTAAAAATCTTGTTTTTTTTTCCTACATTGTATTCTGATTTTGGGTTGCTTTACTGTATTTTGCCTGTGATTGACTTTGAGGGACCTGGTCCCTCGCTGTGTGGTGCAACCCTTAAGGTATCAATAATTTGTACCAGAGAGAGGTCTCTATAAAAGGTTCACACCTAGACTATATTGGCTAGCATGGATGCTCCACGTAAAGTAGAAGAATGGAAATCTACCATTAGACCACCAATATTCAATGGGCTGTATTATGGGTGGTGGGAAACCGGGATGTTTAACTTTATTATGGATGAAGATAGTGAACTGATAGATATAATCCTTGATTGACCCGATGTTCCTATTAAAAAAGTCAAATAAGAAAAAAAAACTAGAATGGTTGTTAAAAGTAGGAGAGAGTATTATGATGAAGGTAGAAAGAAAAAAATGAAGAATTACAAGGACAAAAAATTGCTAGTTTGTGGTGTAGGGCCTGATGAATATAATAGAAACTTAGCTTGTGACAATGCCAAAGAGATCTAGGATTGCTTAAGCACTGCACATGAAGGTACTACTAATATGAAGGAGTCTAAAGTAGGCATGCTGACTACTCAGTATGAAACCTTCACCATTAAATAAGGAGGAACAGTCAAAGAAATGCAAAAAAGAATTTTTTCTAGTATACTTGCAAGTGAAGAATATTCTTGAGGTTCTTCCTAAGTCCTGGGAAAGAAAAGTGGATACTATCACTGGGACTCAGAATTTATAAACTCTCACCATGGATAAACTCATTGGGAACCTAAAAACTCATAAAATTTAAAAAAAAACAAGGACATGAGAAGATAAAGGTAAAAAAAGAGAAATATCAAGCTTTAAAATCTTTAAGATAAGGTACAAATGAAGATGACACTGATGTTTCCTACCTTGCAAAAGAATTGTTAAAGCTATGAGGAAAAATGGTCAGTTACAAAGAAGTAAAAGAAACAATAGAAAAGAAGACACTATGGAAGTTTGTCACAGATGTGGAAGTCCTGACTACTTCATTAAGGATCGTCCAATGCACAAAATGGTCCATTAGTAGTACCACAATACTGGAGGTGAAAAAGGAAGAGATAGGGACCAGTTCCCAATAAAATCAAGATGCCAGGTTGCATTTGTAATACCATGTGTTTTTAATGCTCAAGTAATGTCTTAAAAATAACCATTAGGGCCCTCATTTCAATAGTATACCAAGTGTAGATATTGTAAATATATTGGGTGTGCTTTTAGTCCTTAAATATGGGTATGCATCAAAATTTGGACCCTCCTCTAAGGTCGTGCTTCATGGTACAAACGCGAATATCCACTGGATGGGATTGGCTTTTGCCATGCTGTAATGCCCCGAAAATGGGTCCCGAGATATCACACTGTGCTTAAGATAACAAGTAACCCCAAGATAACCCTTTGAGCCTGGTAATATTTCTAAATACTTAAATCAAGGTACCAAGAGCAACATACTGAGATATACCATAGCATGTCTAACTAATATATAAAAGAGTACTATGCAAGTAACAAAATACTAAATGTCTAAATATACTGACAATCTTGTCTGACAAAGCCTCTACTACTCAATGAACTAGAGAGCGATTGGGATAGATCTCCAACTAACTCGAACTAAACTGAAAGTAATAAAGCATCTAATAAAACACTGAAATGATAGAAGATAAGTCCTCGAACCATGAGTACTAACATCTGTGGATATGTAGACAAAGGTACTCAAAAATCACTGACGAGGCTGGTGCTGAGCACCTGAATCTACATTATAAGACAATGTAGCACATAGACGTATATGTGGATCAGCACATGGGAATGTTCTGAGTATATGGGGGTGTATGCAATTAAATAATCCATATCATAAGTCTTTATAGAAAACATGCATGCCATAATAGGTGACTCACATAGCTTGAATAAAATCCTCATAAATCATGGATAGAAAATATACCATATAAATCACGTGAGTCATTTCACTTTATTCTAAATCTGTATTTTTTCTTTGTACTCAAGCTAGCGAACTTGATAAAGTCTTAAAGTGACAACCTTTAGAACATACACTTTAATCTTATGGAAAACAAGGAAATTCTTTGAAACTTCAAGTTTATAGAACTTGAGAACCTTAGAAATCTTAAAATCATAGGTTTTGAAATATAAGTACTTTTATCTTAAATAGAGTAGGGACTACTTTTGGGATATTCTTCTAACAATCATAAACCATGTGAGCCACATGGAGTCCAACGTCTTGCCCACGTTGGGGAGAGTTATTCTATCCTTGCCATCAGAGTAGAACCTTTTACTTTTAGTGATCACTAGCTTAACCTACTTAGGGTAAATCAAATCCTACGGTGGCTCATAATTCTGGGGCATGAGGAATCTAAATCAAGCCTAACTCGGTGCTAAGTACTACTCCCATAATAGGCTCTAAACTTTTAGGAAAAATCCACCTTATTCAATTCAACATTATGAAATAGGAGACAATATGCTTCCCATTAACTTAAATTACAATTTGTGGATTCTTTTCTTAACTTAAGATCAAAATCAACTCTTTTCATTAAACTTTGGTAGACTATCTTTAATAAGCATTGAAACATTAATGATATTGAGATATCAATACCATTCTTGAAATACTATAGAATATTTCAAAATTCATTCTTGGACCTTAAAACATATATACATATTCAAGAAATCTCAATTCAAAAGAGAGGGTAAATCATGACTTCAATCTTAAGAGTATTCCAAGCACCAATCATGGAAGGAATATGCCATTCATAACATTAATTCTCAATTCAAATAAAAAATAGGTGTAGTATGATATAATTCAATACTTGAACAAATCCATAATATCATATACTTGAATGTAGCAATTTAGGCATAATTCATCTTGAAAACATTAAAATCTTTTAAGAAAACCAAATCTTTGGGCACAAGAATGGAAGAAGTGTTCTTGTTCAAACCCCACATTCCTCGAATTATGAATTTTGATGAATAAGCATCCTTGAGACTCTTTCTCGTACTTTTGGATGAGGGTTCTTGAAGCCTTTGTCTTTGGAACCTCGAATCTCTATTCAATTTAGAAAACTATGGTGAATTCTTGAGATTCTTGGGGGAGGATTTGGAGTCTTAGGGCTTTTGCTTTGCAGAGAATGAAGATTTTTGGCATAAAGTGATTTGTTATACCATTGATTGTGTGTTTATGGATGGATTAGGGGTTGGGTAATTGCCAAAAATACCCCCTGTTAACCCTTAACGTAATTGGAAAAAATTTAACTGGGATCCTGATTTTATGGGCCACCGCGATGTGCTACTATCACGGTGGCTTACTGGAAATTGACAAATGGGATTCTTTGGGTCACCGCAACACGGAGCCATCGCGTTTTCCCAATGGTAAGGACATAGAACTTCAGGGTGACATGCCACTATCGCGCTAGGCTACTAAAATTTGATAATTGTTAAATAGACCCACTCCACGACTCACCAAGCACTGAAATGGCGGTGTTTTAAAACTAGGACTTAAATTAGCCATAACTTCTTGCCCTATTATCGGATTTGGGTGAATCTTATATCAACAAAAATTAAGTGGTGTCTTTAACTAGGTGATAGATGCAACCTTTAGATATAAGGTTTCTTTCTTTGAGATGGGAGATGAAATGACTCTTGGGGATACTGAACTTCCAGACAACTCAAAAATTGGTTCATCAGGAAACTGAAACTTAAATACACGGGTATGATAGTCTATAGATGCATAACAAGAATGAAGATAGTCCACACCCAGAATTACATTAAAATCCACCATTTCTAACTCTATTATATCAATAAGCATGACTCTATGAAGAATTGTAACAGGACAATGTTTATACATTTGTTTGGAAACAACTGACTCCTCTACTAGAGTAGAAACTAGGAAAGGCTTAGGAATCTTTTCAGGACCCATTTTAATGTTCACAGAAACAAGTGGGGTCACAAAAGAAAAACTCGATCCGGAGTCCAATGACACCTAAACAACAAAGTGAAATACACGAAGCATACCATTAACAACGCTAGGAGAATCCTCCTTCTCCTGATGGTATGGTAAGGCATAAAATCTATTTTGGCGTTGACCGCTAGTAGTGCTAGAAGAAACATCATGAGGAGAGGATGGACGGGCTATGGGAGCTGGGGAACTATTAGCTTGAGTTTGAGGTCGCACATCCCTGTTCCCCTGCGTAGCATGCAGACACTCCCTAAGTCTGTGGCCCAACTTGTAACAACCAAAACAACCTCTCTGTTCGTCCAAACACTCGCTGGGATGGGTCCTACCACACTTATCATAAGGAGGATAATTAGGCTTGTTACTTACACTATTCTGGGACTTATACATTGAAGGCCTATTTCTTTTCTCCTGCCTATTTATGGGTGCTAGAGCACTAGATGACGAAGGTTTTGGCATAGACGAACGACTCTAAAACTTTGGATGGCTCCCTCCATGGGACCTAGCCTAACCATAATCATGTTGCTCGGACCTAGTCCACTTGTTTCCCCTAACTCTATCTCTTTCCCTTTTTTGTCTACCTCTATCTATTGTGCATGTATCATTAATCTAGACAGATCCATATCTCTATTTAACATAGCGGTTCTGCACTCTTTTAACACCAAACCATAAACTCTTGTGACAAACTTACTCATACTGGTACGGGTGTCAGAAATTAAATCAGGGGCATATTTTCCTAACTAGTTAAACTTCAAGAAGTACTCCTTAAAATTCATGGAACCCTGCCTCAAGTTTATGAACTCCTCTATTCTTGTCGTCCTCATCTCTAACGGAAAGAACATATCCAAAAAAACATCTTGCGACACCTTCCAAGTTATGGGAGCATCATATTGCCCCCTATTCTTCTTCCTTGCAACAACCGAGTCACAACAATTTTTTTTAACCTATAAGACGCCAAGTCCACACTTTCTTCCTCAGAAACATGCATTATCTGTGTCACTTTCCTCACCTCCTCAAGATATAACTATGGTTCCTCACCTGCCTTATACCTATAGAACTATGGCAGATTCATCTGCATGAAATCATGAATTCTAGCAGCAACTAAATCACCTCCCTTCTGGTGTGGAACTGTGGCTTGGTTATTGGCTTGAACATTCGTGGTGACTGCTTTGGCTAGCGCATGAAAAACTGCTCGAAACTCTGCATGGGACACATTTTCATTCAAGGGGTCAACTAGCTGGGGTTGTTCGTTATTTTTTCTATGGGCATTCATTCTTCAAGGAGGCATTTTCTAAAATAATAAAGCACGAGTCAATAGTTGAGAGAGACAACTATAAGCATGATAAGCTTTTTAAAAAAGGAAGACTTTTTCCTAAAGTGTCTTGTAGGTTCTTGCTCATAGATGTGGCACACTACACACTGATGATCAAGACTTTACTTAACGTTGCTTGTGAGACTCCCTAGGACTCCTTAAAGTGTAACACCCTAATTGTCTAAATTGGAATACTACACGGTGCTCATGACCCTGAAGGACCATAAGCTAACCCATGACTAATATCTGCACTTGTACACTGCATAATATACTGAATAAATGTGGAAATAAAGGTTGTAAGGCCATAAGTTTCAAATCTGATAAAAACATAACATCTGAGTGGGGTATGAAATACCCAAAACAACTGAAAGACGGAATCAAATCTGAACTAAAATTGAAAGCCTCTAAATACTATCTGAATAAGGAGTTGAAGGAACATGTCTCCAACTAACTTCATCTAGCAAAACTGAACTAAAATAATGAATGAAATAAAATAATATTATCCTCAAATGGAAACACTAATGTTTTCTTGAGAGGATTTTTATGAAAAAGAGTATATTTTTGTGAAATAATGGTTTAATTCTGTGTTAATGGAATATATATATATAGGTGTGGGAAGATGATCCAAATACCCCTCTAGATACGTCTTTTAATTTCTGTGAAAATTAGCCTATTTGAGCCCCCAGCACGCGCAGAGACATCGCGTTACAACTATTTTATAACCTGGAAACTCACCGCGATGTGGTGGAATCACAGAGAGACACTGGAAATTGACAATCGTCATTTTGGCTTACGGCATGACGCGCTACTGACTAAAATGACACTGCTGAAACTTTAAATCGCCATAACTTCTTCACCGGGTGTCCGTTTTAGGCGAATTTTGTACTGATGGAAAGCTTATTCAATTCCATACAATTTGAAGGGCATAAAATTTCCAAAACACCACCTATAAATAATGTTATGTTTGTTAAAAGATGACCTATATGAAATCACACACAAAAATTTGGTAGATTTAAAAGTTCTTAGCTTGGCTTACTCTAATGACTCTTATGAACATGCTTAACACATCATAAGATCTATTATCACCAGGATGCTAATCCTAATTCATGTACTCAAACATGAATCACAGTATAGGAGGTTTCATGCATAGGAATAATGGTTCATTTTCTAGCTTAGAAATATACGGGGTATTACAATATCTCCCCTTGCAAAAATTCATCCTCGAATGAGAGTGACCGAGAGGGGAAACAATAAACTGAACATGAAGCTATCATGAATCACTGAAACATGATCTTATGACTGACGTGACAATTAAACTGATTCATATTGAACATGCATATCTGATGCATGGGTAACTGACTTACGAGATGAAGGACTGAGTGTTTTGATGAATTAAGTTTGTCAGAATGAGAATGCATATCTGCTGCATAGATTGATAAGATGAATACATGCATATCTAATGCATGATTATATAACTGACATGATACGCGAATGCATGACTAAAAATACTGATAAACTAAACTCTCTCTAATAAACATGCATATCTAATGCATGAATATCTGACTGAACTAACTCTTGAGAGCTTGACTGATTATGAAATGGAACTTGATGACAAGTTTATAATGGGAACATAATAACACAACTGAGTTTTATACGTGACATGACATATGAGCTAAACATCATAAATTGAACTGAACCTCTGAATACTTGACTTACAACTGAGGTTTTAACTTGAGGGTTAACTTATAAGTACCCTCTATTATAGATTGAATTCGTTATGCAAGGAGAAACTAAAGAATATAATACATGAGAGAATAAAAAAAAGGTGGGGTATGTCCCCCTTGGGATACTATGTCCCTCTAAGAACGCTTAGCTTACTAAAACACTGAGGTGATGCATGTGGCATCTACGAACTAGATTATGAGTGAACCTTGGGAGTCTGAAACTAATGCATGATGCATGAACTAGACAGAACATGCCACTACTAGGATATTATACCTTGTAATAGTTACATTCCCTAATACTTTGGATAGCATGAATAGATGCAAGGGTGAGAAAACAAACTATACAAATCTAGCTGCTTGATTATTAAACTGACTTGCTGGCTTTACTAACTAACTTATCCTGGAATATATGCCCAAATAAGAGAAAGGGATCTAACAATGCATACCATAAACATGAAAGACTTGTAAAGTACCCAAAACTAGGTTAGGGAAACATTCCAGATCATGACGGGTCTGCAGTGCATAAAGTCTATTCTGCCGCTGACCACTCTTGGTACCTTGTTGATGCAACTCTTTACCCCTCTGTGCTAGAACCCTACACTCTCGCATCTTATGTCCTAGCTTCCCACACCCATAACATACATCACTACCTGCTCTACATGCATCTAGATGATTCTTACCACACTCTTTGCAAATAGGATAAGTAAGACTTCTATTTTCACTACCCTGGGGCTCAAAGCCTAGTGCTCTATCACGATGGTCATTTTTTGAATTAGGTGTTGGTGCACTAGCTGAGGAAGGAACAAGGACTGGAAACTTCTGACTATACATAGAACGCTTACCACCTTGTGACTTAGGCTGAGAAAAGCTGAAACTACCTATCCTTTCTCTCATACTCTGTCTCTCCCTCATTCTATTCTTTTGCTCCTCTATCTGCTGAGCATGAGTCATAAGTCTGGCTAAATTCATATCACTATTCAACATGGTAGACCGCACTAGTTTACCACGCTATCATTTACCCCTGACACGAACTTACTCATCTTGTCTCTACTGTCTGCAACCACATGAGGGGCATATCTAGCTAATTGAGTAAACCTGAGAGAATACTCTTGCACTGTCATACTGCCCTACCTGAGGTTGATGAACTCTAGCACCTTAACTTCTCTAAGATCTAGTGGAAAGAATCTGTCAAGTAAAGAAGAGGAAAACTCCTCCCACTCTATAGGACCTGTATCATCTAACCTTTCTGACTCTCACTGTTTGTACCATGTATGAGCCACATCCTTCAATTGATATGCGGCTAACTCAACACTCTCCACAGTAGTCACCCCCATAATATTCTTCACCTTCTGAACCTGACCTAAGAATTCGTACAGGGTTTTATCTGACTTAGACCCCATGAAAGAAGGAGGATTTATTCAGGTGAAGTCCCGAATTCTAGCTATAGCTGAATTGGCCACTGGGTTGGCTGGAACAATAGCTGGTCGTTCATTCTGGGCAGCGACTGACTGAGCAAGAGTGGTAAATGTTGTCCTGAACACCGCATGATAAACATGATTGTTCAAAGGGTCTTTAGACTGAGGGGCTGACTAATTCCCATTTCTTCTTTTTAGAAGACATGTTCTGTAAAAGAAAGGGAGGAATGTATTAGACTGATATTGACTTGAGATTATGATCACTAGAACGACATGAATACTAAAAGAAGGGAAACTATTCCTAAAACATCTCATAGCCTCCTGCACATAAGTGTGGTGCACAACATATGAATGTACAAGACTCTACTAGATGCGGATTTTAGACTTCCTAGGACTTTATTGAACCTTAGGCTCTGATACAGAGTTTGTAATGCCTCGATTTTTTGAACCAAAATTCTACATGGTGATCATGACTCCGAAGGACCACAAGCTAACCCATGACTGATATTTGAACTTGTACATTGCATAATATACTAAATAAATGTGGAAATAAAGGCTGTAAGGCCATAAGGTTCAAATCTGATAAAAACATAACATCTGAGTGAGGTATGAAACATCCAAAACAACTAAAAGACTTGATCAAATCTGAACTAAATCTGAATGCCTCTAAATACTTTCTGAATAAGAAGTTGAAGGAACATGTCTCTAACTAACTTCGTCTAGCAAAACTGAACTGAAATAATGAATGAAATATAATAATATTATCCTTGGATGGATAAGGACTCACTGCAACTCTGAACACTGGAATACTACTGCTGATCTGGAGCTCGTGCCTCTGAACCTATGGTGTAACATAAGAGAAATCACCATAGCACAAATGCGTCAGTACAACTGAATATACTGAGTTTACGTGTGAGGTAGTCTAAAAAAAGGGTTATATGCATGAACAATGCTGACTAATATAAATGTGGGAATACATATATGCATAAGAAACTATAACTGAACTCGTGGTGATATTGACTGCTAAGTGTGAATAATGACAACATGACTTTACTGATACTGAAGTATTGAATAGATGGATGACTATTTATGAAAGTTCGAGTTATAAAGAACTGGTCTAATTGACTGTGTCTAATAGTCTTGAAGCTGGAAACTGATAACATAAGCTATGATGACTGATATAACTGATATAACTATGATGATCAACGTAGCCGATGTAACTGATACTGAGCAACTGTATCGAACCATCTAAGTTCTAATGTAACTATCTGAGTTCCTTTCTGAGTTGAGTGACTAAATCTGAGATCAATCCTATCTAGCGTGTGATCTTTAATTTTGATGATTCTGATACATATTGACCATATTTAAGATCCTTCCTATCTAGTGGGTGATCTTAAAGTCTATATATAATGATAAGTATTAACTGTATTTAGCAGAACTGAATCTATACTACTGAGCTGAGTTGACTGTGTTTGTCTGTCCTGAATCTATAATTGAAACTATGGGATGTATACATTTAAACAACATGTCTCATGCTAAGCTTAATGGGGTCCAATCTACGCCCTGACTGGAAGGGTGTCAGTACTGCACCACCAATAAAGAAAACTGTTGTAGAGTCAGTCGTAATCTAGCGGGTGACTCCTGGGATCAGTCCTATACATATAAATATGCTAATGGGTGACCCCTAAGTATGTCAGTCCTATCTAATAGGTGACCTCTCGTACCTATGTTGTCTACGTAAGTTTGGAACTTAGGGATTGCTTCTAAGGATCTCAGTCTATCTAGAGGGTGAATCCCCATCCCTAGGCTCACTCGGTGCTGAATCCTACTCCCAACTAAAAGATATTGAATTGAATAACTGAGTTGAACTGGTTAGCTGAACTGCTACTGAGTAATTGGCTGATACTAGTGGTATTCTTTAGCGGAGCTAAACTAAGTTGACTGAGTTCCCTTGTATGAAGGAACGTACTAAGTTCTGAGGACTGACTGGGAGTACTGAAATTACTGAGATTTCTAGGAATACTGTTGTTACTGAGATTATTGAGTACTAAGATTTTTGAACTACTGAGTCTGCTGAGATTTCTGAGTTTTTCTGAGTCACATGACTGACTAATTTCTATAGATCATGGCTTGATTGAGAGTTTTGTGATAACATGACATGGCTCTAGGCACACAACTATATTTTTTGGGTACAAGTACCTCCAAGACTCGATGGAAGGAAACTGACACACATGACTGACATGAATACATGGAGAACACCAACAATCCATAATATCATAACTTGGGGAAATTCATAAAGTACATGGTTTCCATATATCTTATACAATAGTAGGACTTGCAAGAAAGCGTAGCATGATCTCATAAGACTAGTTCATGAACAATCCAACAATATTTACAATTAGCATATAAGATAATCATATTCTTTAACATGGAAGATAATGCATATAATATGTAAACTCTTGCATGATTCTAACTTCATGAACATTCCATATCACAACAACAATACATAACAATTAACATGGAATTCATGTTGAGTCATAAGAAAAAGAGCATGGTCTTGTCACTTAAGTTCTATTGATCTACAATACATGGATTCTAGTCTCTTAGGTATTTTATCAAACACCTTGCATGCAAACTTTATGACATAGGCGTATTCACTACTTTTACCAATTCAAACTACCCAAAATTCATGTATTTCAAATTACATGTCATCCTTGTTTCATAGAATCACATAAAGTCTCTAACTTGGTAGTGTATACCAATCAATCACGCAAATATAATTAACCCACAACATGACTTCTTAATTCATAATTTAAAAGAGGGTTCTTGAACTTTATGGATGAAACGAATCCATAAATCAACACTACGCATACCTTAGTTCTTGATTTAGTGAAGATTGACGTAGAAATTCTTGGAATTTGATGGTAGAATTTTCTTGAACTTGAATTCCCCAATAGAAACCCTAATGTTTTCTTGAGAGGATTTTGATGAAAAAGAGTATGTTTTGGTGAAATAATGGTGTAATTTCGTGTTTATGGAACATATATAGGGGTGGGAAGATGACCCAAATACCCCTCTAGATGCGTCTTTTAATTTCTATGAAAATTACCCAATTTGAGCCCCCCGACGCGACGTGGAGACATCACGTTGCCACAAGTTTATGACCTGGAAACTCACCGTGATGCGATGGAATCACGGAGAGACACTGGAAATTGACAATCGTTATTCTGGCTTACGGCGCGACGCGCCAATGACCAAAATGACACTGCTGAAACTTTAAATCTCCATAACTTCTTCACCGGATGTCCGTTTTAGAAAAATTTGGTATCAACGGAAAGATTATTCAATTCTATAAAATTTGGAGGGTATAAATCCGCCAAAATACCACCTATAAATAAAGTTACGCTTGTTCAAAGATGACCTATATGAAATCACACACGAAAAATTGGTGTATTCAAAAGTTCTTAGCTTGGCTTACTCTAAGTGATTTTTATGAACATGCTTAATGCATAATAATCTTTATTATCACTAAGATACTCATCCTAATTTATGTAGTCAAACATGAATCACAGGATAGGAGGTTTCATGCGTAGGAACAATGGTTCATTTTCTAGCTTAGAAATATATGAGGTATTACATAAACCTTAGGCTCTGATACCAAGTTTGTTACGCCCCAAAAATGGGTCCCGATATGTCACACGGTGCTTAAGGCTACAAATAACCCAAAGCTATCCCTTTGAGCCTACTACTACTTCTAAATGATTAAATCAAGGTACTAAGAGAAACATACTGAGACATACCATAGCATGTCTCACTGAAATATGATAGAGTACAGTGGAAGTAACAAAATACTGAATATCTAAATATACCGACAATCTAGTCTGACAAATCCTCTAATACTCAATGAACTACAGAGCCATTGGGACAGATCCCCAACTGACTCGAACTAAACTGAAAGAAATAAAACATTTACTAAAATATTGAAGTTATTGAAGATAGGTTCTTGAACCATGAGGACTCACCACTGTGGTGTAATGCCCCAAATCTGGTACCCGTAATGCTACACGGTGCTCATGACCCTAAAGGACTACAAGCTAACCCATGACTGTTATATTTACCTGTATACTGCATAAAATACTTAATAATGCGGAAACATGAACGAAAAAACTATAAGGTTAAATACAGAAAATGATTTGAATGAGATAACATCAGTATGGGGTAATAGAATACCCAAAACAAAACTAAACATATTGAAGTCTGAACCATGAAAGTATAGAAATCCTTTAACTGACTGAACTGTCTGAGTAAGGAGTTGATGGGATATGTCTCCAACTAACTCCAACTAATAAACTAATTAATGAGATAATAGGGAAATAATCATGTACTCGAAAGATGAGGACTCACTTCTAAATTTGTCTGCGGATATCTGGAATCTACTATTGCTCTGAAGATCAATCTCTGAACCTATAGTATAAGACACCATAGCACAAATGCATCAGTACTTTGAATGTACTGGTATGCATATGAGGTAGGCTAAATATATGAGGTTCATATGAATGAATAATAATAATAACTGACTAACTATCATAAGCGTGAGAATATATGCATGAGACATAACAACTGACACTAATACTATGATAACATGATTCATAAATCTAATATAACTGATAACATGAAGGACTGTAACTAACCGTACTAAATCTGATTGAACTATTTGAGTTCAATACGGTATATGAGTTGACTGTATCTTACAGTCCTGAAATTTAAAGAACTATCTGAGTTCTATTACTGAGACTTATTGACTGTATCTGACAGTCCTAATTCTGTAACATGAAATTGTGGGAAGTAGTTATATAACCGACATGCCCCTGATATGCCATTATGGTTGAGTTGGGGTCCAATCTTTAACCCCAATTTGAAGGTTTTCAATACTGCGCCATCGGTAAGGACAAGTTGTGGTCCACCCTCATTTGATAGTGTTCCCATTGCGAGAATAGTGGGGCCCTTACCTGATAGTTCTTATCCACTTCATCAACCCTCATTGGACTGTGTTGATGTCTCAACCTATGCTGGCTACATAGTTCTGGAACTCAAGGATGACTTCTAAGAATCATACCCTCATCTGATAGTGTGTGTTCACATCATTGGGTTTACTCGGTGTTAATTCGTACTCCTATATGAATAGAATCAGAATATGATTTACAGAACTGAACATGGGCTGAGTTACTGAATTCCGTTAACTGATAGAGTACTAATGATATCTGACAATTGATTGAGTTAATGAGATCATTGATATTTCCTAAGTCATAAGACTATCTGAAGTCTAAGGATGATAGCTTGACTGATAGTATTGTGAAAACATGACATGGCTCTAGGTACACTGCTAATATTTTGGGTACGAGTACCCCCAGGACTCGATGAAAGGAAACTGACTAAGCACAACTTACTTGAACAGATAAATAGCATCATAATCCATAATACATTTATAGAAGTATTTCTTCAAAACATGTGATAGGCATAACTTGTACATATATGGGGATTTCAAGGTATCATGCAAGTTAGGCACTTTTCCTTCATCTAGGCATTTAATCAAACATATTGTAGGCATGGTGCATGTAAACATCATTGTCCAATAATTAAATATCATGGTTCAATTCTATTTTTATTTTTAAAGGGTTTAGTCATAGGTTTGCATGAATCTATATCTATAATAATTTAACCCACATAGAATTTACCAGCCAACATGGAGTAGAATTCAATTTCTCATTATCCACATGAAAAAGAGCAGCCCAATCATGAAATTAATAGGAAAATACATAAACTTGAATTTAGAAAAGGGATTCTTGGGCTTTATGGACAAAAAGAGTCGATGAATGATCACTATGCATACCTTAGTTCATGATTTTGTAAGGATTGACGGTGAAACCTTATTTTATTCGAATCCCTAATAGAAACCCTAGCTGGTTCTTGAGAGAAACTTGAGAGAAACTAGTATATTTCTGGTGAAAAGTGGATGAATCACGTGTTAAAGGGCTTAAATATGGGTGGGAAGTTGACCCTTTTATTCCTGGACGCGTCATATAATTTCAGTAAAATTTTCCCAAACTGAAACCCTGGCGCGACGTGGATCTATTGTGCCATGTCACCGGAATTTCACAATTGGGAAGCTGAGGGATGGAGCGATGCAAAGCCATCGCGTTTCCCCTTCTTTTGCAACCTGGAACTTTGGCTCGACGTAGAGGAAATCGCTTTATGACTCTAGAAAATGGAAAATTCTTAATTTGGGCACTGGCACGATGCGTCATAATCACAGACCAATAATGGAATTTTCCAAATGCCATTTCCTCTTGTGGCGTGGTGCGCCACTAACTAATATGGTGCTATTTTAGGATGGGAACTTGAAATAGTCGTAACTTCTGACCTGGTTATCGGATTTGGGCAAATCTTATATTGATGGAAAGCTTATTAAATTTACCACATGATAAAAAGTGAAAATCTTTAAAATTACTCATGGGATAACCATCATTCAATTTAGAATCTAATACTAGACATTCTTGAGATGAAATTATCTAGGAAAAAGTATGGTGTATTACAATATCTCCTCCTTGAGAACATTCATCCTCAAATTAGACTGACTGAGATAGGGGAGAAAGAAAACTGACATACATACTAAACATGAATAACTGGAACATGATCTTATGACTAACATGACTGACAAGCTGAACATATAATACTGAACATGCATATTTGATGCATGTGTAACTGATTTATGAATGCATGACTGAGTGTTTTGAAGAACTAAGTTTCTCACAATGAGAATGCATGTCTGATGCATAATTACATAACTGAATTGATACATGAGTGCATGACTGAATATGCAATGGTACTTGATACCAAGTTTATAATGGGAACATGAGCATGAAACTCCATACCGAGTTTATGATGAACACTGAACATGAAACTGAGTAAGCTTAAGGAGAACTGTTACCTTGAGCTTGATCTAAGTTTACGAAGAAGAGGTGAGGATACTTGGTACGCATGTATGCCTCTGCTTCCCAAGTAGCTCCCTCGATGGACTGATTTCACCAAAGAACCTTAACCAGAGGGACTTCTTTGTTCCTCAATCTATGAGTCTGATAGTCTAAGATTTTGATTGGAATCTCTTCATAAGAGAGAGTGTATTGAACATCAATGCTCTGAATAGGGACTATAAATGATGGGTCGCCTATGCACTTCTTGAGCAAGGAGACATAAAATCCTGGATGAACTGAGGCTAGATCTAAAGGCAATTCAAGCTCATAGTCTACCTTACAAAAGCGACTGAGAATCTTAAAGGGACCAACATATCGGAGACTAAGCTTTTCCTTCTTGAAGAATCTCTGCACTCCCTTCGTGGGAGAGATCTTTATATAGATATGATCACCAATCTCAAACTTGAGATCTTTTCTACAAAGATCTGCATAAGACTTCTGTCAGCTCTGAGCAGCCCAGAGTCTTTTTCTAATATACTGGATTTTTTCTAAGGCATCAAATACTAATTTATGCCCTATAACTGAGGCCTCACTAACTTCAAACCAACCAATTAGAGATCTATATCTTCTACTGTAGAGATCTTTGAATGGATCCATCTGAATACTGGAATGATAGCTGTTGTTGTATGCAAATTCAATCAAAGGTAAGTGGTCATCCCAACTTCCCTTGAATTCGATTGCACATGCCCTTAGCATATCTTCTAAAGTTTGAATGGTCCTTTATGCTTGACCATCTGTCTGAAGATGAAAGGTTGTACTAAGATGAACTTAGGTACCAAGACCCTTTTAGAATGCTTTCTAGAAATAAGAGGTGAACTAGGTACCTCTGTCAGAGATAATGGAAAATGAAACACCATGTAATTTGACCAACTCCTTGATGTAGAATTTAGTGTAATCCTCGGCTAAATAAGACGTATAAAGTGGAAGGAAATGAGCTGATTTGGTTATTCTATCTACAATGACCAAGACTGAATCATGCTGATGAAGAGTTCAAGGCAAACCCATCATAAAGTTCATGTTCACAACTTCCCACTTCCAAGTAGGAATATTGAACTCCTATATGGACTCACTAGGCTTTTGATGCTCTATCATAACCTGTTGACATATAGAGCACTTAGCCACAAACTCTGCAACATGTCTTTTTATCCCAGTCCACCAATAGACTTCCCAAAAGTCATGGTACATCTTTGTGGACCCTGGATAAATAGAGTAGTGCGCACCATGCGTCTCTGCAAGAATCTTCTTCCTTAAGTCATCTACACCTGGAACACAAAGACGACCCTAACAATGAAAAACACCATCTGCCCCTTGGGAGAAAACCTCTACTTTCTAATCCTGAATTGGATCTTTCAACTTGATAAGGCTGGGATCTCTATCTTGTTTTTCTTTTACCTCAGAAACTAGAGATGATTTTTAACTACTCTGAACCCATATATCACCCTCATCTACATCGACTAAGAGAACTCCTAGTCTAGAAAGTTGATGTACTTCCTGAGCTAACTTCTTCTTACTGTCCTCAACATAAGAAAAACTACCCATGAATAGTCTACTGAGAGCGTTGGCCACTACATTGGCCTTGCCCGGATGGTAAAAGAAAATCATGTCATAATCTTTCAAGAGATCTAACCACCTTCTCTGATGAGGATTGAGATCTTTTTGAGAAAAGACATACTGAAGACTTTTATGATCAGTGAAAACATCTACATAAACACCATCTAGATAATGCCTCTAAATCTTCAAGGCAAAGACTACGGCTGCTAACTCAAGATTATGAGTAGGATAATTCCTCTCATGTGGCTTAAGCTGGCTGGAGGCGTAGGTTATGACCTTACCATGTTGCATGAGGACACAACCCAAAACTACTATGGATGCATTACAATACACTACAAAACCATCTGGACCATCTGGAAGAGATAATACTGGAGCTGAGGTGATTCGAGTCTTCAACTCCTGAAAACTCTTCTCAAAAGGATCTAACCACTAAAATTTGACTTTTTTCTAGTCAATTTGGACATAGGGGATGCAATAGAAGAAAATCCCTCAACAAACCATCGATAATAATCGTCCAAACCCATAAACTTCTGTTATCTGAAGGAGAGATAGGGAGAGGCCAGTTTCTTACTCCTTCGGTCTTTTAAGGATCCACTCTAATGCCATCACCAGAAATAATATGAACAAAGAATGCTACCGACCTTAGCAAAAATTCACACTTACTGAATTTGGAGAATAACTGATGATCTCTGAGAGTCTGAAGTAATATTCTAAGATGGTTTACAAGATCATGCTCACTATGGGAATAGACCATAATATCATCTATAAAGACTATGACGAACATGTCCAAGTAATGTTTGAACACATGGTTCATCAAGTCCATAAAAGCTGATGGGGCGTTGGTAAGACCAAATGACATGACTAGAAATTTGAAGTGACCCTACCGGGTACGGAAATATGTTTTTGGAATGTCACATTCTCTTACTATGAGCTGATGATAGACGGATCTGAGGTCTATCTTAGAGAAATAATTGGCACCCGGAAATTGGTCAAACAAGTCATCAATTTTGGGAAGAGGATACTTGTTCTTGATCGTGACCTTAGTGAGTTGACAGTAGTCTACACACATCCTAAGAGAACTGTCTTTCTTGCGCATGAATAATACTAGCGCACGCTACGGGGAAATACTAGGCCTGATGAATCCCTTAAATAAGAGATCCTTCAATTACTCTTTTAGTTCTCTAAGTGTTGCTGGTGCCATTCTATATGGAAGAATAGATATAGGCTGAGTATCTAGAAGATGATTAATGCCGAAGTCTATTTCTCTTTTAGAAAAATTCCTGTAAGATATTTGGGAAAGACATCTGAATATTCACCTACAACTGGAACTAATTCAAGGCTGGGAGTTTTGGAAGTAGTGTCCTTGAACAAAATGATAGACACATCCTTTAGATATCATTTTTCATGCTCGAAGGTAGAAAATAAGTTGACCTCTGAATGATGAAGTACTACCCTTCCACTCAAGGACAGGTTCATTCAGAAATTGAAACTAAATTATACTATTTCTGCAGTCAACTGTGGCATAGAAGGAATGCAGCTAATCTATGTCGAGAATGACATCAAAATCAGACATCTTTAATTTGACTAAGTCTGCTGAAGTGACTTTCTGAAATATGATAACCGGGCAGTTCATGTATACCCGCCAAGCTATGATAGTTTTACCCATTGGGGTAGGGTCTGAAAAGGACTCTGCTAGGATTTTGGGACTTATTTCGAAATCACCTTCAATATAGGCAGTAACAAAAGACAAAGAAGATCCTGGATTTAGAAAAGAATAAACATGCACATGAAAGATCTGTAACATACTAGGGAATACATACATAAGGAGAATTTTCCTGATCCTGTTGGGACTGATGAGCATAGAGATGATATAGGAGTTTCCCACTAGTAGCACGGGTGGTGGAACCCTGCTATTTTGGGAAATCGGACTGAGCTTAGAAGTGGAGATAACTCTGATAACCTAATTGAGGGTAGTCTCGGACGATGTGGCCTAGCTTGCCAAAACCAAAATTGACATCGCTACCAGCTCTGTAAGTAGTCTTGTGGTTCTTACCACAAGTGTTACAAAGGGGATTAGTTTGGGAATTGCTAACACTACCCTGAGACCTAGAGCCTAGAGCTCTATCTCTGTTACCCTCCCTATACTTTGGAACTAGAGTACTGGCTGAACAAGGGGCTAAAACTAATGGCTTAGGATGAAACTAGGAACAATTTCCTCCTTTTAATTTAGGTTGAGCAAAGTTGAAACTACCTATCTTCGCTCTCTTATTCTGCTTCTCCTTCTACTTAATTTTCTGCTCCTATATCTGCTGAGCATGAGTCCTAATCCTGGCTAAGTTTATGTCACTGTTTAGCATGGCAGATCTGATCTCATTTACCATTCTATCATTTACCTCCGAAGTGAACTTACTCATCTTGGCTCTGTTGTCTGCAACCATGAGGGGCATATTTGGCTAATAGAGTAATCTTAAGAGAATACTCTTTCACCGTCATATTTCCCTGCCTGAGGTTAATGAATTCTAGCAACTTATACTCTCTAAGCTCTTAGGGAAAGAATTTGTCTAAAAATATTATGACAAACTCCTCCCACTCTATAGGACCTGCATAATCTAACCTCTATGACTTCCACTGTTTGAACCAAGTATAAGCCACATACTGCAACTAATATGCATCTATCTTTGCACTCTCAATAGTAGTTACCCCCATGTTGTCTATCACCTACTGAACTTGATTAATGAATTCCTGAGGGTTCTTATCTACCTTAGACCCGAGGAAAGATGGAGGGTTCATTTGGATGAAGTCCCAAATCCTAGCTGCAGCTGGGTTGGCCACTGGGTTGTCCAGAATGACTGCTAGCCATTCATTTTTAGTTTCAACTAACTAATGAAGAGTAGTGAATTCGGCCCTAAACTCTGCATGACAAACATGATTGCCCAAAGGATCTTCGAGCTGGGGGGCAGACTGATTTCTGTTTCTTCTTTAAGAAGGCATGTTCGGTAGAAGAAAGGTGAAAATAGATTAGACTGAGAGATTGACTTGAGATTATGCTCACTGGCACGACATTCCTAAAACATCTTACAGCCTCCTGAACATAAATGTGGCACACAACACACCCATGTAGAAAACTCTACTAGATGCAGCTATCAGACTTCTAAGGACTCTATTGAACCTTAGGCTCTAATAACATGTTTGTAATGCCCCAAATCTGGTACCCGAAATGCTACACGGTGCTCATGACCACGAACGACCAAAATCTAACCCATGACTGATATTTGTACCTGTATACTATATAAAATACTTTATAATGCAAAAACATGAACTGAAAGTCCATAAGGTTCAATACTAAACATGATCTGAATGATATAACATCAGTGTAGGGTAATAGAATACCCAAAACAAAATTGAATAAGCTGAAGTCTAAAATATGATAGTCTAGAAAACATCTAACTGATTGAACTGTCTGAGTATGGAGTTGATGGGACATGTCCCCATCTAAATCCAACTAATAAACTGATTAATGAGATAATAGGGAAATAATCATGTACTCGAAAGATGAGGACTCACTTCTAACTTTATCTACTGATATCTGGAATCTACTGTTGCTTTGGAGATCGTGACTCTGAATCTATGGTATAATACACCATAGCTCAAATGCGTCATTACTTTGAATATACTGGTATGCAGGTGAGGTAGGTTGAATGCATGGGGTTCATATGCATGAACAATAATAATAACAGACTAACTATCATGAGCGTGATAAAACCTGCATGAGACATAACAACTAACACTAATACTGTGATAACATAATTACTAAATGTGAATATAACAGATAACATGAGTGATTGTATCTGATGGAACTATTTATGTTTTATACTGTATTTTAGTTGACTATATCTGATAGACCTAAAATCTGAAGAACTATCTGAGTTATATACTAAGACTGATTGATTGTATCTAACAGTCCTGATTTTGTAACATAAAATTATAGGAAGTAGTTATCTAACTGACATGCCCCTGATATGCCATTATGGCTGAGTTGGAGTCCAATCTGTAAGCCCAATTGGAAGGGTGTCAATATCGCACCACTGGTAAGGACAAGTTATGGGTGACTCTCATCTGATAGTATCCCCTATACGAGAACGGTAGGGCCCATATTTAATAGTGTTTATCCACCTCATCAACCCTTATCAGACAGTGTTGATGTCTCAAACTAAGCTGGATACATAGTTCTGGAATGCAAAGATGACTTCTAAGAATCATACCCTCATCTGATAGTGTGTGTTGATATCCTTGGGTTCACTCGTTGCTAATTCCTAATCCCATCTAAATAGACTCTGAACATGATTTATGAACTGAACATGGGCTGAGTTACTGAATTCTGTTGACTGACGGAATACTACTGATATCTGACAACTGACTAAATTTATGAGATCTTGGATATTTCCTGAGTCATAAGACTATCTAAAGTCTAAGGATCATAGCTTGATTGAGAGTATTGTGAAAACATGACATGGCTCTAGGTACACATCTAATATTTTGGGTACAAGTATATCCAGGACTCTATGGAAGGAAACTGAATAAGCATAACTTACTTGAACATATAACTAACATCATAATCCATAATACATTTATTAAAGAATTTCATCAAAACATGTGATAGGCATAACTTTTACATACATGGGAATTTCATGGTATCATGCTAGTTAGGCACTTTTTCTTCATCGAGGCATTTAATCAAACATATTGTAGGTATGGTACATGTAAACATCATTGTACAATAATTAAACATCATGATTCAATTCTAATTTCTTTATTCAAGGTTTTAGTCATTGGTTTGCATGAATCTATATCTATAATAATTTAACCCACATAGAATTTATCACCCAACATGGAGTAGAATGCAGTTTCTCATTATCCACTTAAACAAGAGCAGCCCAATCATTAAATTCATAAGAAAATCCATAAACTTGAATCTAGAAAAGGTATTATTTGTCTTTATTGACAAAAGGAGTCCATGAATGAACACTATGCATACCTTAGTTCGTGAATTTCGTGACGATTGACGGTGAAACCTTCTTGAATTAAAATCTCCACTAGAAACCCTAGCTTGTTCTTGAGAGAAACTTGAGAAAAACTAGTATATTTTGGGTTAAAAGTTGCTGAATCATGTGTTAAAGGGCCTAAATATGGGTGGGAAGTTGACCCTTTTAACCCTGGACGCGTCATTTAGTTTCAGTAAAATTTTCTCAAACTAAACCCCTGGCGCGACGCGTCACTATCATGTCGTATCACTGAAATTTGACAATTAGGAAACTGAGGAATCACACGACGTGGATCCATCACGTTGCCCCTTCATTTGCGACCTGGAACTTTGGCGCGACGCGGAGGTAATCACTCTAAGACAATGGAAAACAGACAATTCAGAATTTGACCCCTGAGGCGAGGTGCCATAATTGCAAGCCCCTACTGGAATTTTCCAAATGCCATTTCCTCTTGTGGGACGGCGCGCCACTAACTAATATGGCATTGTTTTATGATGGGAACTTGAAATAGTCATAACTTCTGACTCGGTTATCAGATTTGGGCGAATCTTATATCGATGGAAAGATTATAGAATTTCCCACATGAAAAAAAGTGAAAATCTTGAAAGTTCCTAATGGGATAACCATCATTAAATTTAGAAGATAATACTAAACATTCTTGAGATGGAATTAGCTAGGAAAAGTATGGGGTATTACATGTCGAGATGTAGACAAAGGTACTCAAAAGTCACTGATGAGGATGGGGATAAGCACCTGAACCTACATTATAAGAAAATTTAGCACATAGACGTATATATGGATCAGCACTTGGGAATGTACTGAGTATATGGGAGTGTATGCAATTAAATAATCCATATCATAGGTCTTTATAGGAAACATGCATTCCATAATAGGTGGCTCACATAGCTTGAATAAAATCCTCATAAATCATGAATAGAAAACATACCATATAAATCACGTGATTCATTTCACTTTATTGTAAACCTATATTTTTTCTTTGTACTAGAGTTTGCGAACTAGATAAAGTCTTAAAGGGACAACCTTCAGAACATACACTTTAATCTTATGGAAATCAATGAAATTCTTTGAAACTTTAAGATTATAGCACTTGAGAACCTTAGAAATCATCGAATCATAGCTTTTGAAATACAAGTACTTTTATGTTAAATAGAGTAGGGACTACTTTTGGGAGATTCTTCTAACTTACATAAACCATGTGAGCCATATGGGGTCCAACATATTTCCCACATTGGGGAGATCTGTTCTATCCTTGCCATCGGAGTAGAACCTTTTACTTTTAGTGATCACTAGCTTAACCCACTTAGGGTAAATCAAATCCTATGGTGGCTAGTAGTGCTGGGGCATGAGATCTCGAAATCAAGCCCAGCTCGATGCTAAGTACTACTCCCATAATTGGCTCAGAACCTTTAGGAAAAATCCACCTTAAACAATTCAATATTATGAAATGGTAGCCAATATTCTTCCCTTTAACTTAAATCACAAGATATGGATTCTTTTCTTAACTTATGATCAAAATCAACTGTTTTCATTAAACTTTTGTAGACTATCTTTAACAAGCTTTGAAACTTCAATTATATGGAGATATCAATACCATTCTTGAAATACTATAGAATATATAAAAATTAATTCTTGGACCTTAAAACATGTATACATATTCCATAAATCTCAATTCAATTTAGAGGGTAAATCATGACTTCAATCTTAAGAGTATTCCAAACACAAATCATGGAACGCATATGTTATTCATAACATTAATTCTTAATTCAAATTATAAAATAAGTGTAGTATCATATAATTTAAGACTTGAACAAATCCATAAACTCAAATACTTGAATGTAGCAGCTTAGGCATAATTCATCTTAAAAACATTAAAATCTTTTAAGAAAACCAAAACTTTGGGCACAAGAATGGAAGGAGTGTTCTTGTTCAAACCCACATACCTCAAATTATGAACTTTGATGAATAACTTTGCTTGAGACTCTTTCTCGTACTTTTGGATGAGGGTTCTTGAAGCCTTTGTCTTGGGAACCTCAAATCTCAATTCAATTTAGAAAACTATGGTGAATTCTTGGGATTTTGGGGGGAGAGTTTTGATGCTTAGGGCTTTTTTTTTCAGAGAATGATAATTTTGGGCATAAAGTGCTTTGTTATGCCATTGATTGAGCGCTTATGGATGGATTGGGGGTAGGGTAATTGCCTAAAATACCTCCCTTTTAACACTTAATGTAACTAGAAAAAATATAACTGTGAGCCCAATTTTATGGGCCACCACGATGCGCCACTATCGCGGTGGCTCACTGGAAATTGACAAATGGGATTCTTGGGGTCACCGCGATGCGGAGCCATTACTTGTCCCACTAGTTAGGACCTGGAACTTCAACGCGACACACCACTATCACACTAGGCTACTAGAACTTGAAAATTCTTAAATAGACCCACTATGTGACGCACCAAGCACTGAAATGATGGTATTTTAAAACTAGGACTTAAATTATCCATAACTTCTTGCCTGATTATCAGATATGGGTGAATCTTATATCTAAGTAAAGTGTATCAAATTTCCCATGTGATAAAAAGTCAAAATTAGGAAATTCTATATGGTTAAAAATAATACTCACCTAGGAAGTCATTTCTTAACTTTCTTGAGACGAAATTAAGCTTAGGGAAAGTTTGGGGTATTACACATACACGACCCACTTTGGGTTTATCTATTGGCGTGCATTTCCAACCCTAAGGTTGGATTTGTCTATACCTTGCCAAGCAAAATCCAAGCATTAAAGTTGCACTATTTTTATTCAATTTGAGAGTGTTGAGGTCTTTTCACTCCCCTAAACCATTTCTAATCATTCGTAAATAAATTACGAGGTCGTAAAACATGTTATTTCTACTCTCTTAACCCGAAGCATCCAATACACAACTATAAACCCTTCCCTGTTCCCAAGAACAAAATTCAAGTTTCTTCCATCAAGAACTCAACAGTTTAAGTTCTAATTTCAAGCCTTCTTCAACAATTTATCCAATCAAGTTATGTGGAGTTTATGAACAATGTTATTCTGTCATCTATGTGACAATAAATGATAATTTTCAATTTGAATTTATTTGTTTTAAATTAGGGTCCATACCAAAATAACCATATTTTTGAATTACGATACTACTATGTGATTGAAAGCTTTAAGTGCATCAAGGTTTACATTTAATCATGTTTGAACTTGTAAGATTTGTATTATAATTTGAATTTCATTATCTTTACAGGATATTATTGAAAGATTTCAAGGTGATTGTTGAGAATGATGATTTTTTATGAATTTCTATGAAATGAATCATGAATTCCAAGTCTTAAGTACAAGCATTAACTATACAAGAAAGTTTAATCTTTGAATATTCCATTGATATGTAATATGATATGATTCAAGAAATATTGATATTTTGATCTAAAGATAATTCATGAAATCCACAACTTTTAATCTTTATTATGATTTAAAGTAAAGAGAAACATAACTAGTTTACAACCTATAAACCCTTATGCTAGTTTATGGTGGATTTCTTAAAGTATTAGCATTTAAGTATTCTAGGAGTAGTATTCAGCATCGAGAAAGGAATATGCATGACCGTACCCTAAATTATTAGAAACAATGAGAAAATATAGGTTATGATTTTTCCCAATAAGGAAGAAGTTCAGTGATCACTTAAGTTAAGGTCCTATTCCAATTTCAAGGATAGGAAAGATCTCCCCAATGTGGGTAAGACGTTGGACTCCATGGTAGCTCATATGGTTTATGTCAGCTATAAGAATCTCCCAAAACAAACAATAAAAGTAATGATTTTAGAAACTACGTGTAAAGACTCACAATTTTATTCTGGTACTGTTTTACATAAGTTATTATCAATGAGCTTTCAGCATTCATTTTACGTATAATCAAGTAAATTCTTTTACACTTAGCCTTTATGATTTGAAAGTATGTCAAACTTCAATTCTACATATTCTACAAATGCAAATATTTAAGAAACTAAGTCTAGTGATTCACCAACTTTTCAGATTTTGTTTGTTTCTAATGTTTTAAGATACTCCAGCTATCAGTTTATTTCAGTCTCTTAGTGAGTTTACTTGAACTTATCGTGTATATTTTATGATCATGTATCTATTCAGTTTTACTTATTGCATTAACTCCCACATACTCATTACATTCAAAAAGTACTAACCTACATATATGTCTATGTGCCCCAGTGTCTGAAAATGTAGGTACCAGTTGTAGCCCACACATCATAATCATACAATTTATAGATTCTAGCCAGTAGGTGATGTGTTATTTATATTTGAGGACTCGAGTAAACTATAGTTCCAGTATCATTCTTTATTTAGTCGTATTAATTATGGATAGTTTAGGGTTATGTCTTGGCTATATGTAGTAAGTATTAGTAGAGGATTCATTGATTGTCATTCATATTGAATGTATTTACTTTTAGTTTATGTTGTATAACCAAAGTTTTAATGCTTTAAAAAGTTTTGTATGGAAAATATTTAGCAAAGACATAATTTCCACTTATTTCTCCTATATTTATGTAATGTATTTAGTTACTCATGAGTTATGCAAATTTCATGGATTATCTTATGATCACTTATGGTTTTAAGCATCGTGTGACGTCAAGGGGGTAGTCTAAGGGCATAACAAACTTGGTATCAGACCACAAGGTTCAATTATTTTAGGGTGTCTATGAACCGATGTCTAGTAGAGTCTTGGGAAATGATACAGAGACATCTGAACTTTTCTTCTTGAGGCTACAAGGTATTTAGAAAATATTTCCCTTCTCTCATGTCTTAGACTGTGTTGTAGAAAGGTTCTCCAAGAAAATTATACTGATAGTCATCATGCTCCATTCATGTCAACTCTGCCTTATTATCAAGCTAACAGAAATAGTGAAGATTAAATACCTAACTATAGTGTTTTCTTAGACAGTCCCCACAGATAACTATGGTATTGTATATTGGCTCAAAAAGTATCCCACCAGTGCCTTTATTTACCAAACTATGAAGGATTTCATTCATTATGATAAATATTCATGCAATAATCAAAAGACAAATGTGCTTTTAGATTCCTTTTCAGAATCCTATGATAGTATATGACCAAGAGTTAGAAGCATAAACCTAGAAGTTTACCAATATTAAAGTGGGGATATTGTTATCTGAATATAGTAGATTATGTATCCATGGGGATAGTTGTCTGAAAAGTGAACTAGTTTAGGTAAGAATTTAAGTTAGTTTATTAAAAAATAAGAATGATGGTGTGGGTTCAATTTATAAGTGTTCCCAAGGTGATATGAGATCTTATTATTTCTATGTTTTTAAAGTGTGTGTGCTTAGATAGTACCCATGATTTCATAAGTGTGAATGAGGCTAGTAATGTAGTATTTGATGTTCTTACCAGCTAAGTTATGGGTCATAGGTTGATGATATTAGGTATGATAGTGTAATGGTAATTCTCATGGTTTAGGGAAAATATAAGTTTAGAAATGCGATATTAGTAGGTTGTGAAGGAAAAGAGACAAATTATGTGTTTAGTAAGGCAAGTATGTTTTCAAGGAGGATGTAAGTGTCTAATGATTTATGAAGAGAAGAGAAGTTAAGGGTAGTATATATTAAGGGAGTGTTCAAGAATGAAGTTATTATAGTTTGTTAAAGGCTTGGTAATATGCATTTTAAGTATTATAATCTAAGATTGAAACTTGAATGATTGAACTAATAGAAAGAAAAGTTGAAATTCTAGATGGTGTAAACTCAGGGTATGGTGATACTCATGAAGATTCTAATTTAGTTAGTGTGTAAGTTAATATGTGATACCTAATTGGTCTATAGAAAGTTATGATTTATATCTTAAAAAGAAGTACTAGAAGTGGGTTTTACACTCAAGTGTAGTCTTTCTCAAAATAGAGTACTAGCAGCGGGTTTTAGACATTTAGGTGCAGTTTTTCTGGGAAAGTTTATTATTTATGTGTATTTTTCTATCCCAGACTCTAGAGTAAAGATGTTGAAGTTCAATTTAGAGTTTATTAAGGGGGTCCACAGACTTAGAACCAGGTAAGGCTCTCAAATTCTAGTAGTGATTCCCGTGTATTGTAGAACATCAGTATGGAAGAAAGATGTCTGACAGATTCTTATCCTAGTATAAATTTTTGTACTTCAGTCATCATGACATCTACTCATGCTTTACAGTCAGCTCGATCATCATAGCTCATATTCATGCACTTTCCATAGAGTCATGTATGCTTCTAGTTCCTAGCATAAGGAGTTCTAGTGTACTCCAGAGTACAAATCATATTCAATGAAATGATGAACTTTAAAATCAGGTCATGCAGCTCATGACTCATGTACTAATGCCTTACATTATGATTAGTTCAAGGTACTCATGTTACACTCTTAATGATCAGCGAGATTCAGATTGTGTCATGTATGTCCTCAGTTATGTGTCAAAGTTATGCATAGTATCCTTTCGAGCTACATTTTCTCCTTTTCTAACCTTTCAGTGACCTCTCCCTATGTAAAGATAGAGGTGATAAAAATTTATGAATAATTCTTTAGATAAGAGAGATTAAATGTTCCATTTTAGGAAAATATCAATGTATGCTTGTTCAACGTAAGGTTATAAGTTTTAAAGATGATTGAGGCAGATCTTTTGATATATGTCTTTTTTAGTTGAGAATTCTATGTGTGATTTATTAGGTATAGTGCATGGGACTTGTTATTTACAAGAGATATTAGAGAATGTGGGAATTTTTTTCCTAGGTGAGTTGTTTGCCTAGATGTTCATATGTGGTAATAATGATAGGCTTCAATGTCATGTGGTATATAAGTTGATGAGTACATTGTGCACTAGTGAATTCCAAGTAAAAGGTTGAATTTAGTTGTTGAAGTGATAAGAGGAATTATTCTTTAGATGAAAGATGTGAAACACTCATGGGGTATTGTATTCATGGTTCAAACTAGTGTTATGTTGTTATGTGTAGTACTTTGTGATTTTGGGATAGGCTTGAACATTACCAAGGTATGTAGTTCAACTTACACTTTGGAGGGAATAGTTATATATACCCATTTAAGAATTATAAGTTGAATCAAATGAGCATTATATTTAAGGTGAAAAGTATAGTTGATGGAGTATTTGAGAAATGTGGCTAAGCATCAAAGTTAGCAGTTGCATTGCCTAAGACCTAGTAATTCTATCCTAACATCTATTTTTTAGGCCTTTATTCCATGTTATAGAGTTATAGCCATTTTGCAATTCTATATTCAGATATATTATTCCGATCATGCAAAAATTATTTACTCCAAAGTGTTATTAGAACTTCTTAGAAAGAATGTTAAAGAAATACTCTAGTTGAGCATAAACTTTTAGAATGAGTTAATCTGTATAGACAACAATTTAGTTTAGCAATCAAACAGATAATCTCTTATGGTTTTCCATCTTTCCATATAGTCTTACTTTTTAATGTTTCATGAGTATGTATATTCCATGAGGTAATTCATTCATGTCCATGCAAAGTGTGAGTTTAGTTTAATCCATTTATCATGTCTACGATTCAGATATTTAGTCATGCTTCAGTTCATAAGTGTTCAGTGAATGATCTTAGGTTTCCAAGTATCCCTCAGACATAGTTATACCCCTTATATGACCTTAGTCTTCTTGTCTCATGATTTGTGCATACATAGTGTACTTGGTGATGCCATGAAGCACTTTTCTTTTGATTCCTATGTGTGTTTTGTTTAGGTATAATTACTAATGAGAAGTTACATACTTTATTCCTTTCTTAGTAACTCTTTGGATTTTGTTACATCAGTTATAACTTCCCAGTTCTATGTGTATAATCATATCATGAATATTTAAAAAATTCTTCACTCTAAGCATGAATCAACAGCTTACAGTAAATCGAGTCAAGTTAACACAAAAATTAGTTTCATTATGGAAGATTTAATGTTTCATCTCAGCTATATCCTTCATTATTGTACATGTCATGTCTATATTATTTCATACTTCAAAAATTTCATAAGCTCCTACCCATCATTCAAGGATGAAGTATTCTAAAGGGGAGATAACTTAAGACCCTATGCCTTTAACACTCCCCAGTAATGCCTTAAAAATGACCATTAGGACCTCCATTTCTATGGTAGATCATCTTTAGATGTTTTGGGTTGTGTTGGTGGTGCTTTTAGGCCTTAAAGATTGGTGTGCATTGCAATTTGGACCCTCTACTTAGGCGTTCGTCGTAAGACAAATGCCAACAGCCAGTGGATGGTCTTGTCTTTTGGTGTGAGTCGCCTACTCCATGATTGTCTTTTAGTGTGAACAACCTACCCTTAGGTTGGAATTGGATGTGCGCTGCCAAGTAAAAGCCAAGCATTAAAGTTGCTCTGTTTTGAATTATTTTGAGCGCGTTGAGGTCTTTTTACACCCTTAAACCATTTCTAATCATTCATAAAGGAATTAAGAGGTCTTAAAACATGTTATTTCCAATATCTTAACCCCAAGCATTCAATACATGATTTAAAACCCTTCCCATCTTCCCAAGAACAAAATTCAAGTTTCTTCCCTCAAGAACTCAAGAAGTTAACTTCCAATTTCAACCTTTTTTTAAGAATTCATCCAATCGAGGAATGAGGTATTTATGAACAATCTTATTCTTTCACCCTTATGCCCAAAAAGTATGATTTCAATATTGAATTTATTTATTTTAGATTAGGGTTCGTACCCAAATAACCATATTCTTGAAGTATGATACTACTATGTTATTTAAAGCTTTAAGTTCATCAAGGTTTACATATAATCATGTTTTGACATGTAGGATTTGTATTATGATTGGAATTTCATTATCTTGACTGGATATTGTTGAATGATTTTAAGGTGATTATTTAGCATGATGTTTTATTATGAATTTATATGAAACAAAGATTTAATTCAAAGTATTAAGTACAAGCATTATGTTTACAAGAAAGTTTAAGCTTTTGAAATTCCATTGATATGAAATATGTCAGGATTCAGGTAACATTGATCTTTTTATCTAAATATAAGTCATGAAATCCACAACTATTCATCTTGATTATGATTTAAAGTAAATAGAAGCATAACTTGTTTTCAGCCTATAAACCCTTATGCTAGTTTAAGTTGGATTTCTTAAAGTATTAGCATGTAAGTAATCTGGGTGTAGTATTTTGCTCTAAGAAAGGAATGTGGATGAGTGTATCCTAAATTATTGGAAACTACGAGCCACCATAGGTTAAGATTTTTCACAATATGGATGATGTTCAGTGATTAGTTAAGATAAAGTTCTATTTCGATGTAAAGGATAGAACAACTTTCCCCAACATGGTTTAGACATTTGACTCCACGGTAGCTCACATGCTTTATTTTGGTTAGAAAAATCTCCCACAAGAAAGAATAAAAGTAAAGAATATAGAAAGTAAGTGTGAATACTCATAATATTATTCATATATTATTTCATAAAAGTAATTACCCATGAGATTTGATCTTTCAGTTTAGGTATGATCACGGTGAGTCATTTTATACCTAGCGTGCATGATTTGAAAGTATAACCAACTTTAGTTTTACTTATTCTACTAAAGTAAAGATTTAAGAAACTATGTGTAGTGATGCACCCGCTTATCAAATTATGTTTGTTACTTATGTTTTAAGATACTCCAGCTTTCAGTTTATTTCAATCACTTGGTGAGTCTACTTGCACTTAACAAGCATGTTTTAAGATTATGTATCTATTTAGTTTTACTAATTATATTCACTCCCACATACTCAGTACATTCCTGAAATACTGACCCATATATATGTCTATGTGCTACATTGTCTCATAATGTAGGTAACAGTTGTAGCACACACATCATTGTCAGATAGTTCACAGGTTCCAGACATCAGGTGATGAGTTCTTTTGATTTGAGGAATCTAGTTAACTAAAGTTATAGTAACATTATTTATTCAGTCCTATTGACTAGGTATAGCTGGGAGTCATGTCCCGATTACTTAAAGTCAGTATTAGTAGAGGCTTCATAGATGGTCATTTAGAGATTATGTATTTACTTTCAGCTTGCTTTGTATAACTAAAGTGTAAATGTTTTAAACGGTTATGAATGGAACATATTTAGTAATGACATCTCTTCAACTTATTTATTTCATATTTATATAATATATTCAGTTGGTCACGAGTTATGCAAGATCATGTGTTAACTTAGGATCACTTTTTGAACTAAGCATCGTGTTATGTCCAATAGGTAGTCTCATGGAGTGACAACAGTTGATCTTGCTGTTAAACAAGACTTAGCTGGTTGGTTGACTCCTTCAGTGAATCTAATGATGCTGAGAAATTTGTACATATTTCCATACTTGCAGTGGAAGTCGAGAAAGTGAACATTGATTCCTTGTTTCCCTTCATAGCAATGACTCAAAATGAAGAAGAGAATTAAATAATAAAAAAGGAAAAACTTAGTTTGAAAGAAAATGAATTTAGAGGCGGAGAAGAAGTAGAACTGAAATTTGATGTATGTTTAGCTATATCTTGGTAATTCAATATAGCAAAGAAGGATGGACCAAGAAGGATTTGATGACTACTTTTCATACCACTAGGAACTCAGACTCAAGTGGGTTCCCAAATCTGACAAGTTATCAAGGTCTTAAGTTTGAAGAAGAGAATTGCAGTCAGGAATGATCATTTAAAATTAATGATCAAAAGACTAAAGGTTGAAAGGTCTAACTATATTCTCTCTCTCAAGATACATTAAGATATAAGTGACTCAAGTGAAATAATTGACTTCAAAGCACCTGATCCATTGCATAATATAGCTAAAAATCACTATAACAAGAAGGAAATTTGTGTTACTTAGAGAAAGAGAGTTAATGATGCTGAAAATGATGAGTAAAGGATGAAAGATCCAAATGAGAATGGTAATGATGCAAAATGTCAGTCACTAATCCCATCTCAACACTAAGAATAATCATAGGGGGTCATGATAAAACTCTCAGGGACCTGATCCCTAAGAAACCCATCTCAAGTGAAGAAGCTTTAGGATTGTGAACAAAGTCAGGTATGAAACCTGGTCTTCGGACCTATTCCTATAAAAAGTCGTGTAATGAGTGTAACAAGTTTATTCTGGGATAGATCAAATCAACCTAAGCTATAATAAAGTGAATCAGTGTCTTTTCACCTAATAGTCTATGTTCAGGAGGAAGATATCCTTGGTAAATTAGGTATATTTGGGTTTAACTACATATCATACCTTTGAGGGTATACACCCATGGGAGCAACTTTTGAGGTGGACAGATGTGACAAGACCAAAGTCAAAGATTCACTCAAACTAGAGAAGAACTTGGTCCCATCTCTCAGGTTAGTATCTTGTATGTGCAAATTTTGTCTAGTTCGTGAAGAAAAAGTCATGTCCTCCTTGTCCTTGTGTGTGAAAAAGGTTGTATTATTATAAAAGGAAAGGCGAGTTACCTAAAATTTGATATTGATCATATCTTGTTCCCCTAGAAAACCCTTCCTTTAGCTTATTATTCCCTTAAATCTATCTATATCCACTCATTCACTTATCAAAAAGGAAAATCCCAATCCCAAATAGCCCTTCTTTGAAAAAGACCTTCTTGATGGCTGCAACTATACCAGTTTAACGTCATCTAAAGAATTCTAAGCCTAGCATTGTGAAAAATCCATACCCAAACCTTCCTAAAAAACATCCTTCTTATCCTACTCTTCCAAAGCATAACTCTTTTGTCACTAAACTTGTTAATGATGAATCTTTCCTAAAGCTTCAAAACTTTTCTGATAGTGTTGTAGTGGATGAAACTTGGGTTTCTAAAAATCTCATCTTATTGTCAAAGAGACCAGGAAACTGCATAGTTGATCACAAGAAAAAGAATGTCAGTAAAACACCAAAAATTTTTGGAAAATTGTCTTGAAGTTTTACTGAGAAGTAGCTTACTCATAAGGAACCTAGTTCATAGAAGAGAAAAGTAGCTGAAAGAGAATCTGTGATCACTTTTACTAGAAGAAAGAATAGGGATAAAAGTGATGTTGTATCCAAGGAAGTTAGAAATAAGTTTCGGAATAATCAAAAGTTTTTAACTAGAAAGATTTTTTATTCTGATATGTGAACAAAACCTTGTTTGGTGGAATTAGTTGATCTAGTTAAACATCAAGGTTTGATGCATCTCTTAGAAGGACCTATTCCCTCTGTTTTTGATGAGATAGATAGGGAGTTCTATTTCACTATGGAATTCTCAGAATATGGGATGTATTTGACTACACAGGTCAAAGGAAAGTAAATAAAGCTGAATAAGAAAACACTGGGAAGGATTTTGGAAGTTCCTATATATGGTTGAGAAATATCTCTAAGTTCTACTTGTAATTGAATTCATAACAAATGAATCAAAGGTATAAGGGAAATCTATGGATGAAATGAATAGAAACTCATTGAAGAGTGAGTTTCAATTGATGTTTTGACAATATGAATAGGGTAATTCTTCTTAGGTCACAAAAGAGACACATTGCCTCAACCACTGATTTATATATGATAAAATGCCTTAGTATCTTTGAATTCATTAATCTAGGTATATTGATGATAGAACACATTTACAAAGTAGTTCTTGGTAAGAATATAAAGCATGACATAGCTTATGGATATTGGTTAAACATGGTATTTGACCAATTTAGTATTATCTATGAGAACGGAACCCAAGGGACTATGCTTTAAATTCTTGGCATGAACACTTTGGTCATGACTAAATTTGACAAATCAGGTAGCATTTATCAAAGGGAGCTCAGTAAGGACATAGAGGAACTAAAGGGCAGTTTAGCTGCCAAGGATGAAGAAGATTGTATGCTTTAGGAGACAAATTCAGCATCTCTCTAAAGGAATATAATTGACAAATAAATTCTCAGAACTAAGAATATTGAACTTAAGAAGAAGGTGTCAGTATTTACTAATGAGGTCCTTAGGACAAATGCAGAGATAAGGAACCTCAACAACAACCTGACCCTACTCCTTCTAATTTTCTTCCTAGTTCTTCACTTATTAATCCTTATTGATTCCTATGTCTTTTCACTAAGAAAATTTAATTTATGCACTGCATTTATACTTGTCCTCTACTTATGAATGAATCTTTTCTTTGTGTGTTACATTTGTTACCATCTAATTGCATTGTTATTCTTCATGCTAATGTTGCCTAAGTTTCCATGAGTTAACTAATTTGTACTTATATTACTCTTGGATTACTGTACTTGCTTATTAAAGATACCATAAGGGGAATATTAAATCCATGTTGTAGGCACCATATGTGAATTGAGACCAGGTACCAGATATGAATTGATGTAACGCCTCAATTTTTTGAACCGGAATGCTACATATTGCTCATGACCTCAAGGGCCCACAAGCTAACCCATGACTGATATCTGTACCTATACAGTGCATAATATATGAATACAAATGTGGAAACATGAACTGAAAGTCCATAAGGTTCAATACTGAATATAATCTGAATAATAACAATGTCTAAATAAAGTGGTATCACAATACCAAAACAAAACCAAAATATTGAAGTCTGAATATAGTTTGTAATCTAGTCTGAAACCCTCTACTATCTGAATAATCTAAATAAGGAGATGATGGGACATGTCCCCAACTAACTCCGACTAATGAACCAATCACTGAGAAGATAAAGAAGTAATCCTGTCCTCAAAGGATGAGGACTTACTTCTAACTCTAACTGCTGAAATCTGCACTGCTACTGCTGCTCTGGAACTCATGCCTCTAAACCAATGGCGTAAAATAAAAAACCATAGTGCAAATCCGTCAGTACGTCTGAATGTACTTAGTATACAAGTAAGGTAGGCTAAATGCAAAGGGTTTATATGAATAAACAATATTGACTGATATGAACATGAAAATACATACATGCATAAGTAACTATAACTAAACTCATGGTGATACTGACTACTGAGTCAGAATGCTAACAACATGAGTTTACTAATACTGAGATACTGAATAGATGAACGACTATATCTGACAGTTTGAATTATGAAGAACTGGTCTAATTGACTATGTCTAACAGTCCTAAAACTGAATACTGATAACGTAAGCTATGGCGACTGATCTAACTGATATAACTGTGATGATCGGCCTAACCTATGTAACTGATACTGAGAGACTGTATCTGACAGTCTAAATCTTCTAATAATGATTAAGAGTGACTAAGCTTGAGATCAGGCCTAACTAATGGGTGATCTATGGAATTGATATTGAGAATACTCAACTAAATCTAAGACTGAGATCAAGACTATCTGATGGGTGACCTCTGTAAGTATTTATACTGAATAACTTTATGTAAGACTAAGCCTATCTAGCTGGTGATCTATGAATCAGTGAAACTATCTGAGTTCCTTACTGGAATTAATGACTGTATCTAACAGTCCTGATTTTTGAGTTCTACTCTGAAGACTGATACTAAAATTGTCACTGTGGGAGTTCTCACTTAACCGACATGCCTCGAGTCTGAACTAGTGGGGTCCAACCTATAACCCCAGCTGGATGAGTTTCAACACTCTGCTACGGGTAAAGACCGCTCTGTTCAAGCCTATCTGACGGGTGACCCTCGTAGGAAGTCAAGGCTAAGGCAGTATAATAGTCAAGCCTCTCTGACGGGTGACAAGCCTTTTTTTTATGGGTGACTCCTACATCCTGTGCTGGCTACACAGTTCTGGAGTTTAGGTATTGCTCCTAACAACTCTGCCACTCTGATGGGGAGCCACTATCCCTGCCCTCGCTCGGTGCTAGCTCCTACTCCCAACTAAAACACTCTGAACTGATTCTTATAACTTGTACTTGAATTGAACTAAAGTTGTTACTGAGTTTCTTACTTGACTGAACTGATTGAGTTCACTTGGTTCTGTTATCTGATGGAATACTACTGAATCTATTATCTGACTGAATAATACTAAAGTCTGAATTGATTTCTTGAATGCTACTAAGATCTGAGCTAAGTACTTAACTGAAGATAGAATGATAATGACACTTAGATTACTGAGATTTTTTATGTTCTATAACTGTCTGAGAGTTATAAATTCTGTAACTAAGTTATACTAATCATAGAATGACTGAGATTATCTTGAGACTAACTCAAATTTAGGCACAAAACTATATTTTTTGGGTACAAGTACCCCCAGGACTAGATGTGAGGAAACTGACACATATGATACTTCATAATCATAAGAATAGAATCCACAATTCGTAATACCATAAATAGAGGATTTCATACTACATATGGTTCTCAATATCTTATACATGAAAGGGAATACATATAACATAGGTATACTTGTAAACTTCAATATCATGGACATTCCATATCACAAAAACAACTCATAACAACAACACATATCAATAACATGGAATTCATGTGGAAACATATGGAATAGAACATGGACTTGTCATTTAAGGACTGTTAAGTCATACAAACATGGATTCTATCATTCTTGGCATTTTATCAAACACCTTACATGTACAACTTAGGGCATAGGTATGCTTATCAATTTGACAATCTTAATCCATCAAAAATTGATGGGTTTCAACTAACCTACTCATATGCAACATGAAAAACACATCAAGATTCAACCTTGAATCCAAACAACAATCATCAACATGAATATAGTTACAACACAACAAGGAAATCACAATTTATAATTTAAAACATGATTCTTGAGCTTCATGGATGAAAGGGATCCATGGATGAAGACTACGCATACCTTAGATCGGAAACTTTGATGATTTGTTGGAGAGTGCTTGGATTGGGAATCTAAATTCTTGATTATCTTGGAAAAGGGGCTTGAATCTTTCTTTTGGGAGATAATTTTAATAGAAACCCTAATCTTGTGGTTGAAAGTGTAAGAGAGGGTTTTTTGAGATGCTTAACTAAAGAAAAATAAGAGAAAGGTACATCCTTTGAGTCTTATAAGTCGTGGGAGGTGAAGGAAAAGACAAAAATACCCTTACAAAACCACTTCCCAATTGCTGAAAATATTAGCTGACGACCAAGGTTGAAATGTCGTCAGATTTGTGATAAGTCGTCATAAATGTCATCACTTGGGGGTTGTTTTCTGCCTAAGGCTGACGACATTTGTGATAAGTCGTCACACTTGTGATAACTTATAACAAAATTTCATCACTGGGGGTTGATTTCTTCCTAAGGCTGATGACATTTGTCATAAGTCATCACACTTGTGATAACATATCACAAAATGTCGTCAGTCGGTTTTCCAGGCTGACATGCTGGAATAAAATAGGCATAACTCCTTTCTCCGATATTGGATTATAGCGAAATTAGTATCATTGGAAAAATAATTAAAATATATTTCATTTGATATATAGTACCTCCTCTAATTCGATATATAAATTAAGTTAAGGTCGATTAAAGTTGACCTAAGTTTTGACGCTCACTAAAACTTGAACGATAGGAAAGCTTTCAACTAGTCCTTGAGTTAGGGGACGTATATTATCTACATTCATGCTCAAATAGATTCCCACACTACATAATTGATTAACACACTAAATTTAGATAGGATTCGAGGATTTTGGAATATCTACGCATATGAATGACAGATTTTTATTCTAGTTTGAAATGTAGGGTGTTACATTATCTCACCCTTGGAGTCATTCGTCCTAGAATGTCGATTGATAAGTTATGAGTACTGATCAACTAAACTTACTTAAGGGATGTGAATTTTTGAAACATGACTATATGGAAAGAATTACTGACATGATGAAAATTCATGTTGAACAGGCATATCTGATGCATGACTATTTGACAGAATTCTTATACTAAGAATGCATACATGATGCATGAAATACATGACTGAGTAGTTATCATGAATGCATAACTGGATACACTAATAAGCTGAGATTCTACTACTGAGCATGCATATCTAATGCATGAATACTTGACTAAACTGACTCTTAAATGCTTGAATGAATATGTACTGATAACTGATACTAGATTTGTGAGAAGCATTTGGACATGCAATTGAATGGGTTGAAAGACATAAAATCATGGAGAAATTATGGGGTATCTCCTCCTTGGGACTCTATGTCCTTCTAAGAAGGCTTACTTTACTGATACACTGGGGTGATGCATAGGGCATCTACGAACTGGATCATAACTAAACATTGGAGAGCTAAAAATAATGCATAATGCATGAAATGAGTTATACTCGCAACTACTAAGGTACTCTGTCTTAGTACTGAGATTTCTGACAGCATGACAAGATAGAAAGATGTGAAAACATACTATACGAATCTGATTGTCTGACTACTAAACTAAACTACTGGCTTTACTGAGTAACTCATGCTAAGAACATAAGCTTAAATAAAGCACTGATTCTGCATTCTTTAAACTAAACCTTCCACATTAGCCATAAGTCATCATCATAAGTCTAGGAACACTTTACTAAACTCTGAATTGAACTACAATCATTCTACTCTAGCGTCTGCGATACAATAATGTACTTAAATGATAACTCATCCTGAAAGAATGCACCTGAAAGTGTAAAGCTCACTACTAATACTATCCCGAAACTATCTGTTGGAACTGCCTGAGAAAGCTCTATCTGTAGGACTTTGGGCTTCACTACTTCTACTACCGTAAGAGTATGGTTAAGCTTACATGAATGCAACATGATGAGAATCCACATAAGTTTCTTAGAGAACCTTTCTGTAGCACGATCTGAGACACAAAAGAAGGGAAACTATCCCTAAAACATCTTATAGCCTCTTGCTCATAAATGTGGCGCACAACACACCCATGTACAAGACTCTACTTGATATGTCTTTCAAACTTCCTAGGACACTATTGAACCTTACACTCTGATACCAAGTTTGTAACACCTCGATTTTCTGAACTGGAATGCTATACGGTGCTCATGACCCCGAGGGACCACAAGCTAACTCATGACTGATATTTGTACCTGAACAAAGCATAATATATGAAAATAAATGTGGAAACATGAACTGGAAGGACATATAGTTCAATACTGAACGTAACATGAATAATAACAATGTCTGAATAAAGTGGTATCACTATACCAAAACAAAACCAAAATACTAAAGTCTGAAGCTAGTATGTAATCTAGTCTAAAAGCCTCTACTATCTGAATAATCTGAATAAGAAGTTGATGGGACATGTCCCCAACAAAATCCAACTAATAAAAAAATCAATGAGAAGATAGAGAAATAATCATGTCCTCAAAGGATGAGGACTCACTTCTAACTCTGACTGCTAAAATCTGTATTTCTACTGCTGCTATGGAACTCGTACCTCTGAACCTATGGCGTAAAATAAAACACCATAGTGTGAATGTGTTTGTATGTCTGAATGTACTCAGTATACGAGTGAGGTATTCTAAATGCAAAGGGTTTATATGCATGAACAATGCTGACAAATATAAACATGAGAATACATACATACATAAGTAACTATAACTAAACTCGTGGTGATACTGACTACAGAGTCAGAATGCTGACAACATGAGTTTACTGATACTGAGATACTGAATAGATGAAAGACTATTTCTGACAGTTTAAATTATGAAAAACTGGTCTGATTTTCTGTGTCTAACAGTCCTGAAACTGAATACTGATAACGTAAGCTATGACGACTAATCTAACTAATATAACTGTGATGATCAATATAACCGATGTAACTGATATTGAGTGACTATACCTGACAGTCTAAATCTTTTAATAATAATTAAGAGTGACTAATCTTAAGATCAGGCCTAACTAATGGGTGATCTCTGGAACTGATATTGAGAATACTAAACTGAATCTAAGACTGAGATCAAGCCTATCTGATGGGTAACCTCTGTATGTACTGATACTGAATAACTTTATGTTAGACCAAGCCTATCTAGAGGGTGGTATATGAATCTGTGGAACTATGTGAGTTCCTTACAGAGATTAATGATTGTACCTGACAGTCCTAATTTCTGAGTTCTACTATGCAGACTGATACTAAAACTTTAACTGTTGGAGTTCTTATTTAACCGACATGCCCCGAGTCTGAACTAGTCGGGTCCAATCTGTAACCCTAGATGGAAGGGTGTCAATACCTTTCCACGGGTAAAGACCTCTCAGGTCAAGCCTATCTGATGGGTGACCTTCATAGGAAGTCAAGCCTAAGGCAGTATAATAGTCAAGCCACACTGACGGATGACAAACCTTTTTCTGATGGGTGACTCCTACATCCTGCACTGGGTACGTAGTTCTGGAGTTCAGGTATTGATCTAAACAACACTTCCTCTCTGAGGAGGAGCCGCCATCCCTGCACTTGCTCGATTCTAGCTCTTACTCCCAACTGAAAAACTCTGAACTGATTCTTAGAACTTGTACTTGAACTGAACTAAAGTTGTTACTGAGTTTCTTACTTCACTAAGATGACTAAGTTCACTTGGTTCCGTTATCTGATGGAATACTACTGAATCTATTATCTAAATAAATGATACTAAGTTCTGAATTGATTTCTTGAATGCTACTAAGATCTTAGCTAACTACTGAACTAAAGCTGGAATGATAACGATACTTTGATTACTGAGATTTCTTAAGTTCTATAATTGTCTGGGAGTTCTGAATTCTGTAACTGACTGAGTTCTACTGATCATAGAACGACTGAGATTATCTTAAGACTGACTCGGCTTTAGGCACATAGCAATGTTTTTTGGGTACAAGTACCCCCATGAATCGATGGAAGAAAACTAACACACATGATACTTCTTGATCATAGGAATAGAATCCACAATTCAAAATATCGTAAATAGATGATTTGATACTACACATGATTCTCAATATCTTATACATAAAAGGGAAAACATATAACATGGGTATACTTGCATACTTTAATAACATGGACATTCAATATCACAACAACAAAACATATCAATAACACGGAATTCATGATGAAACATAAGGAATAGAATATGGACTTGTAATTTAATAACCGTTAAGTCATAAAAACATGGATTCTATCATTCTTGGCATTTTATCAAACATCTTACATGCACAACTTTGGGCATAGGTGTACTTATCAATTTGAAAATCTTAATCCATCCAAAATTCATGGGTTTCAACTAACCTACTCACATGCTTCATGAAAAACACATCAAGATACAACTTTGAATCCAAACAACAATCATCAACATGAATATAGTCATAAGACAACAAGGAAATCACAATTTATAATTTAAAAATATGATTCTTGAGCTCCATGGATGGAAGAGATCCATGGATGAACACTACGTATACCTTATTTGGGAAATGTTGATGATTTGCTGGAGATTTTTTGGATTGGGAATCTAAATTCTTGATTATCTTGGAAAAAAGGCTTGAATCTTGCTTTTGGGAGATGATATTAATAGAAACCCTAATCTTGTAGTTGAAAGTATAAGAGAGGGTTTTTGAGATATTTAACTAAAGAAAAATAAGAGAAAGTTACGTCCCTTGAGGTTATAAGTCATGGGAGGATAAGGAAAAGACCAAAATACCGTTACAAAACCACTTTCCAATTGCTAAAAATCTTAGCTGACAACCAAGGCTGAAATGTCTTCAGATTTGTGATAAGTCATCACAAATGTCGTCACTTGGGAGCTAGTTTCTGCCTAAGGATGACGACATTTGTGATAAGTCATCACACTTGTGATAACTTATCACAAAATGTCGTCACTAGGGGTTGATTTCTGCCTAAGGCTGATGACATTTGTGATAAGTCATCACACTTGTGATAACTTATCACAAAATGTCGTCAGTCAGTTTTCCAGGATAACATGCTTCAGTAAAATGGGCATAACTCATTGATCCGATATTGGATTTGGGCTAACTTTGTATATTTGAAAATCTAATTCAAATATCTTTGATTTGATATATAGTACGTTGTCTAATTCGATAAATACAAGGAGTTATGGTCGATTGAATTTGACCTAAGTTTTGACGCTCACTAAAACTTGAACGATAGGAAAGCTTTCAACTTGTCCTTGAGTTAGGGGACCTTTATGATCTAAATTCATTCTCAAATAGATTCTCAGACTAAATAATTGATTAACATACTAAATTTACATAGGATTTAAGGCTTTTGGAACATCTATGCATATGAATAATGGATTTTTATTGTAGTTCAAACTATGGCGTATTACAATTGAGTTAATGAGTTTAATAGATTGCTAATAGGGGGAAGTAAGTGATATGATAAATAGATGAATAAATAATGTCACATTGATATGGGGAAGTATGAAAATGCACTAAATAAAAGTGCTTGATGATAGAGGGATTAGAGTTTTTTTGTTGCAAATGGCAATAAGGGGCCAGGTCCCTATTTTGCATGATAGAGAATGAATGATTATAGGGGGAACATTCATTTTCAGGTGGTAATCACACTGACTAAATATGATTAATGTGCATTGATTCTTAATGCTTTGTGGTTTGTTTGTCACAATCAAAAAGTGGGAAAATTTTTATACGCAGTTTTGATGATGAGCAGCTAAGTGCATGGGACCAGGTCACTGGATGTACAAAGTAAAGTACAGCTGGCACATGTTTCCTCCAAAGGTTTTTCCTCTTATGTAAAAAACTTGTAGGTATTAGTTTGTGTTAATTAGGATAGCTGGTGATATGATATTTCATTTCTAATGATCAATCATCTATAAAATGAAAGAGACACCTCTTCATCAATTTTTTTTTAAATACAAAAAGTGAATAGGCAGTATGAACCCAGTTCCAAGATTGCTCGAGTTCTTCCCTTTATAAGTGCTTATGTAGAAATCGTTCTTGAGTAAGTTTGGATTTTTAAATGAATAACTCATGTTATAAGTGTAATGATTTTTTCCCTTTGAGTAGAGACTACATAGGTAGAGTTTCCTAAATGTGATACTGATTAAAGTTAATCAGTAAAGATGGTACATTGTAGAGTAACAAGATGAGCTTGTAGTAGAGTTGCTACTAGCAAAAGGAGACTAGAGTTTGGCTAAAATCTAGACTGTAATCAGGTTGTTGATTATAGTGGATTCTTTTGTGCTTGTGAGGGCAAGCCATGGTTTTCCCTTCCTGGGTTTTGACATAAAAATCATGTGTTTTTTACTCTTCCTGCACTGTATTTTGATTCCTAGTTTCTTTATTGTATTTTGCATGTAATTGACCATAATGGACTTTGGTCCCTCTCTATGTGGTGCAACCTTCAATGTTTCAATAAAAGTAGATAGGTTCCTCATAACCTTGGTAAATGGCATATTTATACTAGATAATCTTGTCAACTACTTTAATGTTCGAGATATATGTAATTTTTATAAACAAAGTGAAAAGATACGGGAAAGGTAATGTGGTGCTAAATCCTAACAATGTCTAAAATCTCTTCCATGATTATCTATGAAATAATCAAATCCAACAACAAGATAAGTGCAACAACTAACTCCATATTTGCCACCCCTAGAGTGTTAGCAGTTGTTGTAGGTGTAATGCATTGTCTTACCACTGACCATCAAGCCTTGGAGCATAACTTTAGTAAGTGATTATAGATCGTTGCATCATTGACTAACGAGCCCTTCTCCCCAACTATATAAATAAGGCTCGCCATCCACTATAGTGTATCATTTTATCATCAACACTCAACATCATCACCATCTTTATATCATTCATCCATAAATTGTATTTTGAAGTCCTTCCATATGATCAAAAGTATCTCTAAACAATGTCTTTGTGATTGCCTTAACAAAGTTGTCAACCTTAATGTCCTAGGCTCCGATTGTGTCAAGTCATTGATGCCTTTTTATGTCCTTCTCCTTTATTGGATTAGTGATATTTTTCATCATGGATGAATTGTCGGCATAAAATTTATGAACCAAATCTGGCACATAATTATGGAGGGTTCTGGTTATTCTCCCCACATGTACCTCTTGAAGCCTCGTAATAGTTTTGGGACTTTCTAGAGTGAATTAGGTAATATTCAGGGCTCTTCTTTAATGTTTATCTTTTTGTTTCACCAATCCGCTAGTGAAACCCCATCAATGTAGTAGTCCTTTGAGCGTAGGACCATCCAATGTCTCACATCTATGCCCCTTTAAAGTAGGGAAACAACAGTAGCACCCTTGGAGGACTTAAGGTTAGACTAATCCTCCTCCTCTGAGGATCTTACTCCTTTATCTTTATCAGTACCTTCTTGTTGGGTTTCTTATTTTCCCTCTTCATCTAGAAAAGGTTGATTAGTGTAGAAGCTTCTACAAAGGCCATAGATGTTGTGTCCTAGGTATGTTACATAACCTTGGCCTTCGCTCATGTGGCTTGAGGGTATTCTTATTCCTAAGATGGACTAATGGAGATTTCTTCCTCAGTCCTAGTCATGTTTCTGGACTCACCATCTGAGGCTAGATATATGTCCTTGGGTTCACTTTTGATCAAGATGTTCCTTTATAGCTTGTTCTGGGCCTTTTGTTCCATTATACCTGTATCAGAAAAATTTAACATCAATTTTTAAAATTTAAAGTAGTTGCAATATCATATGACCCTTCCTATAATTTTGTATTTAGGGGACGATCATGCCTTTCTATCATAAGAAAGATTTCGTAATATAACTAGAAGAACAACACATTAGATTAGTGGATAGTACGATCGTGCAATGAATGTATGATCTTACCTTTGGATCAAAGGATCTCTTCTCATTTATTGAGGGGATGTCATATTAGATGACCACACACCACGATGGTTCCCAGATCGTACGATGGTGGTATGAGCTTGTATGATGATCTCATACTTATTAGACACTGTCACCCTAAAATTATCCAACCTACGATCATTTTTTGATATTACGATCATAAATTGTGTCGTGGAATTATAACACCCTGTATTTCAGGGATAGTCTTTGAACCATCATTCCTACGTGTATAAGCCATAATACAAATGATTCCCATGTGAATATAAGTTTCATTATCTTTATCCTCATTTTTTATGTTCTTTTGTTGTGAAAAATGTTCATAGGAATCACTTAGAACAAAGTTGAGCTAAGAGTCTTTCATTCGTCCAAAGTTTAGTATTTGATTCTATAAGGGTCTAATTTGAAGACCCACCATATTGTAGATAATTGTAGTTCTAGACCCACCAAATTTTAGATAATTGAGTTAGCTTTCCAAGGATACCAATTTCACCTTTATCCGATAACCGAGTAAAAAGTTATCGCATTTTCTGTGAGAAGTAGTAAGGGGTCGCGATAGCCCCGTGCTGCGATGGCTATTCAACCCGACTAGGGGTCGCGTTGTAAGGGTTTCTTAACCCAACTAGGGGTCGCATAATGGGGGCTATTTCCCTATATTTTTAGCTTCTTAAGGGTCAAGGGTTACCTTGGTCCTTTTCCCTCAAACCCAAACATCCAAAGCACGGATTGTAGTACCCAAAAGGGTATTATTTTTCCATCTTCCTCATATCAACTCATGTAAAAATCTTCCTCCATTCCAATGAACAAAATTCCAAGTGTCACCATTATAAAACCTTCAAGAAAAGTTATTCTCGTTCAAGATTTAAGCATTAGAGGTATGTTAGATGTTCATCCATGGATCCTTTCCACCCATGGATTCCAAGAATCTAATTTTTAAGTTTAAAAGAATGATTTTTACATGTTACTATGAACTTTATCCATGAAATCCCATGAATTTCAATTTTACATGATGTTTACAAGTAATTGTTGTTGAAATTAAACCTTACATGTTTGAACGATGCTATTCGCATGTTAACTCCCTAAATCCATGATTTTTAGTATTTCATTTATGTTAGCATCTCATGTTTTGACTATTTTCATTCTCAAAACTAAGAATTTCAAGTGTTTGATCAAATGTCTAAGTCATTGGGGTTTATATAATGACCCCTTGTTATGTTTCCAAGAGTTTTTTAAGGATAGTGTCCTTACACGTCGAAAGTTGTAGTATGTTTAGCTATATCTTGGTAATTTGATTTTCAAGTTATGTTTTTAATTGATTTTCACATGGAATGCACTATATTCTGCTTTAAATATTGTGACTTTGATATCATGTTCATACAAATATAGAATAAAACCCTCAGTTTATTATTTGGTCATGTGATTGTGCTATCTTTTCATATTTAAAAAGCATCCTCATGTCAAATTCTTAGTACCGATGTTATTGATGAAATGTTTAAGTTAATAATTGTGAACAGTGATTTCCTTACATGGTTTCAAAGTGTTTATGTTGTCCTTTTGTTATTGCTATCGAGTCCTGAGAGTTAATACCCAAAATTTAGTTTTTTACATAGCTTCAGTAGCTTCAAAATAGTTTCAGATAAATCATGAGCATTAGCACTCAGTTAGCCTACATAATTAGTAACTTGTCTAGTTAAGTTAGCTCAGTCCAGTAATCATTGTCATTCAGTTGGGAGTAGCATTCAGCACAGAGCAAACCTAGGGATGGTGGCTCATCCGCTAGTTAGGACTAGGTCCTTTGAAGTAATCCCTACGTTCCAGAACTACATAGCTAGCGTAGGTTATAAGATGCCATCTACTAGTTAAGGACTGACACTCTCATGGATCACCTGCCAGTTTAGGACTGATCTCAGGGATCACCTACTAGATTAGGACTAACTTCACAACCATTGTTAGTACTCGTGGTATGGTGATATACCCTTCTAAATTGGCTCACAGGTTGGACCCCGATCAACTTAGACTGGGGCATGTCAATTAGATGATACCTCCCACAGTTTAAGTTTCAGTACTCAGTTCAGAATTCAGTTTAGTCTTTCTTGACCATAATATATAGTTTATCAATTATTCAGTTATCAGAAATCAGTATTTAAGTTTACAAACTATTTTAGAACTTATTTTATGCTTGTTCATGCATTCTCAGTCTTTAAAGTTTTCATGCATTCTTACTCAATACCTAATGCTATACATTCATTCAGTTATTACTCATGCACATGAACCCATGTGTATCAGCCTAACCTCATTTAGAATACCAATACATTCAAAGTACTGATCACATACTCATTTCTTGTGTTATGATATCTTATATCATAGGTTCGGTTGCTCGGATTCACAATTGTACTTAGTCTTTCCAATTCATCAGCAGTAGCAACTGTGGTAAGTCCTCATCCTTCGAGGATAAGTTATCTTGTATTCAGTTATGTTAGTAATTTAGTTATTTAGTTAGTAAGAATTACTTGGTGGCTTGTCCCATTAACTCTACAGTCAGATAGTTTAGGGGCTTTCAGTCTAGTGCAGATAGTTGGTCAATTGTTAATTGTGTCTATCAGTCATTTTATTAGTATTACTTGTATGTTTCCAAATATTTTAAACCATGATTCAGTATTGATTTCAGTTGTTAAAACCTTATGGCATTTTAGTATAAATTCCGCACATATTGTTATCAGTTTTATTCTACGCTCACAGCAGTACCAGCTCATGGGTTAGCTTGTGGTCTCTTGGGACCGTAAGCACCGTGTGTCATCCAGGTTGTAGTACCAGGGCATTACAAACTTTTTATCAGAGCCTAAGGTTTTAAAGTATCCTAGGGAGTCTTAAAGCTGCATTAAGTATTATCTTATGCATGGGTGTGAAGTGCGCCACACATATAGGCAAGAGGCTATAAGATATTTTAGGAAATGTTTCCCTTGTTTCATATCTCATATCATGCTATAAATAGGTCCCTTAAGAAAGTGACATAGATTCTCATCTCATGACAGCCCTGCCTTGTTTTCAATGTAATAGAAAAAATTAAGCTAAAATCCTTACAGATAGAGATTTTTTAAGACAGTACCATAGACAGTTATGGGATTATATTCTGGCTTGATAGTATCCCATCAGTGACTTTATGTTCAAAAATATGAAATATTTTATTCATGATTTATGAAAATTGTACATTTATCCAAAGTCAGATAATCTTTTAGATCCCTCCTCAGAATCCTATGATAGCATGTACCCTAGAGTGAGTAGAATGAACACAGAAGTTTAGCAGTAGTAGAGCGGGGATAGTGTTATGTTATTTTGGTGGATTACATACCCATGGGGTTAGTTGTATGCTTGAAATAGTGTATGCCAGAAATTGAGCTAAGTATGATGGTGTGGGTGTGATTATGTAGCATCCTTGAGTGCTAAGTTTGAATTAGGCTTGTAATGTAGTAATTGATGTTCTTTCCAGCTATGTTATAGGCTATAGCATGTTGATGTTGGATGTCCAACTATAATGGTAATTTTAATAGTTTAGGGAGAAATATTAGTTTGGAGATAAGATATTAGTAGGCTGTGATGGAAGATAGTACAGTTCATTAAGAGGTTGAGAACAACCATATTAAGTGTTAGAATCAAAGTTTGAATCTTTGAAGATTGAACTAATTTAAAGAAGAGTTGAAAATTCTAAGTTAGTCAGTGTTTAAGTTATTATAGGATGACTATTGCGGCTATAAAAATTTAAGAGTTCTATCTTAGAAGGAAGTATCAACAGTAGGGTTTTACACTTTTAGGTGCAGTCTTTCAGGGTGAATTTAGTACTTATGAGTATTGCTATATCTTGAAATCAAGAGTTAAGCGGTTTAAGTTCAGTTTAGAGTTTATTAAGTTGTTCACAGACTTAGAATGATAGCTTGAAGCTAATGGGGGAGATGATAGAAAAAGTAAATAAGTCAGGCTTCTAGATACTCGTAGTGATGCCAGTGTATTAGAGAACATTAGTAGGGGAGGATGATACCTAAACCATTCTTATCTCAATGCAATGTTTTGTACTTCAGTCATCAGGCACCTACTCATATCATACATGTCATCACCGTGATGATAGCTCATATTCATGCTCTCTATAGAAAATCATGTACATTTTTAGTTCCTAATATCAGGAGTTCCAGTTCACCCATTAGTTCAAATAGTATTCTATGAACGTATGAACTCCCAATTCAGGTCATGCAGCTTATGACTCATGTATTTATGTTCTAAAGTATGATCAGTTCCCATGAATCATGATACACTCATAATGATCAATGAAATTCAAATTATGTCATGTATATCCTCAGTTTAGATCTCTTGATGAATCCCTAATATTGATATTTTATTCCTCAAGCCTCAGTTAAGTTTCAAGTAATGTATAGTGTTCATTCATGCTTTAGGTCCTCATGTTTTAACCTTTCAGTGACCTGTCCTTATGAAATGATAGTAGTGATGACCAATTGCTTAGCTGGGAGAGAGTAAATATTTCTTATTGGTGAAAGATTATGGTATGCTTGGTTTAGCTAAGGCTGTAAGTGTGAATTAAGATTGGGGCTGAGTTTTAATACATGTCATGGCTAGTTAAAATTTCATTTGTGTTTTCTTAGAGACAGTGCCTGGAAGTTTTTATTGATAGATGTATTAAAGAATATAAGAAGGATGCTTTTATGGATGTTGTTTAGAAGTTCATATGTAGTTATAAAGATAGGCTTGAATTTCATGTTAATGTGTTAGTGGGTAAAAGTATTTTGCATTAGTGAATGGCTAGTAAGAGATTTAATATAGTTGTTGAAGAAGTAATAAGAATTATTCATTAAATAAGGAGTTAGGAAAATACAGGGTGTGTAAAACTCATGACTCAGACAAGTATTACGGTGTTATGTGTGCACTTTGTAGATTCAAGTAGGCTTGATCATAGTGAGGAAATTTGATTTAGCTCAGACTTCAGTAGGTAAAGTTATCAGTGCCCATGTGAATATTTTTAGTAGCCTCAAGTGAAGTGCGGTGTTGAGGTAGAAATTAATGTTGAGAAAGTATTAGAAAAGTGTGGCTAAGCTTGAAAGTTAGTAATTCCAGTACAAAAGGCTTAGTAGCTCTATCCTAGCTTATGTTTTGTAGGCCTGTGTTCCATATTATAGAATTTTACCCTTGTTATGATTTCTTATTCAGATCTTTTATTCAGACCATGCCCAAGATTATTTTCTCCCAAAATTCATCAGAACTTCATAGTTAGAGTGTAGAAAAAATACTCAAGTTAACTATAGGCTTTCAGTATGATTCAGTTTGTATAGCCAACAATTTAGTTTAGCAGTCAGACAGTTAAGTTCCTATGGTTTTCATTTCTCCTATTCTTGTAGAGATTCCTTCACAACTATGCAAGTCATAAATTTAGGTCAGTTTATGCATCAGGCATCCGTTTTAGATTCAACATATTCAGTCATGATTCAGTTTGTAAGTGTCTCATACATCATCTCAATCTTTCCTCCATATTTTACCCAAGTCGGTATCTTTCGGGGGACATAATATCCCAAAGAAGAGATGTATTGTAATCCCTCGAGCTTTCATGTCCTAAACCTTCCATCTTCTCTTAACATAACAAGATACATCTATAAGTAATGGGTAATGATAAGCTGACTCTATCGTTTCAATGTCATCCTTATAACCCTTCTCATGTCATTGCATGTCTTCAAGAAATCATTTTAGTTCATGATATTTAGTTTATGTATCATGTTTTAGAATTAGTTATGAAATCATTTTTTTAGTCATGCATGTTTAGAATATGATCTTATTTACCTTCATACATTACTCTCACTCTAACCAGTCTCATTCGTGGATAAATATTCCCAAGGGGAGATAATGTAACACCCCGTATTTCCGAGCAAGTCTTTGAACCATTGTTCCTACTTGTATAAGCCATAATCCAAATGATTTCCATTTGAATATAAGTTTCATGATCTTTATCCTCGTGTTTGATGTGCTTACGAGGTGAAAAACGTTTATAGGAATTACTTAGGACAAAGTTGAGCTAAGAGCCTTTTATTCGTCCAAAGATTAGTAGTTGATTCTACAAGGGTCTACTTAGAACGTGTACAACTTTTGATATACTTATAAATTTGCAGTTAAAGACCCACCAAATTGTACATAATTGAGTTAGCTTTCCAACAATACCAATTTTTCCTTAATCCTATAAGAGAGTGAAAAGTTATGGCATTTTTCGTGAGAGGCAGTAAGAGGTCGCGATAGCCCCGCACTGTGATGGCTATTGAACTTGATGGGGGGTTGCATCATGAGGGCTACTTAACCTAACTAGGGGTGATTCCGCGAGGGCTACTCCCTCACAGTTTTATCTTCTTAAGGGTCAAGGGTTACTTTTGTCCTTTCCCCTCAATCCCACAAGTCCAAACCATAAATTATAACACCCTAAAGGGTATTATTTTCCCATGTTCCTCAAATCAACTCAAGTAAAACCCCTTCTCCATTCCCAAGAACAAAAATCCAAGTGTCACCATTCAAGAACCTTCCAGAAAAGTTATTCTACTTCAAGATTTAAGCTTTTAAGGTATGTTAGATGTTCATCCATGGATCTTTTCCACCCATGGAGACCAAGAATCCAATTTTTAATTTTAAAATAATGATCTTTACATGTTATTATGAACGTTATCCATGAACTCCCATGAATTTCAATTGTACATGATGTTTATAAGTAATTGTTATTGAAATTAAAGCTTACACATTTGAATGGTGCTATTCGCATGTTAACTCCCTAAATCTATGATTTGTAGCATTTCAATTATGTTAGAATCTCATGTTTTGACTATTTTCATGTTCAATACGATGAGTTTCAAATGTTTTATGAAATGTCTAAATGATTGGGATTTAAATAATGACCCCTTGTTATGTTTCCAAGCGTTTTGATTGAAATAGTCCTTACACGTCGAAAGTTAAAGTATATTTAGCTATATCTTGGTAATCAATTTCAAGTTATGTTTTCAATTGATTTTCACGTGGAATACATTATTGTATGTTTTAAATATTGTGACTTCCAAATTATGTTCATACAAATACAGAATAAAACCCTTAGTTTAATATTTGTTTATGTGATTGTTCTTTCTTTTCATGTTTAAGAAACAACCCCATGTTAAAGTCTTAGTCCTCATGTGTTTGATGAAACGCTTAAGTGAATAATTGTGAACAATGATTTTCTTCCATAGTTTAAAAGATTTTATGTGGTCCTATTATTATTTCTATCTAGTCCTGGGGGTTATGAATACCCGAAATTTAGCTTTTTACTTAGTTTCAGTAGCTTTAAAATAGTTTCAGATAAATCATAAGTATTAGAACTCAATTAGCCATTATGATTAGTTACTTGTCTAGTTAAGTTAGTTTAGTCCAGTAATCAGTGTCATTCAATTAGGAGCAGAATTCAGCACTCAGCGAACCTAGGGATGGGGGCTCACCCACCAATTAGGATTGGGTCCTTAGGAGCAATCCCTAAGTTCCAAAACTATGTAGATACCGTAGCTTATGAGATGTCATCCACTAGTGTAGGACTGACACTATCAGGGATCACCCACCAGTTTAGGATTGATCTCAGGTGTCACCCGCTAGATTCAGACAGACTTAACAACCATAGTTAGTCCCATGAAACAGTACTAACACCCTTCCAACTTGGGTCACAGGTTGGACCCCAATAAGATTAGACTAGGGCATGTTGGATAGATGATACCACCCATAATTTCAATTTTAGTACTTAGTTTAGAATTTAATTTAGTTTTTCTGAACTATAGTATATAGTCTATCAGTTATTCAATTATCAGATTTCTGTATTCCAGTTTACAAAATATTTTAGAACTTGATTTATGCTTGGTCATGCATTCTCAGTCTTTACAGTTTTCATGGATTCTTACTCAGTACCTCATGCTGTACATTAAGTCAGTTATTACTCATTCACATGAACCTATGTATATCAGCCTAACCTCATTTAGCATACTAGTACATTCAAAGTACTGATCGCATACTCATTTCTTGCGCTATATTGTCTTATATCACATGTTTGGATGCTAAAATTTCTGATTGTACTTAGACTTTCTAGTGAATTGGTGGAAGAAGTCGTGGTAATTCCTCATCCTTCTAGGATGAGTTATTTTACATTTAGTTATGTCTGTAGTTCAGTTATTTAGTAAGTCGGAGTTAGTTGGAGGCATGTCCTATTAACTCCACAGTCAGACAATTTAGGGGCTTTCAGACTAGTACATACAGTTGGTCAGTTTTTAGTTGTGATTATCAATTGTTTTATCACTATTGTCAGTCTATTTCCATATATTTTAAACCATGATTCATTATTGATTTTAGTTTTTAAAACCTCATGGTGTTTCAGTTGAAATTTTGCACATGTTTTTTATCAGTTTTACTTAGTACTCACATCAGATATCAACTCATGGGTTAGCTGGTTGTCTCTAGGTACTGTAAGCAGCATATGTCATCCAGGGTGTACTCTTGGGGCATTACATGAATATACTAACAGTTTACAGATGATAGACATAAAATTTTAACCCTATTTTGACCCTATTTGACCATAAATTTAACAAGTATCAAGTACTCAAGACATTCTCATTGTTTGTAATCATTTAAACACTCAATTCTATGTGTTTTAGACATCACTACATCATGTTACCCGTAATTAAATTACAGTTGAACTTGTTTAACAATATAAAAAAGAAATTTTATAAGTGTTTTTATTAATTGCCTTGATTTATTTTTGTTGGAATGCTGAGGATGATGGGTTGGAATCAATGAAGGACAACAAAAATTGTACCGATAAGATAGAAGATTTCTTCACTTGTACTCATTGATCATTTTTAATTGATGGAATTTGAGAGTGAATGAGTTTAGAGTTTAATTATTTCTTTGGTATAGGGTTTAGGGTTTAAGTCAAATTCAGGTCTAGTTGAGTTTAATAGATTATTAAAACTATTAGACCTATCAGAATACTTGAACCTACACTCATATAATGTGAACTATGATGGTGCTATCCTCCCGTACCATGAGTGATGAAGTAAAGTTATCTGGGAACCTAGGGACCTTATGGAAGATCATGGAATGTAACCTCTATCGTTCTTAAGATCGTAGGTTCATTCCTTTATTAGTAGGTTACAAGAGAATAATCAGATGATTGGCACCATGATCATGACATCTAGGTATGAACGTTATGACCAATCATAGGATAAATCCATGACTACATCCTACAGGACTTTGATAAAAGGATATCAGATGACCAGACCCATGATTTTAGGATCTTCCCAGGGTCGTGAAATCCTCTTTGTAGGTTCAATATTGAGTCCGGTCATGAACTTTTTTCCTGTATCACCCCTATACAAATAACACACATTACCCTATAAAACTAATAAGTACAAAAGCATGGGTTTCCTTCTAAAAAACACTTGATTTAATGTCATAGCATGACGTTTCTATGTTTGTTACTCAGACTTCACAAACTAGACGGGATACCTCTCTGAAGTGCCTAATTTAACATTGTGGCACATCTCAAACAACTTGACTTATTAGACTGCATCAAGGTTTAATTTCATTTATGACCTAATCTCTTTGGTAGTTCCCACATAGTGCCTCACACACTAACCATTTACCTTGGATAGTACACCAGTATCCCCTTCTGCTCAATTTCTATTTGTAGAGATACACTTAACACAGTGAATGGTAAGACCATTTGGAACTTACCTTTAAGGAAATAGGTAATGCCTCAAATTATACAACAAGACCAGGTCTCATAGGTGAAATTCCTTTCTTCAATATTTTGACCATGATACATCTTCATATTTTCCTTGTACAAGGTTGAGCTACCATAAATGTGGACACATAATTCATGCATCTCATTCATCTACTCTAATCTCATTTTTGTTGCATTACTCATTTAATGATTTTTCCTCTTCAATGCACGTAATTTCTTATGTTCAAGTTCTACAGTTAACTGTCATTCTTTTCCATACATATGATTATATGGGGATGCTCCTATAGGGTTTTTGAACATTTCCCAATAATCCCACAATGCATTATCCAACGTTTTATCCCTATATGTCTTATTGACATTCACAATCTTGGCTAGTACAAACTTAATCTCTCAATTTGAGACCTCAACTTGCCCACTTATCTTATGATGGTAACGTGTTGCAACATTATGTTTTACAATTGATTGTTCAAGTAAGATTCTGAATAGACTATTGCAAAAGTGTGAGACTCCATCACTAATTGTAGCTCGGGGTATACCAATTCAAGAAAAGATGTTCTTTTTCAAATTGGTTGTAACACTCTAACCTTTGTTGTTCGGAAGCGCAATTGACTCCACCCATTTGGAAACATAATCAATAGCCACCATGATGTACTTAATTCCATGTATGCTTACAAAGGGTCCCATGAAGTTAATACCCCAAACATCAAACAACTTGAGCTCAAGGATAGTTGTCATTGGAAGTTCATGTCTGCGCAAGATGTTCCATTTCCTATGACATTTGTCATAAGCCGTATCATAGTCATGTGTGTCCTTATATATGGTGGGACAAAAGTAACCATAAGATATTATGCACGATCTATGCACCTTCATTATTACCCCCAACTGGTGATGATTGACGTGCCTCTAAGATACTCATCATCTCAACCTCAGAAACACATCAATAAATCACATCATCCGTATAAACCCCAAACAAGTATGTATCATCCAAAGAGTACATCTTCACCTAGTGCATGAACCACTTTTGCTGCTAAAATGTTATATCTTCAAAAATAAGATCACTAGCCATATAATTGGCAAAATCTGCAAACCAAGGGATTACATCTTTTAATGTTGCAAACACGTGATCGTTTGGAAAAGTATTATTAATATCACTCACACTTCAATTTAATTATGGTCTCCTTCTCAAGGAATGACAAGTGGTCGGCCACTTGATTCTCAATCCTCTTTCAGTCCTTTAATTCAAATTAAAATTCCTATAACAGAAGTACCAATCTAATCAAACTTGGCTTTACATATTTCATCACCATAAATTATCTAATAGGTTCATGGACGATATTCACAATCTCATTTATGCCAAGAAAATAAGGGCAAAACTTCTTGAATGCAAACAGAATCGCAAAAAACTCTTATTCAGTCATGGAGTAATTTTTTTGGCATAGACGAGATATAAAATCTTCTTTTTCCTTTGTACTAGTACCGTACCTAGTTCAATTCCCCTAATATCTCACATAACCTCAAAATATAAGTTCCAATCTTGAGATATAATAAAGGGTGCTTAAATCAACTTCTCTTTCAGACACTCCTACGCTTTTAGACATGCCTCCTCAAACACAAATTTCACCTTTTTCTCCAATAAATTACTCAATATATTTGGAATTTTATATAAGTCCTTAATGAATCTTTCATAGAAATTATCATGCCCCAAAAATCTACAAATGTCGTTCACAGGAAATAGTGGAGGCACTTTTGCAGTTACCACAATCTTTTCCTTATTGACATCAATACCCTTCTTTGAAATCTAATAATCATGCACTATTCAATATTAAACAATTAATTCACACATATTCCTATTCAACGCCAAGCTACATGATGTTGGGTGTATTTATACACTTTAGAGTCTTTGTCCTAGCTCATTTAGCCTTGTTTTGGAGGCAATTTGTGTGATTTATGTGTTAATGATGAAATAAATATACATATAAGTGTTTAAGTATGTGATTACAATGTTTAAAGGTGTTTTTAAACATGTTTAGGTTCAAATTAATCATTTAGAGTCTAGACGAGAAAACTAGTTTTACTAGCTTGAGCTAGGTGTTGTTCTAGTCAATCATGATGGATTATAATCTGTGTAGTGAGTTCATAATGGTTTATATTGTGTAATTTTGTGTTTAAAAACTATTTTTTAATGTTGAAAGTGTAATTGGATCAAGTCGAGAGTCAAAACACAGAACAAAGATCAAAGCGGGCGAGCCTAGTCTTAGCTCGAGTTTTTAGTTCATCGTTATGCATCTTTTGTTGTGTTGAGATATAATATATGGTGTTTGATGATGTATAATTCTTTTGGAGAAGATTATATTGATATTTTGATGAGTAAGAAGCTGAAATTCAAGGGGAAATAACAACAAATTGCATGGGATGGACAACAAATACACAAGGAAAAGTTTGATGTCACAATACAAATTCCAGTGAAGGAAGGAGATGAGCAGGAAATGCCCCATATATCCCAGTGGTATAATCTAGGTGGAGACTCCTCAATTGCGGCGTACTAAGTCCCTTGGATACCCAAGAAGTCTGGGGGTCCAAATAAGGTGATACCCACTCTATTTCTTCAAGGCATATTTCCCTCCGACTCTAAATACACCACCTTAAACACATTATATTCACTTTTGGACATCATTGGGAGATTGTGGAGGATTCTTAAAACAAAATTTAGGTTTTATTATTCTTTAATTTAGATTTTTAATAGATTTAAACATGTATTCAATCATATTGATCATGGTTATGTCGATTAGTGGCTAAACAACCCCTTTTTGGGGTTAAAGACAAGAACATGATTACTATCATTTTGAATTAAGTTTGTTTGAATTGATTATCATATTTGATTGATTATTTTTCCTTGTTTCAACTAATTTAAGGAGTATCTAACCTTAGAATACATATATTGTCAACCATGTGATCTCTGAAGGGGGAATAGGATGATAGATCATGGAGATATGCAAAGTAGGGTTATTATTCTTTTATGAAATAAGAATTTGAATTAGAATATAGGATATGGATAGTCCTAGAAGCCTTTATTGGTGAATAAGTAGGATGATATCCTAATGCATCTAACTGGATTGTTACATCCCTTCTCAACAATGTAGTTTTAATCTCCAAGTAGGTAGAAAATTAGAGATCGGGAGATCATGATTATACAATAAGTCCTTTGAATCAACAACCAAGATAAGTGATTTAAGAAAGGAAGTTCAATAGCATAGTATGATTGTTTGTTGTGCTTTAACCCTGGGTTTTCATCCATTGATTGTCTTAAGTTTTTAATTTTGTGCACAGTTTACTTTTCCTTTAGATTACTAATATTCAAAACTCTTTTGGTTAGATTGCATCTATTTAATCACAATAGCTGAATTGGAATTGAATAGTTGTTAGAACAATTATTTGAGGGGTCAATATTTGGCTTTCTTTAAGGACACTATATCACTTAGTTGACCACATACACTTTCGTGTGTGCTTGGGCGCTGCCATGTTTTTGGCGCTATTGCCGGGGACTTGTAATCTAGGATCTACCAAGTTTTTATATTTCTTTGGTGCTTTACACTTGATTTTTGTTTTGTATTTTCAGGAAATAGGTTTACAGACTAATAAGATGGCATGGTATATGGAATTTGTTTAACAAATTCCTGAACTCGAGCAATGCTTCCATCAACAAAGGAGAGAAGAAATCTTTTTCCCCTATATTCCACAGCTTTAAGAAGACCAAAACAATCCAACTTTCATGGCTGAAGAAAAATAAGCCCACATGACAGTTTGAGAAGTAGCAATCCCACTTCCAATAAATATGACTTCCCCTTTGCAGAAACCAGCTGCTATAGCTAATTTTAAGAATAAATAAAACATGGTGCAACTTTTGATTAGTAGTGGATAGTTTATGGATCTTTCATATAAATATCCACAAGTTCATCTGTGGAACTTTCTAGAGATTAGTGACACATTCGTCCCTACGAGTGTGTCAACGGATTATGTAAGGTTGATACTATTCCCTTTTTCACTATTAGGTGAAGCAAAAAAGTGGTTGAACACTGAGCCAGCTAATTTAATCACAACCTTGGATGACTTAGCCCAAAAATTCCTCATACAATTCTTTCGATCTGGCAAGACTGCAAGACTTGATAGTGAGATTGTGTGTTTCAAACAGAAGCCAGATGAGAATTTTTATCATTCTTGGGAGCGGTTCAAAGAACTTCTTCGGGAATATCCACATCATCAACAATCCAATGAGGTATTATCTCACACTTTTGTTGTATCACTTGAGCATAACACAAAAAATTTTCTAGATTCAACTATAGGTGGTTAAGCATTAGAGTTGACATATCATGAGCTTTATACTTTTTTGAATCATATTGCACAAGGGAATCTTGAGTGGAATTTATTCTTAAGGAATGCAACAAACATGGTTCCAGGTGTATTGTAGGTGGACCAATTTATTGATATATCCATCCAGATTTTTGCATTGTAGAATCAGATAAGAAACATGAAGTTGGGGGCTTCAGAACCTGCATCAACAATTAATGCAATCAAATAGACTTCAGGTTGGTGTGAGGTCTATGGTAACAGTGGGCATTTAGCGGTTATGTTTGATGCAAATCCCGAGTTTGTGATGTTTTTGGGAAATGTTCAGAGGACAAATTATGGGAAAGCCTATAATTACTAATGGTAGACTCAGCCCCTAAATACTTCATAGAACAATCAGCAACAGTATCAGCAACAGCAGGTTCAAATTAATCAAGCCATAACCCAGAATAGTAATGTGGAAGAGATGATAAAACAGATTATGGCTACTCAAGAATAATAGGCAACAGATATAAAGAGCCAACAAGCAGCTACAAGTAGCATGGAGTTGTGAATTAGTTAGTTTGTGAAGGCACAAAATACTAGGACTCAAGGTGGTTTGCCAAGTGATACAAACAATCCTAAACAAGTAATGGCAATCACTTTGAGGAGTGGTAAGGAGGTGAAGGAATAACCTCCAAAGAAAACTAAATAGGTAGATGTACAGTTGAATACCCCACAGGTTTTCGAACAAGTTGCTTAAAATTTAAGGCAGTCTAAGTACTCAAAAACAAAAGTTGTTGAAGAATTAAAGAAGATCCCAACACTACCTTTCCAACTGAAGCATTTAAAAGAAAAGGAGGATGCATACATAGAGATGTTCTTTTACACATTTAGAGAGCTAAACATTAACTTACCTCTTTTAGACATTTCGCAGAGAATGCCCAAGTATGATATATACTTAAAGGATGTGGTCACTAATAAAGTTAAGTTGTAGGATGTTGCGACAGTAGCAGCCACTAAGGAGTGTAGCCGATAGTGATTAAGAAAATACCACAAAAACTCAAAGATCCTTGGATTTTCACTCTCCCCATTCAAATTGGCAACAGCTAGGTGATCCATGCACTGAGTGATTCAGGGAAGTGTCAATTTTTAGCACCTTAGGCCTAAGGAAGCTGAGACCCAGTATGATGATACTAAAGTTAGAAGATCATACACTAGCCCATCCCAAAAGAATCATAGAGGATGTTCTCATCATGGTTGGTAAGTTTATTATTCCTATTGACTTTATTATTTTAGATTTTTAGGTTTATGAAAGAGTGCTAGAAATCTTGGGATGTCCTTTCTTAGCAATGGGAGGATCTTAGATTTTTGTGAGAAAGGGTATGCTCACAATGAAGCTGGATGATGAAGAAGAGGTATTCAAAGTGCATAAACCACTTAAGACACTATCACACTATAATGATTTATGCATTATTACTATTATTGAAGAGGATAAGTGTGGGGTGGTGATGAATATTCTATAGAAGACCTCTTCAGACTTCCGCATTAAGCAACCCATACCTCTAATACCAAAGACCGACATGATGTAGATTGATGAGCCTAAAAATAATAAAGTGGAGAATTATGTTGACCTTGAGAGTTTATACTCTATAGGTTCGACATGAATAAGAAGATGGTGTTTGAGTGTGAAGAGCAGGATTAAGGAAAATAGTTAAGTTGATATGGGTCATTTCGTGACACTAAATCAGGCGCTGCTTGGGATGAAAACCAAGTTAAGGTAGGTTTTATTTTTATTATTTTAGTTTTTACTTCACTAGTTTTTGTTTTTGTTGAGTCACAGATTGATGGAATTCTGAGTACTTGAATCCTAAGATAAAAAGCATGGAAAAGACTAAGGGTAGGGTCCCCAGACCCTCTTGATTCTAGAAGATGTTACTAGCTAGGCCTAGAGGACTCATTAATTATTTTAATATCTACTTTTAAATTATACTTTTGGGACAAAGTAGATTTTATGTGTGGGATTGGGAAAATTCACATTATGAGGGTAATTTTAAAAAAAATGTTAAGAATAAATGTGAGATATTCTTGTTGGTTCTATAGTTGATTGCATGGTGCAAGTGTTTTGATGATAAAAAGAATATTGATTGTGTAAATTGCTACTTTTGAGACACCTAGGCTCTTGATTATGATTCTTGTACTTTTTGGATTAATGAGAATTCATGTGATTGTTTAGTTGAGAGTCTATGATAAGACCACTTGAGTTTAGCATGTGTCACGTGCGTGTAAGATGTTTGTAAATTTCTTATTGCGTGTGATGCCTAGAACTTGTGTGGTGTGTGCAAGGAAAAATAAAAAATGTAGGTTTAGGAGATGATATTGGCATTTCTTTGATAGCCATGTTTTATAACTTCTTATTACCTACCCTTGTGCATAATCGTAGTTAGCCCCATTGAGACTTTAGCTTATTCTTTTGATGCCTTGTGAGTAGGATAACCCCTTCTTTGACTGACTTTAATTTGATCCAAAGCACCTAAGTTCTTTAGAGTAAAATTAATTTAGTGAGGATTTGAAAATTCAAGTAAGAGAAAGGTAAAAGTGAAGCCCCTAATCAATAGCTATTAGTATTCAAAAGAAAAAAAATGTATGTGTTGTGGTTGGGAGTTGAGTAATGTAAATGATATGCAAAAAATGTTCAAATTGAATAAGTTGTGTAGTTAGATAACTCCCACCCTAGTGTATGTAAGCAAGATTAATGAGATGGGGAAAAAATACTGTTAGATAAAATTGGTGAAAATTGGTTGTTGGAGGTGAGTTGATTATATAACGTGATGTATTAAAGCACATAGGGAAGATAGTCATTGTTCTTGGCTAAAATACTTCCTACCTATCCCATGGCCTACATTAAAACCATTAAAGACCTTTTTGATCCTAAGCTTTAACATTCTAATATTAGTTGAGTACTACACTTAGGGAAAGATTGTGGTTCATTATTTGTAACTTGTGATTTTTTTAGAGTGAGCGAAATTTGATTTTTGTATTCTTTCCATTATGAATTTCTTAATTGTAAGTGACTATGGGTAACTCTCTTGTAGTGAGGGAACATATTTGATGATTTTTGGGGGACTTAAATGATGTCTTCGATTGAACATTAAGCATAAGTTTGCTAACTAGGTGAGTCAATTTTTGAGGCTAGGATGTTTTGGAGTAGTTTTTTTGAACTTTCAATTTTGTACATGACATACTTAATGTAGTAACTTGCATTTTGTATAGTCACTATAGTACTAGATTGAGTGTCTTGATTGTAGTAGAAGTGTAGAGTCTCCTCAGCTTATGATTCTTTCAGTAAAGAGTTGTTCAAGGAAGAACAAGGCTTTAAGTGTGGGGTGGTGATGATGGGTGTAATTATTCACTTTAGAGTTGTTATCCTAGATCTTTAGCCTTGTTTTGAGGGAAATTTTTTCTCTTTATGTGTTAATGATGATATAAATAATCATCTAAGTTTTTAATTATGTTATTAAAATATGTAAAGGTGTTTTAAAATAAGTTAAGGTTCAAATTGATCATTTAGAGTCTAGACGAGAAAACTAATTTTGCTACCTTTAGCTAGGTGTTCTTCTAGTCTATCGCGATGGATTCTAATGTATTTAATGATTTACTAATGATTTATATTGTGTAATTATTATTTCAAAAACTTTTTTATAATGTTCAACGTTCAATTTATCATGATTAGAGTCAAAACACTAAATAAAGATCAAAGTGGGCAAGCCTTGTCTTAGCTCGAGTTTTTAGTTCATCGTTATGCATGTTTTGTTGTGTTGATCTCTAATATATGGTGTTTGATGATGTACTCTGCTTGTGGAGTAGATTATGTTGATATATTTATGATTAATAAGCTGAATTTCAAGGGGAAATAGCACCAAAATGCTTGGGATGGACAACAAATGCACAAGGAGAAGTTTAACGTCAAAATGCCTATTCCAGTGAGGCAGGTGATGAGCAGGAGATGCCCCCTCCTTACGGGAAGTGAAATATATTCTAAACCTCCTCCATTATGGTGTAATAAGTTCTGAGGAACCCTAAGTAGTCCGGTGGTCCAATGGAGGCGTCCCTCCCTCTATTCCTTCACAGCCAATTTCGCTCCTACTATAAATACACAACCTGAAACACATTGAATTAAATTTTGGACGTCTTTGTGAGGTTGTGGAGGATTCTTAACACGAAATTTAGGTTTTTTTATTCTTTACTTTATCTTATCAATAGATTTAAACATATATTCAATCATGTGGATCATGGTTATGTCGATTGTTGGCTAAACGACCCGTTTATAGGGTTAAAGCCAAGAACATGATTACTCTCATTTTAACTTAAGTTTGTTTGAATTGATTATTTGTTTGTCCTTTTTTCAAATATTTTAAGAATTAGCTATCCTTAGAATAGATATATTGTCAACCTTGTGATCTCAGGAGGGGGAATAAGAAGATAGAACGTGGAGATAACGAAAGTAGGGTTATTATGTTTTTTATGAAATAAGTAATTTGAATTCGCATCTAGGATAGGGATATACCTAGAATCCTTGATTGGTTAAGATGTACGATGATATCTTAATGCGTCTTACAGGATTTTTACACCCTCGCTCAAAGATGTAGTTGTAATGTCCAAGTAGGTATAAAATTAGAGGTCTGGAGACAATGATCATTCGATAATCCCTACAAATCAACAATCAAGATAAGTGATTTAATGAATAATGTTCAATAGCATAGTATGATTGTTCATAGTGATTTAACCCTGGGTTTCCATCAATTGATTGTCTTAAGTCTTTTATTTCTCACACTTCTTACTTTCCTTTAATTTGCAAATATTCAAAAGTTTTTTGGTTACATTGCATCAATTTAATCTCAATAGTTTAACAGGAATTGAATAGTTGTTAGAAAAAGTCTCCGTGGGATCAATAGTCGGCTTTCTCTAAGGCCAGTACATTACTTTGTAGACCACGTACACTTACGTGTGTACTTGGGAAATGTCATTACATTCCTCGCATCTCCATAGAACATTGTCAAGATATGCCAAACAGTCAACAAATTAATCACCCCAAACTTAAAAGTGATCCATTAAAACCATCATAGTGTCTTCCACCATATCAAAAAGGATGGGCATCATATAACACTAATAAAATTGTGGGAGTTTTGCATAGACCAAATGATATCCACCTAGATTAAAATGTGCATATGGATAAGTGAAATTAGTCTTATCTTGGACTTTGGGGGTAATACAAATCTTATTATACTTAAAATAACCATCAATAAAACAATAACATCCCTTACCAGTAAGACGACCTAACATATGGTCCTTGAAGAGGCATAAAAAGTGATCCTTATTAATCCATGAACTCATCTTCCTATAGTCCATGTAAACTCTCCATTCAGTGACTAAACTTATAGGAATAAACGCATTCTTTTCATTCAAAAACAATATGATTTATACCATTCTTAGTCACACATTGAACAGACTCAACCATTTGGTATCAGCAATTAGATAAACTACACCAGCATCTAACCACTTAGTAATCTGTTTCCTCAAAATCATTTACATTATAAGATTCAATTTAGACTAGTTCTCAATGCTAGGTATACAATTCGAATCAAGATGGATTTTTTGGGTATAAATTCTAGGATGAATTTTAATAATGCTAGCAGTGGACTATCCAATGGTCTGTTAGTATCTTTGCAGAATATAAACTAAGGATCTAACTTTCCACTTTAACAAATCAGGTGTAGTAACAACTAGGAAAGTATTTTTTGCCCCAAAAAATAAATAATATAGATAAGAAGGAAGAGCATTTAGCTCCAAAATAGCAGGCTCATCTATAGAAGGTTAGGCTGGCTACGTTATTCTTCTATTTTAGATTTTTCTTTTTTGGTGCATAAGTGTATGACCGACTTCCAATAAGTGTGCTCGCCACCTTATCAGACTCATCGATAACATCATTGTATGAATTTATTATTACTACTTCAAGTGCCTCAATAACAAGCCTCTCCACACACTACAAGAAAAATGATTATTAGAAAAGGGAAATCTTGTCCCTAAAAGTCCAATTCTGGTCCTTAAATATTAATAGCAACCAGAAAAATCTGGTCACCACCGGTCCTTATAGGCTTCTTCGCTAAAGGTAATAGCGACCACATCTTTTTTCTAGTCCCTTGAAGTATTTAGTGACGCCTAAAATCTGGTCCCTAAATATTTTATGAAGACCAATTTTCTGGTCCCTAATTTAAGATTAATTGCATATTATTTTTGTCCCTATAGACCATTAGCGACCAGTTTCTACTGGTCCTAAAAAATATTTATAGTCCCTCAATTGTTTTTTATGGACCATAATTTATGGTTCCTAACTAAATAACTAAATTTCTGTCCAATTTCATAAAAGAAATATAAAATATATATTACACAGAACAAGATGCACTTAACAACTATAAAGATAACTTCACTAAGCATTACAACTAGTAATGTATTTACATCTCAAGAGCCAAGTATCCATGACATAAACGTTATGTCACTATTTACACAATCCAAATGAACATTCCTAGCTATAACAGTTCACATATCTTTCTACACTCTGCTCTTCAAACATGATTCCTTTGTTGCTCATTGTTGACGACCCTAAGTCCACAGATTCATCGTTTTTTCTTTCCTTAAAAGGACTTCTATGCTCCATAATTTTTGTTGTAAGATTCGAATATTAAAAAGTTCCACCCTCCTTGTAATTTTGATTATCTACAAACTGAGATATTTCAGCTGATCCTTAAGACCCTGGCAGCATATTTCCCATCTTCATTGATGGGTCAACTGTCTATGATTCACCATATCCTACATCATCAGAACATGATGAGAGTTGTTTCGCTTGTTTTCTTTTATTACCTTCCCTTCATGTTGCAACATAATCAATACCGGAAAATTTGAGGACATAGTTTTGAACTGGCTATCCAGATCATGTTTTGAACCAGCAGCCACATAATTTGTATCCGAAAGCTTCATAATCACACTTAACATAGTTCCATAAATATTTACTAATGACTTCATAATCCCAATAAGCAGAGAAAAATAATGTCTATAGTAATACTTGGGTGATAATTTTTCTTCGCATTGATCTGACCCGCAAGAACAGCAGCACAATCCCATGTCAAAATGAAAATAATTAAATACTCCCTCCATCACAATCAACTTTTTCTTTTAAGTCAGTCCCATAAATAATGTCACCTTCCTATAATTAGGAATAACTTGACTTTAAAGTTTCCCTTTTACCCTCAATGAAATTATTTAAATCCAACACAAATATTTAAGGTTTGTTTTAACACACAAATTTCAAAAGTCTTTCTTTTTTCCTTAAGTTTTGTGCCAAGTTAAAAGGGGCCACATAAATTGGGATAGAAGGAGAACTAATTTATATTATAATTTATAACAAGAATAGGGAAAATGATAAGAGTGAGAAGAACAAAAATAACAAGAAAACATAAGTTTGTACGCCAAACTAAAAACAACTATCACATTTTAGCCATCAACACATGATGATTCAGTGTACGAACATATGTAGAAAACAAAAATAAATTGATCTGGAAAATTTTGTGTAAGAGAAGTACACCAAAAGGTAGATATCATACCATGAGAAATGGTATTCTTTATGTAATCGACAATTTTTTATGTAAACCAATTGCTGGAAAGCATTATGAGTTCTTTACTCTCCTCTTTTTCCTATGTAAACCAATTACTGTAAAGACTTATGAGTTCTTTACTATCCTCTTCCTATGTAAACCAATTTTCTAGAAAGAAATATGAGTTGTTTACTCTTCTCTTCTTCCTATGAGTTCTTTACTTTCTTATTTATTTACCTCAACCTATGTAAACCAATTGCTAGAAATCCTTATGAGTTTTCTCTCTTCGTCTTCCTATCCTCGTTCTCTTTATTTGTCTTAACATATTATGAGATCTTTACTTTAATCATCTTCCTCATTCATTTCTATGAATAGGACGTAGACTAGCTGGAACTAGCTTAGTCTTTTTCTAGAGATACTTGCACTAAGTAACAAAATTGCCATTGCCGAAAATACCCAATCAAGATCACTTACAATACCGCATTCTTTCTTTGCATACCCGTGAAAGCAATGCCAACAACGGAAAAGGTCACACTCCTTAAATATGAGTTTCACTTTTGATATTAATTAGACTTAGCTAAACTACACCGATAAAACAAGTCAAGGCCATCTATATCAATTGGTCATCTGACGAGGTTGACAGTCCAAAGATGAATTTAGAACTTAATGAAGCTCACAATGAAACCCCATTTCTTCCTTGTATGCAACTAGTGCTACAAGTGTGATGCAACAACACCAAGGAATCAACCATCTAGAGTGCCCCTTCTATCAACACTCATTTAGCTTCAAGTTTGGGAAGAAATATAAATATGATCAATGACCTGCTAACCTTGAGGCAAACCTAGGGTGCTCACTCCATGACTCTTTTGATAGAAACAACTTCGCAATCAAAGAGTGCAACAAAGCAACATCAGTAATGATACTACTAACCTAGAGACCTTCAGGACAGGAATGACATTCTGCCTCTTAGCCTCCTAAACCTTGGCTTCAATAATCAAAGTAATAATGCACATTTTTAGAAAGTGATTTCTATTTTCACCTTTCTTTCTTGATTATATAACTGCTACTATTAACTAGTTTACAACTACATTCTCCTTCAATCATTAAGTGTTAATGCATCTAACTCCCTTGTAATTCCTATAGTTAATTATAACAACACACATGAATATCGTAGAGTTTGATCTATTTTTTTGTTTGTGATAACACTAGTTTTGTGTTGTTTGATGTAATTGTATTAATCTAAGATGCTGGAGATGGATTTATCATTCTTACTAGAGAGTCAGAGACCTACAGTGTTTTGAGATTTGATCGAATCAAGGTTAGAGAGAAGTGGGTGTTTCTCTAACCTAAGTGGCGCAGACTCTTCACTTTTGTTACTGCACCTGTTTCGTATCCTTAAAAAATACATAAGTTTTTAAAGAATCCAACACGCACCCATTGATATTTTGTAAAAGTCTGAGCAACATAACCTATAACTAGAAACTAGTTGCTTTTTATGTAAATGTCCACCATATTCATTCACTCCTCTATTCTTTCAATAAGGACATTAAAATAAGAGACAAAAAGATAGTACTCTGCAACAACCTGTAGCCGCACAACACTCTATTACTAAATGGAAGGAAAAGTATTATTGGTCAGTGTTTTTTATGTTTAAGATTCTTTACGAAAAAATGGTGATTTTAAATAGTATAAAGAATAAAACCCTCAAGCATGAACATTAGATGATGATGTAACAAACTTATCATGAGTCATGACATTAGATAATACGAGAATCACACCATCAACCCACAGTCTACATCAATTTAGTCCCAAATAATGTTGGAGTACGGTATATGAATCCCTTGTAATTACTTTGACAACATTCGACCTAAAACATTCCAATACTACTTTGCCTTATGAATATTTGCACTTTTCCCATCACCACATACAGAGGAAAATGCTAATGTCAATAGCAACCTATACCACTTACTGATACCGGATATCTAATGCAAGTTTTCCTAACCAGTACAAATAATTATGTTGAAAGATGAATCTTAAAACATAAATGGAATGATTAAAGACCCATTTGTACATGAAGATTGTTCACTTTTTTCAAGAAAATTATTTCACTTTATTTTTAAAAAGTGTTTGGCCATGAAATTTTAAATTCCACTTGAAGTTGTGTTTGAAATTTTGAAAACAGCCAAAACCTTATTTTTACTTTTTCTTTTTCACTCATTAATTTTTTTTTTCAAAGAATCCAAAATTATTTTATTTTATAAAATTACCCCATACAAATTATATTCCATGTTCAAAATATATTTTATATTTTTACACAAATACATTTAAATTCTAAATATTAACTACAAAAGCTATGGTCAATCACCACTCCAACTCCAACTTTGAAAATTCCAAATAAAGTGGATCTTTTTTTTATTTTCATGGCCAAACGTCTACTAATCTTCAAGAAGCAACTAGACTGCCAGAGAAGATACAATTACTTACTAACTTTAGTCCAGAGTGATGGAACTTACAACAATAGGTAATCACAACAACCATAGTACAGCCATCCATATAGATCAGTTGAAAACAACTCTACCCCTCACCTAAGCATGAACCTCGTGCAACATTCACGGAAGCCCTCTTCTACTTGGACTGCTAGACTTCAAATTTCAATCAAAATTTGTGTACTCTGTTGCCATAATTCTTCTGTTAATCTCTGGATGTATATCCTCTACGTCAATCACACCATCATAAAGACACCTAAGTATTTAAACTTCAAATAAGCTGGTTGCTTGTAGTAATCCCTCTCAAATATTTTAATGTGATAGGGATCAAAAATTTTCTTCAGTTCAAGTCCTTGCAGTTTATGTCCTTTCTCTAAAACCAATGGATTTGTATTCATACTACAAATCAGGAGATGTGTTTGTTAGCTTTAGAGCATCTACATTAAAACTATATTAATCACAAACACCTTAATTATGTAACATATACACCATAGAGAAAAATGACATTAGGTAACGTGTTTTTCAATTAGAAATAATAATCGATGAAGAAGTCCATGCTTTCTAGGTTGCTAATAGTCTAAAAATATGTTCCCTCGGCTACTTGTCGATATTCCCTACGACTACAAATTGGATAAATGGTCGGTTAGATTTTGCATAATTGACCAGGGTCTATTTTCACCACATAAATTATATACTCTACCATCTTAAATTAGATGATAAAAATTATGCTAAAGAAAAATCCATAACATAGATATACAACTGCCAAGTTGTTAAGGAATCAAAATTTGAAACTATACCTCGTTTTGTTCCAAATCCCTTCACATGTTATTCTTTCGGTGAAGTCCCCGAGAATCACAAAAGAGAAAAAATAAACATCACCTAAAAAATCTATTAGTCCGAGGACAACAAAAACAAATATTTGATAAAAAAACATTTGAATAATGTATTGATGTTTTACTAGACCTCATAAGATAACTTAACTTCACTTACTATAGACCTCTTTTGCAAAGTGGGGAAGAAAGAAACAACAGGCTGTGGGAATAAGAACTAAAAGAGACCAAGTATTTAGTGTTTAAAAGGTAGGGGATATTTTATCTATCATGACTCATATTGTTGAAACACGGACAATATGGTGCCCATATTATTCATAGTGGTAGTTAAAACTGAGTTAACAACGATATACAAGAACATCATGTAGTTCAATGCAATAGGCCTATTGCTTGTCAATGCAAAAATAAGCAAAAAATGATATTACACCACTTCATTTATGTGGGAAAAATAGTTTATTTTATTAGATCCATAAACTACTGGGACATAACACTTAAGCCGAACATCCGGAAACATGTAAAGCCTATTTTACAAAAGGAACAACCCTGATTTGATTCCTTTACCTTTATAACATTTCCCACACATATTAGTCGGTCCAAAGACTTTAACAAGAGCACCAAACTTTTCAAATTTGCAAAACTTGGAATGATATTTCATAAATATAGCAGTCTAGACACCAAATTTCCATAAGATTAATCATGCGAACAACTATTTCTACAAATCTAAATAACTTATTATTCCATCAGATAACACATGAACAGAATAGTAAACTACAATATCCAGCCAGAAATTTAAACAAGCAACATTCTAACAGAATGTACAACAAAATTTTTTTCAGAAAAAGAACACAAATTCAATTATCTCCAACAGAGGAAAACTGAGGAAAAACCTTCATCATAAATGAACTTGAAAATTACTTAAACAAGACATACTCTTATCAATACACCTGAAAACAAGAAGATACATCACTAAATTTTTTGAAATCACACTTTCTCGACCATCAAAGTGGTGACTATTAACGATAGTATAAAAAATACCCACAAACAAATGACACAAGAACAATTAGAAAAACTTCAAAAACTTACCAAATCCTTATAAAAAAAGATTATCAATTAATATTTCAAAATAATTTCACCAAAATGTTCCAAAATAAACACTTATGAAATACAATGAACATATATACCTACATGAAATTGCAAACATATAGAGCCTCCATCGTAAAAACTCTATATATGTATATAAAATCTCTTCAATAACAAATTTGAACAATCCAGTCAGACATATTCTACCAGAGCGCAAGAAAGAACAAAATTTTAATTTTAATAAAAAAAAAGAAGGAGAAGAAACAGATAAGAGAGGAAAACCTTATTCATAGATGAGCAACGAGTAAGAACTTCAACCTTTGAGTGACAATCAATGAGCGATTTAGGAATATATGCAATGAGATTTAGGGATTTTACTTCAAGAGAGGGTAAGAGAGAGAGTTTGCATCTTTTATCCATGAATGAGAGAGAGTTATTACCTTCTAGAGAGAGACAAACATTTTATTGTTTATTTATATAGATATATTTCAGATCCCGCTGAAATTTTCATATTTGGCGACCAAATATTTTATTTCCCACAGACTTAATTGATTTTTGTACATCTATAGAGACCACTAAATAATGTCATCCCTAAAAGTATGCTTTTAGGGACCATATTTACAAGTTTTCTCTAAATCGTGGTCTCTAATAAGCAGTTTTCTTGTTGTGACAATAGGGACTATTAACTCATCCTCATTGATTGTAACTATCACAGAGATCACATATATGACCCTTGACATTTTTATGGAGAAGCGTATAATAAAAGTAACATGTTCATCATTTAACTAAAATTTTATCTACCCAGCTTCCATATAAACCAATTCCCAATCAGTCATGAAAAAAGGCTTTTCAAATATAATAGAAACCTTACACTCAACCTCATTGTACAGAATGAAAAAGTCAACAAACAATATAAATGATGCTACCTTCACAACACATCACACAAGATTCCAATTGGATTTTTAATAATATGATCTTCCATTAGAAGTCTCACAGAGGTTGGTTTACGAGAACCCCAGCCAAACTATCTATAAACTACTAATGAAATCAATTTTATTCTTGCACCCAAGTCATATAAGACCTTAGAAAAATGCAAAGACAACCCAATTGTATAAGGAATCATGATTCTCTCAGGACTTCTTTCTTCTCAACTAGGGAGTAGGAATTGATTGAACTACAATGGTGCACGTTGTCTACAGGCTCAAAACTCATAATCCTCTTCTTTGTCACCAAGTCTTTCATAAATTTTTCATAGCTCAACATTTTATCTAAGGCCTCCATAAGAGGGATGTTTACTGATAATTCTTAAACATTGAGATAAACTTCATATATTTCCCCTCTAAAATTTTTTTTTTCAATCTTATTGGAATAGGGAGATAAGGTCATGGAATGGGCTTCAATTCTTTTGTGACCTATTTTTCCTTTTCTTTAGAATTAATCATCCTTTTCAGAAATTAGAGAATTGTAAGGTGAAACATCATTTATCGCTCAGTACTCCACTTTAGTTTCATTATCAATAATGACTGGCTCATTTTCTTATCATCAAACACAGGCATAGGTTGTTCAATAATACTATTTCTACTCCTAGTAGTAATCTCTAGGTAATAACCATCATTCTTAAGATTTAGGATGGTGTTGCTTGGAAGTGTGCCCGGTTGATGTAGATTTAATGCAACCGACATCTTCCAAAACTATTGCTCAAGCTATTTAATGGAAGTCACATGAGATTTAAATTTTTTGATCATCCTTAAAAGGTTTGCCCTAATTTCCTTAAGATAATTTTCTTATCTCTCAAACCTCTTAACAAGTTTTGCAAAGAAATCTCCCATCCATAAATTTCGAGACTCAAGATCATTATTTGCTTGTGGAACATAAAGGGCACTCTTATCTGTATAATTATTTTTTTGCTTCCAATCACCAACTTTGTCCCTACTTCTATATCTATACCCAAACCTAGTTGTAGTTGTATCCATTGTTGTTCCAACCTTGATTCTCTTGCCTATAGCTCCAATTGTCTTGATTGGAATCTTTGATTTTAGATCAAAAATTTGTTACCTCCCTACCAAGATATTTACTTTCCGTATCTGAATCTAAATATTTATATCTAGATGCCTGACATAATGTACCCACTTCATTTCCCTCTTACACTCCAACTGTAATAAATTACATAGCCAACAATCCAATATCAGTCCTCAGTTATTCTTACTCTTCATCCACTATCTCATCTAGTCTCTATATTCTGCTGATACTTCAATTGTATAAGTATTGACTGGCCTATATATTTCTTGAATGAGCTACCCTCGGTTGGTTTTCGCGATTTGATCTAAGATCTCAAAATCATAACCCTATTGTGCACTCATGAATGCCCCACTAGTTATAACATGTGTCATAATGTTAGTTTTAGCATTCAAAGAACTATAGAAGATTTTAAGCATGTTTCTACCAGTTATTATTTGATTTTGAATGCTTTGTAGCTTTTTCTTAAGCCTTAGAAAAGTCTCATAAAAATCCTCAAAATGCAACTTTTGAAAATTACATATCTCATCTTTCAACTGTAATATTCTGGAGAGCAGGAAAAATCAATTGAAGAACTAAATTCCCAACTAATTTTAAGTAGTAATAGATCCATGCAACAATTTTCCCAACCATAGAGTAGCTTCTCCTATAAAAGAAGATGGAAATATCCTTAGTCAAATAGCCTTGTGACACACCCCAGGTATATTACATGAATTAAAAATCCCCACAAGATTAAAAATATGCATCTTTACATCATTAGTATAAAGTTTGCAATTAACCCATTAAAATTTAGATGCTAGATCATTATACTCATGATATCAAACTTAGAACCTTGAGGAAATTCTAGTCTAATGATCACACATGTTTCAGTTTGCTTGGCATAACCCACGTATTCTTCTATATCTTCATAAATAGGAAGATATTACTGGTGATATTGTTCTCCCCAATTTGTTTTCAATCTGTCTCTCTCATCAAGTGCATCTAGATGATCTTCTTTCTCTTGTCTAGCTCTCTCTTTCTTTGTTGCCCTCCTGGCAGCTACTTGTTTAGCTCTCAACTCGTCCATCAATAAAGAAATGACTTGTTATTTTATTTTGCAACGATCATATTATTTTAGTGGATGATAAATATTTTTACAATCACTAGACAAACCTTTCAGCAAGGTTGTTGGATCGTGAACTCCTTCTCTCTCCGTCTTTTGATTTTGTCTTAAAGTTTTCTCAAGTTTATAATCAAATGCAATCATGGGGATTTTCTTGACTCTTATATTAAGAATACACCGATGTATGCCCTAGAAATAGTAGAAAATTATAATACAAGAAGAACCAACAGCCCAACAAACACAATCAATCAACTCCGTAACTGTATTCCCCAATAACGGCACCAAAATTTAATGTCTCCCAAATTATACCTCCTAGAAAGTATAAAGAGGTTGCTGAATTAAATATAGAACCCAAAAAGTTTGGGGCTTATCCCCAATGGAATAGGTCAAAACTCTATCAAGTTTTTGTCTAAGCATCTCACAAACAAGTAAAACAGGGTATTTTGTGAAACACAAGATCAATAATAAAAGTTGTTGATTGTTGGATTTGTAATCAATATAAGAAAAGCTCTAAGATTGTGATCCATATTACTTCATAACAACATAGGTTGCTCGTTATATCAAGCTATTCCAATGCATTAAATGAAAACAAGATCAATAAATCTAAACATCTCTAAGCATTTATTACATGAATTTCACTTTTTTCCTCTCGTTCTCAAACAATCATGATTTTAACCCTTGTTCTTGATCTCAGATTATCTCTCCTATTATGTCTTATTTTTTTAGATGAAGGTTTTTAAGTTTAAATCTATATTGTTATTTTCTTTAGGTAATCTTTACATCTCTCTCAAGTAAGTCTAAAATTTTGGCCGGTTCTTAATATTTGCAACCATTAGAAAACAATAATAATAGAGAAAATACCAATACATGCAAGTATAGTGGTCTAGAATTGGCCCTGCACTTAACCTATTTTTTTTAATTCAACATGGTTCCCACAATCGTAGTTGTGGTGTTTATCTATTTTTTATTGGAATCTCTCAAGAAGAATTCATAGAAGAAAACTTATGTATGAACTTACTGTAATAAGAAAATTCTAAAATCTCAAGTTGAATTAAAACCGTATAAAATATATTCATAAAATTCTCTAATCTGCCTTAAAATCTCACAATATAGAGTTTTAAAATATGAAAGACTGTAATCTCATAAAAAACCTGTAGGAATATTTATAGACAAATAAAACCTATCCTAATACAAATAAAAAAATTTGGTTAGTTGGCATCCGATGATGGAAAGGTATGATTGTTGTTAGAACCCATTATATTTCTATGGTGTTACTGGTTTGTCTTATGGATTTTTAACCATCAAGTATTTCCTGGTACGTCTACCACTATGGCCTCATGGTTCCTAGACGTGATCATGCCTAGCGCTCATCGGATCCATCCTCTCTTCAATCGTCTGCAACCTTCATACCTGGGCCTTGTTCCTAGGACCTAACGCTATTGTTATATAATTATTACACATGGAAGGCTCTTATCTAGTGAGTCTCACCCTTATCTCATGTATCTTTGTGTTTTGGTCTTTCTCCCATGACCAAATGATATGATCATATGTTTATGGTATGGTCGTGGGAGATATTTTTTTGATAAACTCTTCAGGACCACTCTCTAACTCATGCCATGATAGTGTATAGATGTCATAGTTGTTGTTTCACTTATCTGATCCTCTAATAGTTTAATTTTTAAGTTTATTCATTCTATTAGCCTATTTGTCCTAAAATTATGCAAAAGCCCATCATATCCACAGAAACATACCCTTGTGCTTGTCAATATTACTTCTTTTAAGTGTCTAAGGTGTCATAAATCCATGGCACATCACAACTGAAAAACTATGTTGTTATAAATGTGGATACCTAGACCCCTCTAAAAACACTTCTAGAATTGCAAAATAAATTTTGTATGTAACACTTATATTCTACATGTACTATTTCTACTTATATGGTACTTGATAAAGACTTGTGGTATATCTAATAGTCTCGGTATCCTATGTAATTACTGATGGTAAGAAGGGGTTGAAGAAATTTCCTAGATATTTAAATATGTTATGATCAAGTTATCATTGATGAGAGTATTTAAACGTAGTGTCGTTAGTAGGTATTTGAGTCTAAAGTTTAAAGTGACAAAGTGTACATAAGTTTTAAGTATTATTAAGGTATTTATATCTAAAAATGGAATAAAATATTAAGGTGCTAGCTTTGCTTATTTAAGATAGTAGGTGACTCACCTACTTCAGCTATATGTCCAAGTTAATGGGTCCAAGGATAATGGATTAGATTGAGGGACTATATTAGTGGGATAATTTAAGTCCCAAAATAAGTATAATAAATAGAGAAGTTGATGGGCAGCCCAACACCAAAATCTCTCCCATAAGCCTAATAAGTTAAAGGCCTAATTTTAGACATGAATAACGCAAATAGGTGATTACCTTTTGACAAACCTAAGAACTATGTAGGTGAATAACCTACTAAAACTCCCTTGACCATCTTATTAACACAAGTAAACTACCACCTTATTGAATTAATTTTGGCCCAAATCAAAAGAGAGTAAAGGATAAGAATGGGTAGCCAAGGTCTAAAAGTTTTCGATCCACAAAGGCCTAAGTATAATGGGAACAAAGGTGAATCACATACTTGAAAAATTGTGGCCCATAAATGGACAATAAAGTCGGCAAAGAGGAGATCCATTTAAAGGGATTGAAACTAGCTCATTTAAACAATTTTAACTTAGACAAAAGATCAGCTTTCTTGGGTTTCCTATCTTGCTCTCTTTTAGCTATTCAACAACCTATAGTTCCACTAGGGTTCATGGGATTCACCTTCCTTCCAAGAAAAAGGTAAGTGAAAAAAATCATGAGTTTATCTTAATAAGTCAATGATAATTATGTTCTTCACGATTAAATTATAAGACAACCATCTATAAGTTTGGCAGTCCCATTGTTCTTGGTTTTTAAGAGATTTTTCTTCTCCAATGGTTTGTGCATACATGAGTCTAGATATTGAATCCATACACAGTAAAAGAATAAACTATCACAAAAATTAAGGTACGACTACTATCCATTTTTTCTCTCTTCCTATAGATGTTTTGGTAGAATATTATGTATATATTGTTGGTAAGAATTCAAGGGATGGTGAGTTCAATATTTGGCTTCTATAGTAAAGGATAATTCAGATATTTTGGAACTATTTTTTGTGTATATGTTGGGGGTGGCTTGGCTGATGTTTCGGAAATATGTGAATAGTTTGCATTGAAATGTGTAAGGAGGTACAACGATACATCACCAAACTAGATATTGTGTAAGCTTACTACCAACTCCACTTGATATATTGTTTTAAGGGTGCAATGAAGCCAAAATTGTTTAGGGGGGACTTATAGGGATTTGTATTATATGTGAATATAACTGGATGAGAACTTGTTGTAACACCCTTGAAATAATTAATTATGGGTTACTAAGCGACTACTATTTTAGTGAGGTTAAATAGACCAAATGTGTTGACTTGCTACTAATACTAGTTTCACTATTTACTCTATTGTAGATTATGGTTGAACATGGGAGGGTTGCACCACACAGTAAAGGACTACGTCCCCTAGAGTCAGTTAAAGTCAGTCAAACAATAAAGCATAGAAAAACTAAAACCTTGTAGAAAACTAAAAACACAAGGATTTTAATGTTGAAAACTACTTGATCAAGGGAGGAAAAAACATGGCTTACCTTCACAAGCACCCAACACTTCACTGTAATCAAACTCTTGATTACAAAATCCAATGAACCTAACTCTAGACTTCACCTGATTGTAATAACTCTACTATGAGCCTATATTGACAGCTCTTCCAAGGACTCACTTCGATATTGATTAACTCTAACCAATATCAAACTCAAGTAACTGTACCTAAGCACTCTCAAGAAAGCATGGAAAACCTTATTCTTATAGCATGAGTAATCAAGTTACATACCATAACTTGACTCACGCGCTCTCACTCTTTTAGTACATACATATAGAAGAACTTGAGTAATATTGCAAAGTTGAGTTTTTGCTTATTTCACTCTCTTCAATTCAAATTATACAAAACCTCAACCATTGAGAATCCTTCTTTTCCTTTTATAGTGGAACAATGATAGGGTAGAAATTAGATAGGTCCAACTTTCTTTGAATGGTACACATCTCACCTATACTAGAAGACAAAATTATGCAGGCCATATAACAGGTATGAGTTTCCTTGAAGACCCAGGCACCTGACACCTTGTTATAAATTGCTCATCATAAAAACAAGATATAGTAATTTCCTCCCTCTTTGATGATGGCAAACCACAAAATATGACCACAGTACATTAGAGATAGATGTTCCGCATCACCACTATTGATGATGAATGTTCTCCCTATCATTATGCACTTTGTCTCTCTCTGTCAACATATCGTGCAACTTAGGGACCTGGTCCCTTATTGTCATTTTACATTAAAATCTCAACTCATTCATTCACTATGTGTCAACATACCCCCTATCAATATGCATACACTCATAAATGTTAATTTGATCATTTTTTTGTCAATATGCCATCATTAAATTCAACACATCTACATAACCTATAACATGGTCCTTAATATATAATCATATAATCATCATATCATACAACAAACACTCCTAGTCACACATTGTCCTACCATATAAATTCAGTATTCTCCTTTTTGTTATCATTGAAATGTAATAAAAGTAAACAAAAACTAAAGTACGCACAGGTTAGGTAACTCATGGCCACTGGGGCAACATTAACATGTGGAACAACTATGAAGATAAATAAGAGATAGATGAAACACACAAGAAAAAGATTCATTCTTAGTTATGAGAGATTAGTACTAATACATTATACTACAATAAGCGTAAAAGATTGAATCCATCGAAAGCCACAGTAGGAATAAGGACTAGAAACTAATACATAAAGATGATAAAGTGACACAGGGATGATAGGACTTAGGATAAATTGGGCTTAGGAGAGAGGGATTTCACCAACAACTCCATTCTAGAACTCTATGCAACATGAGCATGTAGCAATTATTTATGGTGTTCTTTAACTTCAGCAATCAGATTTTAAACCTCCTGACTAAATTCTGTAACCTTGATATAGAGCTTAGCATTTTCTACTTCTAGTTCTTCCATGGCACTAGTTCCATCTTAGGTTATCTTCTGATTCTAAATTTTTAAATGCACTATATTAGCATTCTTTCTAGCCAACTGGATCCTTATATCCTCTATTTACTTGCTTAAATTCTCATGAGCAGTCAAAAGTTTTTACACTTGGGACACATCTCCCACTGTTCCTTCAATGCATTCATTTTCCACCATTATTGTAAGAATAAAATTTTGTTTAATTGTTCTTGGCGTTCCTTTATTCCCAGCCACTCCAAAGTAATGAAAAGCACTATTCAAGAAATACCCATAAGGCATCAAATTTTTGCTTTCCTTCTCATGGATAACCTTATGCATGTTCGCTAACATCATAGTAGGAAGACTTATTAGCTCAAATTTTCTCAAACACTCAAGCAGGAATAAATCAATAGTAGAGGCAATGGTCTTTTTCTCTGATCTAGGGAAAGGACCTTGTTCACAAATTCAACTACTAACTGAAACTCAGTTGTGGGACATTTATTTCTCACACCGGTTATTGATGTTCCTCCTACTTTAGAAGCACCCATCATGAACTCAGTTAAGGGTTGTTGCTATAGAACAGTTCTTACTGATATAACAGGCAAATCTAGGATTCTCCCTAATGACTCTTTATTCAGTAAGATTTGTTTTCCTTGTACTTTTGATTTCAATCTTAACCCATCCTCAAAGAACTTCATTAAATTCTCTCACTTCCTTTTGAAAAACTATAGAAGATGGTTTCTCTAAGAGGTGTAACCAACCATGACATTTCACATACTTCACTAATTAATCCATGCTTTTCCTTTCTTAAATTTTTGGATCAAACACTCTCCCAGACAATACTTTCTGTGTTTTTAAAATCTTATTCCTTTACTCTCTCAACACATCCTTTTTTTCATCCTCTTTTCATCTATTTTTTGTATGACTACTTGGCTCCTATTTTTCAAAAGTTATTCTTCTTTTGGTACCAAGTCCCTCAGAAACTTTCACCATTTTAACAATAATGTGTCTCTGCTTCATTACTACAAAGCTACCCGAATTTAAAATGGTGGACCTGATCCTTCCTAACACATAAATTTCTTGTCTTTTTTTCTTTGTTTCCACTACAATGTCAAGATTAATAATATCATCCTCACTAATCTTTAGAACTTCAACATTCTTCTCCTCCACTATAACAACCTTGTTAGGTCTTCTTTTCTTAGTTGTAGAAGACTTTCTAGCTTTCATGACATCAACTAATAACTTCATTTCAGATCCCCTAATAGGATTTAGAAACTTTTACACAAGAATTAATCAGTTTCTCGTTGTCTTTACTGACTCTTTGTTTTTTCCCATGCCATATAAAAAGTGGTTCATCCTCATCCTCTTCATACTTCTCATTTAGAGGTAGCAAAATCTCTCCACCTATATTCACATCATTTTTCTTACCACCTGTTTGCTCTTTAGCACTAATAAAGCTTTTCTTGGGATCATATGCTAGTAGAACCAAATTCTAAGCTATCATGTCTACACCGCATGAAATATTAGAACTTTTAGCAGGTATTTCCTTATTACATAATTGGTAAAAGATGGTATTTGACTCAAAGGGAGTAGGGGAACCAGTTCTTAAGTGGTTTTAAAGATTACAGTCATTTCTAGCTCTTCAGAATAGATGGTGATATGAAGATATTTAAGTGATTTTGATTCTTCTATGGATAGAGGGATATCTAGTCTGATTAGTGAACTAAAATAAAGATCTGGATCCTCGAATAAATTTGATTCAACTAAAATTTTTATAGCTTAGGATGTTTTAACATGGACAGGCTTAGATAAAGTTTGTGGATTTTCTGGAGAAAATTCAGTAAGAAGAGTTGGCATAGGTTCTTTTTGAGGACAAAAGAAGAAGTCTTCTATGATTTTGGATGTTAAGGAATCAGAAGACTCAATATGGGATTGTTCTAATTGTCTTTCTGGATCTTTATTGACTTTCGGATCTTTTAGTGAGAAAAAAAAATGTTTGCTATTATAAGATTTTGTGACTTAAAGAGCAAAGGACAAGTTTAATTCAAAGATGAAGGAAAATTATAAAAGATGAATTACGTTAATTTTTGGAAGAGAATAGAAGAAAATAAATTTGATTTGGTGATTTAAGCAAGGTGATCATTGTCATTAAAAGTGCCCTTTTAAAAATTACACGTATGACTTTAATTGGATGACTCTTCACATTTCTTATGAATTTACATCTTTTGATATGATCATACATGATGTGTGGCTTTTTAGACAAAATTTCATGATTATCAAAACATATTTTTTTGGTACTAACCTTGAGAGATGGGACCAGGTTGCTTTCTTTCTTGAGAGAATCCTTAATCTTGTACAAGTCACATCTGTCCTCTTCCAAGGTTGTTCCCATAGGTGTGTACCTGCAAAGGCATAATAATGAGTTAGACAAAAATATTCCTTCTTTACCAAAGATACTTGTCTCTTGATCATAGAAAATTTTTTCAAGAGAAACTTAATCATTTAGTAGGTTAGATCATTTTGATCAATCCCATCTTAAACTTTTTTGTTTCAATACACCACTTTATTTTAGAGATAGTTCTTAAAATAGATCTAAACACTAAATCTCATACTTAACATTCTTTAAATTTCAAAGGTTTCTTATACATTGCCTTGAACTAGCCGGTCATCTCAATAGGGAAGTTAACTGATGTTTAACATTTGTCATTATCAAAAAGGGGGAGATTGTTAGGCTCCTAAGTTTACATTTTAATAATTACAAACTAACGAGTGGATCTTTGTAGGATATTAGAAGACTGCTAATAATGGAATGATAAATGAAGCAAGTAAGGAAGTAGGCTACAGGAATGGAAGGACATCAAATTATGATCCACGACATCCAAGAAAATAAATCAAATGGAAGGAGAATCTCAATCTCAAGAATTGGAGAAAAGCAAATCAGTCACGAAAATCTCAGTCCCGATAATTACAGTAAATCAGATCAATCACTACAAGATGAAAAGAAAGAAAAAATCACAGACATATCTCATATGAACATGAGTAAAAGATGTATATGGACATATCTGATATGGAAATATCAAATGGCTACATTCCTTAATCAAGAAATCAATTCAAATCCTTGATAGAGAAGAAATCTCTTGAGTTTCCTTATGAAAAGTAGCAGCCAAAGACTATAAAAGAACACGACTGGAAATAGACATGGGTTATGCAACTTCAAGAAGAATATAAAAGTGTCTCTATCTTAGTCTCACAAAGCGTTGTAACTTTTAGTTTACAATTGTTGTATAAATAGTAGATTATGTCAACTTTATAACACAAACTAAAACTGTGTCAAGAGATCTGAAGAACAAAATAAGTCTTCGGAACTTGTTTCCCATCATTGTACTTGATCCCGACATTGAACGGTCTAAGGAAATATTGAAACCCAAGGGGACTGGAAGTAGGCACCACATTGGTGTTCCGAACCAAGATAAATATCTGTGTCTTTACTTTATGTTCATTTATATATTTGCGTAATTAATTCAAATCTAATTTTTTATGAAGTGTACAGATTTGCAGGCGAGTCGACTATGAGGAGCCAGTGGTCAACTCACAAAAATTTTTCAATTCACCAACCTCTTGAAATTCATAAAACTTGGCCAATGTGACACTGACTAACATACGACTAGTGTCCTAGACCTGTACACACACCATACGAGTGGTATGGTGTAAGTCGTATGATGCACAGAAATTTCAAGACTTAAGAAATTTTACAAGGGCTAAGGTTTGGGGTGTTTCAATCTCCCCCCTCCCCAACCATAGGACCAGTCATCCTCGAATGATAGGATGGGGAAATACAAACACGATTAGACCCCTAAATGTCTCTACTCTTACCCTTAAGACAAAATAAAATACCACGAAATTCACAATTTATCATCAACAAAGATGGAAAACAAGATATTAAGAACAACACATACCTTAAGAATGATTTTCTGGAATCGAGAATAGGAATGGATACTTGGACTTCATTTTCTCCTCGGCTTCCCAAGTAGCTTCCTCGGACTTTTGCTTCCGCCATAGAATCTTCACCAAATCCACATCTTTCGTTCATAATTGACTAACTTTCCAATCCAAGATCCTTACCAGGAACTCCTCATAGGAAAAAGAATCTGAAATACCAATGTTCTCCAAGGGAACAACCAACGAAGGATTACCCATGCATTTTCGCAACATAGACACATGGAATACCAGATAAATGGAACTCATGCTAGGGGGAAAATCCAACTCATACACTTCATTATGAACCTTTCTCAAAACAACATATGGGATAATATACCGGGGACTGAGCTTCACCTTTTTCCCTAACCGCATCACTCTCTTCATGGGAGATACCTTCAAGAATACCCAATCTCCAACCTCAAACTCTAAGTTCTTTTACCTCAAATCCGTAGAGGACTTTTGGCGACTGTTGATGGTCTTAAGTCTATCCAAAATTAATTTCACCTTTTCCATAGCTTGGTGAAAAAAATCCAGGCCAAATATTTCCACTTCACCAACCTCAAACCACTCAGTAGGAGACCTACACCTCCTGTTGTTCAATGCCTAAAACAACGCCATACCAATACTAGAATGGTAACTATTGTTATAAGCAAATTCAATCAAAGGAAAATGGTTAAACTAACTACCACCATAATCAATCACACAGGCTCGAAACATATTCTCCAAAGTCTGAATAGTCCTTTCTATTTGCCCATCCAACTGTGGGTGAAAAGTCGTACTAAGACTCACTTTAGTCCCCAAACCACACTGAAAAGTGCGCTAGAAATGCGACGAGAACTGAGTGCCATGATCCAAAATAATCGAGACAGGTTCACCATGTAACTTTAAAACTTTCTAAAGGAACAACTTCGCATAATCCTTGGCAAAATAGGTAGTCCTCACAGGAAAGAACTGCACAGACTTAGTTATCCTATCTACGATGACACAAATAGAGTCACACTGATTTCACGACCGTGGAAGGCCTGTAGCAAAATCCATATTAATTATCTCTTATTTTTACACCAGTAACTCAATCTCTTGAATCAGCCCACCAGTCGTCAAGTGCTTCAACTTTACTTGCAGACATACAATTCACTTAGCCACAAAGTCGGACACGTCCCATTTAATGTTATTCCACTAATAAATCTCATTGACATCATGATACATCTTTGTCAAATCGGGATGAATTGTATACCTTGACTCATGGGCCTCGGCCAAAATCTTGCCTCGCAACCCATCCACATCTGGAACACACAAGCTCCCTTGGTACCTCAAGATACCATTATTGTCGATCTCAAAGGCCATTACCTTTCTGTTACCCACATCATCCATGAGCTTCATCAAAAGAGGATCTAATACCTGTTTCTCTTTTATTTCAGCACCAAGAGATGATTGAGCCACCAGTTGCATAAACACAATACCATCCTCAAATTCCAAGAGATGAACTCCAAGGTTATCTAAGCGGTGAATATCCTTTACCAATTACTACTTATCCTTATCCACGTGCAACAAGATACTCATGGACAACCTGCTAAGAGCACCAACAACCACGTTCACTTTCCTTGGATGGTAGTGAAGACTTATATCATAGTCCTTCAGCAACTCAAGATAGCTTATTTGCCTTAGATTAAGCTCATTCTGGGTGAACACGTACTGCAGGCTTTTATGATCGGAAAAGATATCAACATGCACCCCATATAAATAGTGATGCCAAATTTTCAATGCGAACACCACAGCTAACAACTCTAAGTCATGAGTTGGATAGTTCCTCTCATGAACCTTCAATAGTCTAGAGGTATAGGCAACCACCTTACCATGTTACATAAACATACATCCCAAACCAATTCGGGATGCATCACAATAAACCACAAATCACTTCGTACCCTTGATTTTGGGCGTATTTATACCCCTAAGAACCATAATTTACCCATATTTTAGCTAAGTTTTGAGGATAAAATATATAATTCCTGCACTTTTAGTCCATTTTCCTTTAAGTGAGCTAACCTATGTGATTAGCATATTTTCAAGGTATTAATGATGAAGATTTCAGCACTTTGTGGACCTTTGGGCAGCAAAGGGAAACTTCACATAAGAGGGAAGGCAGCTTTTGGAAGCTTGTGGACTGAATGTGATGCATGGAGAACTTGTCCCAGGAAAAATCAGTATTTCTAAATACTTAGGGATGCAACAGTAACTTAGTAGGACAAGGATGTTATTAAAACCTTATTTGCTGAATTTTTCAGCATTCATTCGATCATTATTATTCAGCACTTTTCATTATTCAGTTTACAGATTCTGTAAGTTTAGACAGAGAAAAACGCTAAGGCTAGAGCATCGGATAGGAGAACGACGTTCTTCCCCTTTTGACGCCCAAACTCATTCCCATCGCTAAGATTATTCTAAGTTGTGGTATGATGATTATGTCTATGGTGATTTCCGTTGTACTCATGAGTAGCTAAACTTCTCTGTTAAGGTTATGGAAACCTTGTAAGATATTATTTGTTTCTATGAGTTTTTGAATTCTTGATGTGTATGCTACTTATATCATTACTCTCTTCGTTTTAATTAAATTCTCATGGTTGCAAACATAGAGAACATGTCATTATAGCATTAACTTGTTTGGGAGAAAAGTTACATGTTTGGAAAAGAGAGTGTGACAAGGAAATAGGGCTTCTAACCTCTATTTACACGTTAATGCCTTAACCGGATTAACTTCTTGGAGAATTTGTACCATTTGTTATACACTTTAGGCTCGAGAGAGCTAAAGTGAAATAAATCCTTGATGGTTGGGAAACACTTGGATTTAGAATTAGAATACGATTCTCTATAAGTGCATGCATGTCTAAATTCCGCGATACTCATAGTTAATAGAGAAGTAGAAACTACAAGGTGGACATAACCCTAACTTATTACTCTCTGTGATTAACCTTTACTAAACAAATCATTCATTCGTTACTTTGATATTATTAATTCACGCCTAAATCAAAACCCCCCTTTTCCATGGAATTTTTGACCAACAGTCTACTAACAATTGCAACACTTAGTGACCAAGTATTCCCTGTGGGATTCGACACCCAACCCAGTTGGGTTCTATATTTGACAGCGACCGCTTACACTTTATAACGAGAGTTGTAATTTGGGCGTTATCAACCCTCAGTAGATTCAAGACTGGAGATAAGGTCAACTTATCTTTTAGGTTCTCAAAACCACCTTCATAAGCATCAGACCATAAGAACTTTACTTTCTTCTGAGTCAATTTGGTCAATGAAGCAGCAATAGAAGAAAAACTCTCAATTGACTTACTATAATACCTGTCTAAACCCAAGAAGCTTCGAATATCAGTTGGAGTCCTGGGTATAGACCACTTCTTAACCACAACAACTTTTTGAGGATCCACCATAATCCTCTTACTAGACATAACATGACATAGAAAAGTTTTGGCATTCAACTAGAATTCACACTTAGAGAACTTAGTGTACAACTTCTGATCTTTCAAGGTCTGCAACACAAGGCGGAGGTGATCTACATGATCCTCCTTATTCTTAGAGTACACTAAGATGTCATAAATGAAGACAATGACAAATAAATCCAAAAACTGAGGAAGACCCTATCATCAAATCCATGAATGTCGTAGGGGCATTGGTCAATCCAAAAGACATAACTAAAAACTCAAAATGCCCATACCAGGTATAGAAATTTTTCTTAGGCATATCCACTTCCCTAATCTTTAACTGCTTATAACCAAATCAAAGATCGATCTTAGAGAAGAATTTGGCACCCTGAAGCTGATCAAAGAGATCATCAATCCTCGGAAGGGGATACTTATTTTTCATTATCACATTATTCAATTGCTGATAATTAATACACATCCAAAGAGAATCATCCTTTTTCTGCAAGAACAAGACAAGTGAACCCTACGGGGACACACTAAGATGGATAAAACCCTTGTCTAAGAGGTCTTTCAATTGCTCCTTAAGCTTCTTCAACTCAGCTGGAGCTATTCTATATGGAGGAATACAAATAGGGCGAGTGTCCAAAATAAGGTCAATACCAAAATAAATCTCCCTATTGGGAGAGACACCAAGAAGGTCATCGGGAAAGACCTCAGGAAACTCATTTCACCATAGGAACAAAATGCAAAGAAGGACCTTCCAAGTTAGAATCTTTAACCAGGACCAGATGGTAGAGACATCCCTTGGAGATTAACCTCTAAGCTCTAAGATACGGTATAAACTTCCTCTTAGGAGCTGCGGAACCACTCTGCCACTCAATAGTTAGCTTATTAGGAAATTTAAACATAACCTTATGGGTTCGTCTATCTAGGGAAGCATAGCAGGAGTGCAACCAATCCATTCCCAGAATAACATTAAAATCCACCATGTCTAACTCTATCAAGTCCACTAGAGTATCTCTACTACCAATAAATACCACACACCCCCTATAGACTCTTCTAACAACCACAAAGTCTCCTACTGGATAAAAATTAAAAAAGGGTCCGATAGACACTCAGGACCAAAACCAAAATGCACAGCCATAAATGGGATCATATAAGAGAGAGAGGACCCCGGATCAAGTAAACAGTACATATCACGGGAAAAGAGTTTCAATAGACTAGTAATAACATTCGGAGATGCCTCGGACTCTGGATGAGTAGTGAGAGCATAAAGAAAGTTCCAACCAGTACTGGAGTAAGAAGTGACACTCTTTGGTACAAGAAATAATGAAGAGGTAATAGGAACCTTGTTTACCCCAGCAGCAACTCTACAGGGATAGTCCCGCTACATATGTCAAATATGACCACACATAAAACATCGGTTCTTTCCCTTCTCATACTGACCCTGATGATGCTTACCATAGAATTTAGAAGGAGGGTAGCATGGTGTGGACTGGGCCCCATACTCTTGAGAATGGGCAACATGTTCCCTAGAAGCATCACCACCCTAAAAATATTTATCTCTCGATGACTGTGGGTAGGGAGCACTAGTCGCTGAATATGAGTTAGGACTCCCCCAACTTTCCTCCTAGGCCATTTCTCACTCTATTGTTGGCCCCCACTTTATTCTGAAAATTGATACCTCTTACTCTGCCTCTCACTAATATAGGACTATTTTTTATTCTCCTCATCGACCTATTGAATATACACAACCAATCTGGAGATATCCATGTCCTTGATCAACAAGGTAGCCTTACTCTCAAGGATCAACTCACAAGATAATTCTGAAGCAAACTTTCTCATTCGGGCCCTCATATTAGATACCAATTTTGGAGCATATCGGGACAGCTAATGGAATTTCAAGGAATACTCCTTGACTAACATCCTCTTTCGCTTCAAATTAACAAATTCCTCCGCCTTCAACTCTCTCAACTCTTAGGGAAAGAATCAGTCTAAGAAAGCACTAGAAAAGTCATTCCACAATGCAGAGTTAATATCACTTCCCCTAGACTGCTCCCACTCTTCATACCACTAGTATGCCATATCTTTCAATTAGTAGGCAGCAAACTCTAGAACTTCAACATTAAATACATGCATAATCTGAAAGATTTTCTCCATCTCATTAATAAAATCTTGAGGATCCTTCTCAACCTTAACACCAGTAAACGCAGAAGGGTTCAACGTCATGAATTAGACAACCCTTGTGTCCTTAGAAGATGGGGTAACAGAAGCATCACGCTTAGACTCTGAAGATACCAACTGAGCCAATAAATGGATAGAATGACAAACCTCTACATTTATCATATCTTCCTAAGGAGCTCGAGGAGGGATAAAGGGAACTAGTGGTACTCCAGAGGACAATCAGGAATTGGACCCTTAGATCGAGTCGGTACCCCACAAGAAGTGAGTTTCCTATCAATAGTGTCCCCAAGCAAAATAGAGGACTCCTCGTGAGCTTTAGATCATCTGGGAGGCATGATCTGAAAAAGCGAGCAAATGAGAATAAGAGGAATCCAAGACCTTAGACTCTATAGCTCGAAGTAAGACAACAAGAAAGGAAAATATTCCTAAATGTCTTGTAACCTCTCTCTTATAAGTGTGGCATGCAACACACCTATAAAAGAGACTCTACTTAACACGGTTTTATGGACACCTAATTGACCATGAATCTAGCCTCTGATCACCCCTTTACCTAACTTAACCAGCATAATAACCATAAATGTCGGATGAATTTTGAACATATAATAAGATATAGTAAAATAAGGCAAACAATATCTCAAGAAATGTCTAAACCATTCATAACCACAGCACACCTAAGTCCAAAGTAATCCACAAAGCCTCTACAGTCCAAAGTCAATAAAATATTGGGATGTGCCCCCGACAATAGCCAAAATCTAAGTCTAACAAAGTCTATGACATAGAGTAAAAAGACCATGAAATGAATGCCTTACGAACTATGGAAGCTTACCACTTTAATGTTAACTAGCGATCCACTTGAACACCTGGTCACTATGCAGTAAAAGAAGAAGAAGCTTCAACCCCTGTATCACGTGGGGATACAGCTTTCGGAGATGGTTAGCAATTGAAACACTAGCATGTAACTCAGGGATAGAGGGATAAAATACTGCCATCAATAAAACCAAGTCAATTTATCATATGCAATCACATGTATACATATATATATATATATCATACCGGGTTAGGGAACAAGACTTAGCATGGACTTTGAAAATATTAACTTGGGTTGTGTAGCATAATTATCATAATAAAAGGCACCCACGGGCTATATGGACCATGCTCTCCCCTAGCTTGAAGGGCCCCAGTGCGTGTAGCCGCATAAACCAGAGAATATCCAAATCCATATATGCCATTATGAGGGACACGAACTTCCTGGCATAATTAAGGTGACGTAGCACTAATGTATACAATATAGGGGACTCGAACCTCTCATTCATATTTTCATTTAGGGAACTCAAATTTTCCGATCATATAGACACCCGCACTGGCTAGTACGGTACCCATTTAAGTCTTTTGGACTCCACTTTCATGGCCTGGATACACATCCCGCATTAAAGCCCATATAAAATATCATTTACATATAAACACAACCATTAGTCTGATTACTTACCAAAGATATCCCATTGGTATCGTCATACCAACCCCACTTGCAAGCATAAAACATGCCATAACCATTATCATTCAATCTTTAGGACTCAAACCCATTTTCTATACAAAGTCATTAATTAAATTTAACATTTAGGGACTCAAACCTATTTAGCCAATTAAACCACAAAGGTTATAATTCAAATTAACTTATGGCAAACAAGACCCTCATAGAACTATTTACCAACCATTTACATTATTAGGTCAATGCCTTAGTTTAAATCACAATTCAATTCAATTTAGGGTCATCAAGACCTTTCCAAGACCATTCATTCTTCATAACATTCTTATGCCAAGAATTAGTTCAAAACATAATTTCATCATATGACAAGATTCTTCGTATAGATATTTTCACAATCTGGTTGAGGTCATACCATTATCAAATCATTATTCAAATCAAAAACCATCATGTTAGGGTTAACAATAATCCATTTACTAAACCATAATTCCCATGCACCAAAATATGTAAAACCATTATCAAAAACATGTATGAACACTAGAGAAATCATGAGAGAACCATACACAACATTATGCATTCAAACCCTCAACCATGGATTTCAAAACCATCATTTATGATTCAAGAACAATGTTTAAAACACATGATTTTTGTGAAATAACAATGAAGGAAGAGTTACATTCCTGAGTTGTGATAATTTACAAAGAGATTTTGATCCTTAAGCCTTTAGATGACCACCTTGATAAAACCCTAGCCCAATCTCCTTGAGAGGTTTTTAGAGAGTTTATGAGAGTGTTCAAAGTGAGGAATTAGGGACCAAATAGTGTTATAAGATGTGGGATCTTAGGCGCTTGGGGTGGAAAATGTATAAAATACCCTCAGCTTAAAAACTATAAAAGACTCTTAGGAAGGTACAGTTTGGCATCTCCACTCGTACACATATCATATGAGTGGTACCCTCTACTCGTACCTTGGTCAGAATATTGGACATCATATTCTATCCAACATATGACTACTCAACCTTATCGTACCCTACCATACGACTAGTACCCTACAAGTCGTACCCTAAGCAGAATGTTAAGGCTAGATACTGAACTACATATGGTTTGGAACTATACTTCTCGTATCATGTGTATATGACTCGTATGGCATATCAAGAACAGAACTTGGCCAATGTGACACTAACCAACATACGAATAGGGTCCTAGAATCGTACCCGCACCATATGAGTGGTATGGTGTAAGTCATATGATGCACAAAAAGTTCAAGACTTAGGAAATTTTACAAGGGCTAAAGTTCGGGGTGTTTTCAAATACACCACACCCCAAGGTCGGTTGAATCCCAAACATATAACAAGATAAGAGATTATCAATTTAAATATATTATAAAAAGTTTATAACCAAAACCAACCATCCATAACCAAGCAACCAACCAATCATAAAGAAATCCATAACATGAAATGGAGTCCTCAAAAGTATGAAAGCTCACCACTTCAGTCTGACTCAAATGTTGTTCCCGAATCACCTAGTCACTGAGAAGAAGGAGTGGAAATATGACTAATTCCTTCATCGCATGGGGATACAAATTCTGAAGACTATTAGCGGGGTGAACGCTAGCGTGAAACTCGGGGATAAGGATAACATAATGATATGATCAAATGCAAATACATATATACATACATATATATACACATATATATATACATATATATCACCTGAAGAGATAGGGAATAAGGATTAACATTATATTCAAACCTTTAGCCTGGATTGTGTAGCTCAATCGTCATATAATACTACCTAGGAGTTATATGGGCCCAGCTGTCACCCCCTGGTAGTGCCCCAGTATGTGTAGTCGCATAAAATAAAGAATAATATAAATATATATATATGGGGGACTCGAACCCTCCAACATATACCAAGGTCACTTAAGCACCCGTTCATATAGAGATTTACCGGGGACTCGAACCTCCCTAATTATGAAATAAAAATAAGGGGAACTCGAACTTCCCTGGTCACTCTGACCCCCACTTTAACAAATGCGGGTTCCAGTATCATTCACTCGGACCTCCACTATCACGACGTACATACACAACCCTTATTATAGCCCAAGTAAGACAAGTATCACACATTTTCATTCATTGAACCACTTTCAACATTAAGGCATATAATGGTGGTATCTTCATAATAACTACACTTGCAAGGTAACACGTCATGCCAAAATAATTTCCCTTAACTCCGGGGAGAACAACTCCCTTTGTTCATTAATACACATTGGGGAACACCATCTCCTTTTGTTCATTAAATCATACCATTGTATTTCATATACTTTTTATGTCATGCAATAATTCAAGACTAATTTAATTTCATGAATTCCCATAGTTCTCATAACTAAAACTAATTTCACGTCTTAGGGTTGGGGACATAACACCACTTCAAAAGTCATAAGTTTTGGAAAAATCACAATTTCCTAGTTCATTCACCATCCCCATGCACCCACAAGTTAAAAATCATATTTAAAGCACGATAATCATATATAAACCATGAAAAATATTGTTCAATTGATAAACATTCAAAACCCCAACCCATGTTTTAAAACCATCACAATAATTTTATGAACAATACTTTAAATCACATTTTTTTACAAAATTAACAATGAGGGAAGAGTAACATACCTTAATAACCAAGAAGTACGAAGAGAAATCACCCTTGAGAATAACTTTGTCACTAAGGTTTTGATTTGGTTACGACCAGGGTCCTACGACCCGTAAACACATCTCACGACTCGTCACCAAGAGTCGTGACCAAGGCAGTCAGTCCAAAGCTCATGAATTTTCAAGAGCCATAATTCGAGGTGTTTCAATATTATAATTTAAATAATGAAGAAAAACGTAGTATTTGTAAACATATAATGTAATAAAAATTAATGTTTTAAATTTATGCACATATGCATATAAACTATTTTTTAAAAAATCATTATTTTGTTCATTCTTTTCTTTTTTTCCTCAAATCGGTTATTAAAGAAGAGAAAAAGATAGGATTATCTATATTAGTTTATTAGACTTTAAAGATAAAAAATAATGGTTTGAATTCATTTTAAAATATTTAGATATTTTACTATTTTAAAATTTAATGACAATGTATAACTTTTTTCATTTTATTTTTCATCTTTCTCTTAGACTGGTTTTTAAAATTCAAATTAGAATTTTCATGGTAGTTCAATAATAAAAGTAATTACTCTATCAACCTTAATTTTAATTGATGGCTAAAATTCTCTTTTTTTTTATTTAAATGGAATTTTGTAATATCAAATATTTAGATACTTAATTAAAAATTGCAATCTTAAGTAGAAAGACAATTTATGGAGCATTAGTACATCACATTCATATATATACTCTCTTTCGGTAAGATTACAATATAAAATTTGCAGATATTTAGATATTTCAATAGGTTTATTCTTTTCTTGATTTTACTTACAAATCCACATATCAATTTGTTTATTTGTTAACTGATTATGTGTAGTATAAGAAATAAAAATAACAAATTTAAAAGATTAAATGAAATAATATTTTACAGTATATGCGAATAAGGCAAAACATTGAATGTTAAATTACAATATAAAAACTACATTTAATTATGTAACTTAGAGTTTAATTAAACATAATGTACATAGGTTATATATTAAAAAAATTCTTAGAATAAACTCATGATTTTACTTTTTACTTTTAAAATTCCAACTTAAATTTTTTACATGCATTATGGAATTCATTTTAGTTATAAGGACATGTTAATAAATTTTTTGAATTTGATTTTAAAAAAAGAAAATTTTAGAATCAAATCTATGAGATAAATTCATATTCTGATAGATGTGAAAATGTTTCATGACCCAAAAATTCAAGGGTCGTGATGACACTTGTTGCGCCGAACCTTGACAAGTAAGTCTATCACACAAACTAATACAAAAGCGAATATGATAGCAATCACCCAAGTAAGGATTCTAGGATGAAGCCGAACCACGTAATATAGTAAAGCGGAAAGACATAACCATCTATACATAATCCCAAAACCTAGTAGTACAATGTAAGAACATCACTAGTACAAGTTGAGATCAAATACACCAGACATCCAAAATAGTAATACTCTATTTGTGACTACGAATAAGGACATAGTTTAAATAAAAAAAGGTAGAAGTCAACTCCGGAAGTAAGAATCCAATCACTACCTCGAATAGCTCCAAAGGTAGCCTGAATTAACCACCGCAAGGCGCACTCAAACTAGGATCTGCACCGAAGGGCGTAGTAGGGGTGAGTATGATCAACTTGTACTCAGTAGGTATCATAGGACGACTAAACAAAGTAGAAAATAAAGTATACTAAGGGCGCATCACCTGCATTCAGAAAATGTCCCACAATAGTAGTTCACACCATTTTCACTAACAGTTCTATAATCATAACATAAATCATAAAAAATATGAGAAAGGAATACAAGTAAAATAATATCACACATACAAGTACTGGGGAAGGTATTACACACAGACAAGTATACATCAAGAGAGATAATATAACATAAATAAAGGCATAATGTAATGCAAATGCAATAAAGATGATGATGATGAAGATGGTAATGATGATGTGATGTATGAGGTTATCGTACAACCTCCATATACACCTACAGAGATAAAGTTTCCTAACATAGAGACCATGGGGGTTTCGTACACCCGTATACAATCCATATCCATATCTCCTCTTCGACAGATCCTTTGGTAGAGGGTTTTAAATATGTCACATTTTCGGTTAGAAAAACTAGTGTTTTTAGTATTTATTGTATTTCCATTGTGTTACCAATATTTTATGAATGTATATGATATGAGGAAGTAATGATCACAACCAACCAGAATGAGTATTTCCATGTCCAACTAATATACCAACCAAGTAAGCCAATAATCCACTCAATATTTCCAACCATCTATGAATTTTAACATAAACTGTATGCCAACAGAATGAAACAAATAAAAATACACCATTAATATAACATTAGGCTTTTTCATCAATAAAGAGACAACTAATTTCATGTACACAAGGCACACACTATCATATAAGACCTCACACGGTCCCACATTGCAAATAGTATACGAAGACCATCAAATAACATCATTATATAGGCCCCACACTAGTACAACACAATAATAAATCCATTTTCAAGATTACTTCCCACATCCTTACCATGATTTTGTATCAACATTTACTACCCAGCCAGTCTGAAGAAAGTTAAGTCATAACCTACCTCGAATAATGAAAACCAATCCTTAAGCCTTTACTCCAATACCTTACTCCTCTCGAATGGACTCAAAATCAACTAAATCATGAAAATATAGAATATATAAGCTTCAAAAAAATCCAACAATACTCATATTGCCTATTTTTAAGTTGGGTCAATATGGACCCTCGAAATTGGTTTTTAAAAAGAAAGGTAAAATCATAATTTTATCTTTCAGACATGTTTCCCCTATTTTTAGAAGACTATATCTAAAATACTAAGTTAAAATGAGTTAAAAATAAGGTCCAAATTGAAGAAAAATGATGTTTAAGCTTTACCGACATAATCTCCAAAAATCCTTTTTGAAATTAAGAATTTAAAGTTGTTTTAAAGATGAAATTGAGAGAAAACTGATAATTATAAGATTAAAAACTTACCCAAGTGAGAATGGATTAAAAAAGGGGTTTGAATAGAAGAAATACAAAATTTAGGCCTTTGGGGCCAAAATCCCCAATTTACCACTTTAATCCGCATTAAAACAAGAATTAGATGATAAAATTAGAGTAAAGTAGTTGAAATAGGTGTTTAGAAGCGTACCCAAGCTTAGAAATGGAAGAAATTGCTCAAAAATATGAAACCCTAAGCTCTAAGTCTTAAAAATGGGGGGGGATGATACGGTTGGGGCAGCCTCCACAGGTACACGGCCTTTCACACGAAGCCAAGCTCGGGAATTACAAGAACTCCAAGCTTTGTTCATGCAAATGGCCGTGTGTGAGTTGGTGATTGAACCAACCAATGACCTAAACGTTTTTATGTGTGAAGAGAGGTCTTAATGTGTAATAAACTACTCTTCAAGGTTGGCACAAGAAGCAAGGGCGGATGGGTCATTTTACCCCTTTTGTTTGTAGTATAAATAGAACATGTTGGAGAGTTATTCCTTAGTTTTTGAATGCTGATTTTGTAACCTAAAAACACTAAACATTTCGGCTCTCTCTCCACTCTTAGAAGCCGTCCCTATTATCTCACAAGTAGAGGGATACTTGTGTTGTCTCTTTGGCTAGAAACAAGGGTTTTGAGGTCGTTGAGTGCCTCTTGGTCCTCGTAAGAACTTGGTGTTTATATTCATTAGACTTAGGGTCCTCTCTTGATGTTAGGGTTCTTAGTTTCTTGAATGTTATATGTCAAGTTATCTATCTTTCTTTATCTTGTTGTTGTTGTTGATTTTGTTATCTTAAAGTCTAGTGAAGCCATGTGGGGCTCTTTTCGATTCACTAGCATTGTTATCTATCTTGTTGTTCTTGTGTTGTTGGACTGAAAAACCGAAACTTAAACTTGTTGTTCTTGTGTTGTTGGACTGAAATCCGAGCCTACTTGAAGCTCTTGGTGTTGTTGGTTTGATTTTGTATCATTTGGTATCAAAGCGAGACCGGTTGTGTTCCAACATAACCCATCTTGGGCTAGTTAACGGCTTAAACAAACAACACCAAAAAGAAATTCTGAAAATCTATCCATTAAAAGTTGAAACCAAGAATGATGTTGTATGTTTAGATCTAGGTGTTATTTTGCTTGTTTAGTGAGTTTCTAGTGTTGGTTTCTTTCTCACCAACACTAAGGTGTCTAGATCCAAAATTTGAGCTTGAAAACTTGAACATTGTGTAGTGACTTGAAGTGGCCGAAAGTTGTATGTTGTTGATAACCAAAAGAAAAATTTGTGGTTGTGTGTTTATGTGCTAAAGAAGTTGATGAAGTTTGTTGAGGTGTTCATCTTTTGAACTTGTTCATCTTGTTCATCTTGTTGTGTGCTCAAGTTGTAAGACAAGCTATAAAGTTGTTGTGAAAGACTTGCACCCATCACCTTCTAGTCTTGTCAATCACTTTTCCCTAATTCAAGGAGCCTTGTTTTGTGGGATTAGTCAACCAAACCTCACTTTCTTGAGTTTGAAAAGGGTGAAATACTACAAGATTTTATTTTTCCCACCAAAACACTTTGCAAACTATAACAAGTTGTGTGAATATTAACACAAAAAAAAAAAAGAGAAGAAGAACGTGTGGAACCATTGCATGCTGCCACGTCACTATAAGCTCAACTTAGGATATTCTTTGGTTGCTAATTGTTGATCCTTGGTTTCCCTTAGTTGGTCCTAGAACTAATTAACAAACTAGTACATTCCTACTAGGTTGTCAACTAGTTCCTTGAACCGTTTGTTCGTGTCAACGATTATTTGAGTGCTTTTATTCGTTTGAATGAATTGCTGATTTTTGACTCTAGTCCGGCAAGAATTCTTTGAGTCTTCAAACAAGAATCCATTCCGGATAAGATCTTACTCATACCTTAAAAATTTCACGGTTACTAGCCAATTATACAACACTTGTGGAACACGAACTTGTGGTGAACTAAAGCGGATAATATCTTGACAATGGAAGGAGCTACGTCTCATAATGTGGATACTAATGCCCTTGATTCTATGAGGGTCACTCTTGAGGCCGTTACCCGGACACTTGAAAGGTTGAATTCGGAATTTGGGGCCGTGAGAGGGGACTTGGCAGCAAAAAAGGGGGAAGTGTCGACTATTAGTGGGAGATTAGAACAAGTGGAGAGTCAAAGGAACTCTCGTCCTTCTACTCCTCTACATGTATCTACCAATGGTCATGATAGGACCTCCTCCGCAACCATCACCCCCGAAACAGTCCACCAAATGCTAAATGCACCCCAAGCTCCACTAAATACCGCAAGCCAAACTACCTATTTTCCTCCAAACCGAGACCCCACTAGACCACTACATTTCCAAGCCCCTCCAATTCCACAAGAGGTATTTGGACGCCAAGTACCTCCACTAAATCCGAACCCTCCATTCCAAGCTCCATTAACCCAAAGACCGCAAATTCCAAATCCTCCGAATCAAAACGGCCAAGGCCGACCAGCCCACTTCGAAGGATACGATAGAGAGGAGTATGAAGGAGATGGAGCCTTTAATGATGCTTATATGAGGGAGGAGGAGTTAAGAGGGGGTCGAGGAGAACCTAGGAGATACCGGGGGTATGGAGATAGGGGAAACCGACACCAAGAGAGAGACGTAGGTATCAACACCATCAAGTTGAGCCTACCCATCTTTAAGGGTGAAAGTGACCCCGAGACCTACTTAACTTGGGAATCGGCTTGTGACAATGTTTTCCAAGTTAATGACATCTCGGAAGAAAAGAAGAGTTGCTACGCTATAGCTCACATCTAGGGCTATGCTAACACTTGGTGGGAGTATGTTAAACGATTTGGTAATGAATTAGTTGATGGGCAGCCACCACCTTGGTATCGGTTGAGGTATTTGATGAGACAACGATACCTTCCCGAGAGATATCGTCATGAGTTGCTTGCTAGATTATATGTCTTGCGGAAAGGAGGCAAGAGTGTGATGGCCTATTTTGACGAGTTCCAACAACTCATGTTTAAACTTGATCATCGTAGGGAGCAAATCAGTCACGACATCATCCGGTTCAAGTGTGGGTTGAACAAAGAGATCTCCACTCATTTGACCCTTCACCGGTTTGAAACCATTGACGGTATATTCCAAGCGGCCCTTGAGATTGAAAGGGAACTTAAGGAGAGATCATCCTTCAAGGCAAGGGTACAAACCCCCTCGGGTTGGCCCAAAAACAAGGACCAACCCGCCCCTACGAAGCTGCCCGAGTCCAAAACAGTCCCTAAATTCCCTCCGAAACCGGAGGCTCACAAATATCCCAACCCAAAGGGGTTCCAATGCTTCAAGTGCCAAGGTTGGGGGCATAAGGCCAATGAATGTCCGAACCGGCGCAATGTGATCCTACGAGAAGGGAAAGTGTACTACTTTGGTGAGGAGGTGGTTTTCGAAAGGGGGGAGGATGAGGCCTAGCCTCAAGATGGAGAGGGAGCTGAAAATGGGCCGAATGATGATGAAGTAGATGGTAGTGAAGATGTCTATCCACAAGAAGGGGAGTGTGTGGTTCCAAACTTTGTGGTTAGACGTGTCATGATTAGTAAGGCGATAGATGACCCGAGTCAAAGGGAAAATCTATTCCATACTAAGTGTCTTGTAAAGGGGAGTGTGTGCACCTTGGTGATGGATAGTGGTAGTTGTAAAAATGTTGCGAGCCATGCTAAGGTAAATTTCTTGAAGCTACCAACTACACTACACACTAGTCCTTACAAGCTACAATGGTTGAACGATTGTGGTGAATTAAAGGTCACAAGGCAATGTGTGATTCGGTTTAAGGTGGGAAACTACCACGATGAAGTGCTTTGTGACGTAATCCCAATGCAAGCATGTCACTTGTTGTTAGGTAGACCATGGAAATATGATAGGTCTACTAAACACGATGGGAGGTCCAACCGGTATACGCTTGAGAAGGATGGCCGAAAGGTCACACTTCATCCTCTTTCACCCTCCCAAGTAAATGAGTGGCATCAAAAGATGAGAGAGTTGAAGGGAAAGGGGAAGGAATCCGGAAAGGGAGAAAAGGGGGGGATGCCGTAGGTGAGGAAATAGGGACATCCGAGGCTATCCCAACGACAAAGGAGATGGAAAACGTAGTGATGTTGGCTAGGAGGAAAGAACTCTTCGTGGACCATGATGAAAACAAGCCGATGTTACTTTTGACCCATTGTTTTAATACTAACCCCACTAATTCTTCCATTTCCCCTTTGATTTCTTGTGTGTTGCAGGAGTATGAAGATGTATTTCCTCAAGAACATCCGCAAGGATTGCCCCCACTTCGGGGAATTGAGCACCAAATTGATTTGGTGTCGGGTTCACAACTTCCAAACAAACCGGCCTATAGGAGCAATCCCATGGACACTAAGGAGCTTGAAAGACAAGTTGAGGAGCTTCTCAACAAGGGATACATGAAGGAAAGCATGAGTCCGTGTGCTGTTCCGGTGCTTTTGGTACCGAAGAAGGACGGAACTTGGCGCATGTGCGTCGATTGTAGAGCCATCAACAAAATCACTATAAGGTATCGTCATCCAATCCCTAGACTAGATGATATGTTAGATGAGCTCCACGGATCTTGTTTGTTTTCTAAAGTGGACCTTAGGAGTGGCTATCACCAAATTCGCATGCAACCCGGTGATGAGTGGAAGACCGCATTCAAGACCAAATTCGGTCTATATGAGTGGCTGGTCATGCCCTTCGGCCTTACCAATGCTCCTAGCACCTTTATGAGGCTAATGAATCATGTAATGAAGCCTTATATTGGAAAGTTTGTGGTGGTTTACTTTGATGATGTGTTGGTGTATAGTAAATCTATTGATGATCATGTAATGCATTTGAGATGTGTGTTTGATGTGCTCCGAAAGGAGAAGCTGTATGCCAACATGGAGAAGTGTTCTTTTGGTGTTGATAAGGTTATATTCTTGGGTTTTGTCGTGAGCTCAAGGGGTGTGGAAGTGGACAATTCCAAGATAGACTCTATTCGAAGTTGGCCGACCCCTAAAACTATTGGAGAAATCCGAAGTTTCCACGGGTTGGCAAGCTTTTATAGGAGGTTTGTCAAAGGATTTAGTTCCATAGAAGCCCCCTTGACCGAGGTAATTAGAAAGGACGGACCCTTTAAATGGGGTGATGAGCAGGCTAGGGCTTTTGAGGCCTTGAAAGCTACGCTCATCTCGGTGCCTTTATTGCAATTGCCCGATTTTGATAAGATGTTTGAAGTAGAGTGTGATGCTAGTAAGGTTGGCATCGGGGCTGTATTGATGCAAGAAGGTAAGCCCGTTGCTTATTTCAGTGAAAAGCTCAAAGGGGCAACTCTTAATTACTCAACTTATGATTTGGAGTTGTACGCCCTTGTTAGAGCTTTGGGAAATTGGCAACATTATTTGTGGCCTAAGGAGTTTGTGATACGAACGGATCATGAGTCGTTGAAACACCTTAAGAGCCAAGACAAGTTGAATAGGCGTCATGCTAAGTGGATTGAGTTCATCGAGACTTTCCCTTATGTAATTCATTACAAAAGGGGAAAGGAAAATGTTGTTGCCGATGCCTTGTCTAGGAAGCATGTGCTTGTTGATACCTTGTCTTCGAAATTGATGGGTTTTGAGAGCTTGCGATTGTTGTATCCCGAGGATCCTACCTTTGCTCCTATTTTTAGGGAATGTGAAGAGTGGGGAAGGGACTGTTGGCTTAAGGAGAATGACCATTCCTCCTAATCTCGGTTCGATGGGTATTTGTTCAAAGGGAGGAGGTTGTGTGTTCCTTCTAGTTCTTGGAGGGAATTATTTGTGAGGGAGGCCCATGACGGAGGCCTCATGGGGCACTTTGGGGTAGACAAGACCTTCGGAATCTTAGAGGAGAACTTCTATTGGCCCAAAATGCGCAAAGACGTCACTAAAATTTGTAGTCAATGCGTGGCCTGCCGGAGTGCGAAATCTCGTCTCCTACCTCAAGGATTATACACCCCACTCCCTACTCCCCTTAGACCTTGGTTGGATATTTCGATGGATTTTGTTTTGGGGCTGCCAAGGACTAGAAAGGGCCGAGATAGCATTTTTGTTATTGTTGATAGATTCTCTAAAATGGCTCATTTTATTCCATGTGCTAAAACCGAGGATGCTCGTAGTGTAGCTTCATTATTTGTTGAACATGTTGTAAAGCTTCACGGGGTACCGAGGACTATTGTGAGCGATAGGGACTCCAAGTTCCTAAGTCTCTTTTGGAAGTCCATGTGGGGTAGGCTTGGAACGAAGTTACTTTTCTCCACGTCTTTCCACCCACAAACCGATGGCCAAACGGAGGTAGTAAATAGAACCTTAGGGTCTATGCTACATTCTATGGTTAAAGGTAAACTGACTTCATGGGAAGATCACCTACCCTTGGTGGAATTTGCATACAACCGGGTAATACATTCGAGCACGGGAATAACTCCCTTTGAATATGTTTACGGCCTGAATCCCCTTACCCCTTTAGATCTCACTCCTTTGTATAGTGATCTCATGACCAGCTTAGATGGAAATAAAAGAGCCTAGGCAATGAAGAAAATGCATGAGACGGTGCAGATCAAGCTTGAAAAGAAGAACCAAGAGGTTGCAAAAAGGGTAAACAAAGAGAGAAGAAGGCTTGTGCTTGAACCCGGAGATTGGGTGTGGGTGCATCTTCGAAAGGATCGGTTTCCATCTCAGAGGAAGTCCAAATTGCTGCCAAGGGGTGATGGTCCTTTCCAAGTACTTGAGAGAATCAATGACAACGCCTACAAGATTGACCTTCCACCGGAATATCAAGTGCACAACACTTTCAACGTTGGTGATCTCTCCCTCGTGGATGCGGTTGAAGATGACCAAATGCTGAATTTGAGGTCAAATTCCTCCCAAGATGGAGAGGATGATACGGTTGGGGCAGCCTCCACAGGTACACGGCCTTTCACACGAAGCCAAGCTCGGGAATTACAAGAACTCCAAGCTTTGTTCATGCAAATGGTCGTGTGTGAGTTGGTGATTGAACCAACCAATGACCTAAACGTTTTTATGTGTGAAAAGAGGTATTAATGTGTAATAAACTACTCTTCAAGGTTGGCACAAGAAGCAAGGGCGGATGGGTCATTTTACCCCTTTTGTTTGTAGTATAAATAGAACATGTTGGAGAGTTATTCCTTAGTTTTTGAATGCTGATTTTGTAACCTAAAAACACTAAACATTTCGGCTCTCTCTCCACTCTTAGAAGCCGTCCCTATTATCTCACAAGTAGAGGGATACTTGTGTTGTCTCTTTGGCTAGAAACAAGGGTTTTGAGGTCGTTGAGTGCCTCTTGGTCCTCGTAAGAACTTGGTGTTTATATTCATTAGACTTAGGGTCCTCTCTTGATGTTAGGGTTCTTAGTTTCTTGAATGTTATATGTCAAGTTATCTATCTTTCTTTATCTTGTTGTTGTTGTTGATTTTGTTATCTTAAAGTCTAGTGAAGCCGTGTGGGGCTCTTTTCGATTCACTAGCATTGTTATCTATCTTGTTGTTCTTGTGTTGTTGGACTGAAAAACCGAAACTTAAACTTGTTGTTCTTGTGTTGTTGGACTGAAATCCGAGCCTACTTGAAGCTCTTGGTGTTGTTGGTTTGATTTTGTATCAGGGGAGGAGAAACATGGGAATATGTAGGGTCCAAGTCTCTGAAGATCCCTCGGGATTCATCCAAAATTTCATGAATGAAAACAAAATATGATACCCTATCAAATTCAATGCTTTGGACTCAATGGTGATATTCGTTTTTTGAAAAAAATTTCATTTTCACAAAGTTGATCCTCAAAACCCAATTTCACTACTTTCTGAACCGAGAGACGAAATGAGATTTTGAAAGACATAAAACTATACCAACCATGTTACCAACCTAAAATGAACATTCCAAATGTGATGGCATAGTGCATTTTTTCATCAAACACACAGATCAATAAATATTGATCGAAGTCAACTATAAGTCTATCAAAGCCACCAAAAATAACAATTTAACATAAATCACACCAAATGCATCAGGAATCATGTCAATCACTCTTATGCCTAAAAAATACCACAAATAAACCATGAAGAGTGTGATCTTGGGCATATTTATATGTCCAATCACCAATATTCACCCATATTTAGACTTGAATAGAGAGCTAAAATGTGTTATTCTGATTATAATTGAGATTTAATTATGTTTCTTATCTAATGGACATGATTAGTGTATGCAGGGCTATATTGTGATGGTATTGAATATGATTGGACACATTAACGAGATGTAAAAATGAAAGGAGCAATGAAAGCATTGGAACATATCTTGGGAAGAAATTAAAGAAGGAAAAGGTGAAGAACCAAAGTCCAGAAGTCTCTTTAAGTATGTCACAGCATCGTGGTGAAAGGTTAATCTCCAGTGCTTGAATTTTGCAGCCCATCGTATTGCAGTGAAGGAGGAATTGGGAATCATCAAAATCCAGTACCTCACTGCAATTGCACCGCATTGCGGTGAGTATAGCATTGAGAGGCTTATCGTATCACGGTGACAAGAAAAAACGGGAGGATTATGACCCATCTATAAAAGGAACAAATTAAGTCAACACAAAACACTTTGGAAAGCTCAGAAGCGGCGGAAAAATAGCAAAATCTATCTTTTAGGGTTCTTAGAATTTCTTTTGAACTTTTTCATTTCAAAATTAATTTTGGGTATGATTAATTACGTATTTTTTTATGGTGAATTCAGACATGAGTGGCTAAATACCCTTTTTCTGGAGTTGAGTCCAAGAACATGATTACTCTTTGATATTATTTACGGTAGTTTCTTGTTGGATTATCATATGGGTTGTCCTTAATTTCTTGAGCTTACTATTTTAATGAGTGGCCACCATTAGAATAAATCTATATTTCTATGTGCATCCGGGAGGAGAGTCGTAGAATAAAATGAAGAGATTAAGGAACAAGGTTATCATCCTTTATTAAATTAGATGATTTGAATTAGCATCTAGGATAGGGATATACCTAGAAGCCTTGTTTTGTTCAATTGTAGAAAGATAGCCATAAATATCTAAATGAATTATTACATCCCCTCTCAACGATGTAGTTGCAAGGTTCATATAGGTAAAAGATTAGAGGTTGGGAGACCATGATCACGTTATAAACCCTGCGAATCAGTAATCCGATAACCAACTAGACTACGATAAGAGTAGAGACTTGTAAGATTGATAGAAGTGCCTCAACCCTGGAATTCTCATCATTACTGTTTACAACCATTTCTTGCTTTGGTACTATCACAAATTGTTATTTCTTATATATTTACATTTTTATTTGCAATTTCAAAATCATCTTGATACTTTACAACACTTAATACCTCCTTTTCTAAAACTAAAGTTGGTTAAATTGCTAGTTTCTTCATCCTTATAGGAACAATATCTGACTGTCTAAGTCACTATATTACTTGTACGATCACATACACTTGCGTGTCCATTTGAATGCAAAAAGTGTTTTATGCCATTGTCGGGGACTAGTACAATTTGTAATTCATTAAATTTTTTATTTTTGATAGTAAGTTTAAGTGTTAACGACTTGATCTTAGCAGCTGACTTTTTGTTAGTTTAGCTGAATATAAGACTAGTGAGAGATAGAGAGTTAGTAGATCTTTTTTTTGACCCAGAACTTGTATTTCATCAGAGGCAAAGAGCTCATTATCCAATTCAACAGGTTCAAATGGCTGAACAAAGAAATGATAGAGTTGATCCAAATGCCAGCCATGTCCCAGCTCCGATTATTCCAATAGCTCCTGCTCAAGCAGCTGGTAGACCTATTTGTGAAGTGGCCATCCTACTCACGAACTATGCAACTAACAGTATTCGTAAGCTCAAGCCAGGTGGTCGATTTGAATTAAATCAGAATATAGTGTAGTTGTTAAATTCGGCTGGGTAATTTACTGGATTTTCACATGAAGACCCACAAAAGCACATTCAGACCTTCTAGGAAATAAGTGATACTTACATTCCTGCAGGGGTGAATACTGATTATGTTAGACTGAATCTCTTCCCTTTTTATTTAATTAGAAAGCGAAGAGGTGGTTACATACTGAACCACCACTCTCCATTACTTCTTGGGAAAATCTATCTTAGAAGTTCCTTATTCGATTCTTTCAATTAGGAAAGACTGCATATTTGAGAAGTGAGATTCTGAGTTTCAGATAGAAAAAATGAGAGAATATCTACAAAGCTTGGGAGAGATTTCAAAGTATGCTTAGAAATTTCCCTCGCCATCATCAATCTAATGATTTTCTTGTTCATACTTTCATTGAGGGGTTGGAGCCAAATACTAAGATTCTCTTGGATTCAGTAGTAGGTGGGCAAGCTCTTGAGAAGACTTATAATGAATTGTACACACTGCTGAATAGGATTTCAAAAGGGAATCATGAATGGCATATTGACTCGAGGATTGTTCCTAAGAAAGTTGTAGTTGTGATAGAGGTAGATCAGTTTACTGCTCTATCAGCTCAGCTTGTAGCAATGCAAAATCAGATGCTTACTCAGTTTAACAACATAAAGTTGGGGGTTCCTCAAGAAGAAACTACAGCTAATATAGTCCAACAGGTAATTTCTTGGTGTGAAGTTTGTGGAAGTAGTGAGCATACAACAGATGCTTGTGCAGTAAATCCAGATTTTGTTAATTTTGTGGGGAATGCAAATCGTAAGGGGCAACATAACTTTGGTAACACATATAATCCAAACTACAGAAACCATCCTAATTTCTCATGGGGTGGAAATCAGGCATAAAACAATAATCAGTGTAAGGGGATAGTGCCACAGAATCAACAGCAGCAGCAGGTTCAAAGTCATCCATCCACTACTCAAATGAGCAATATAGAAAAGATAGTGAAGATGATTTTAGATAATCAAGAACATATGAAAATAGATTTAAAGAGTCAACAGGATGATATGAAGACTCAACAGCTGATTACTAGGAACTTGGAATTACAACTCGGTCAGATTGAAGGAGCACAAAACACTAGACCTTAGAGAGATTTATCGAGCGATACAGAGGAAAATCTAAAGCAGGTAAATATAGTAACAACAAGGAGTGGATTGAAGTTAAAGGAGGCAGTACCTGAGCAGGTTAGTCCCACAACTACTGATGATGATCTTAAAAAGAATGAGGAGAAAGGGGTCAAACAAAGAGTTGTAGGAGATAAAATTCAAGTGGAGAAGAAGGCTATACCTTTACCCTTGCCTCAAAGGTAGCAAAATCACCAAGAGGAGACAAACTACAAGAAGTTTTTAGATCTTATAAAATAGGTTCATATAAATCTTTCTCTTGTTGATATTCTACAGAGCGTTCCAAAATATGCAAAATATCTGAAGGACATAGTGGAAAACAGAACTGGTTGATAGAGTATGCTACAATTACAATGACTACGGAGTGCACATCCAAGATACAAAATAAACTACCCACAAAGCTGATGTATCCAGGTAGTTTGACTTTGCAGATTACTATTGGGCAGGCCATCAGTGCCTATAAATTATGTGACTTGGGAGCAAGCATCAATCTCATTCCTACATCTTGGTTTTGAAAGATAGGTCTTGGGAGTCTCAAACACATGACCATTATTTTGCAGTTGGCAGATAGGTCCCTTGCTAGATCGGATGGAATTATTGAAGATGTCTTAATGCAAGTTGGGATCACTAATCTTTCCAGTAGTCTGTGTGATTTTTTATTTTGAAGTTGATCCATTTATTTTTGGGAGACCATTCCTAGCAACAAGGAAGTCACTTATTGATGTAGCTACAGGAAAAATGACTATGAGAGTGCATGAAAAAGTAGAGGTTTTTGATGTATACAAGGCACTGAAACTACCTACTATACATGAGGAGTTGTCTGCTATATTTGTTATAGACCTTGAGTCTAATCTTAGGTTGTTGTTGTCAGATAATCCACTTGAGCGAGCTTTAATGGGTCACGATATTTATGGTGATGTGGAGGCATTTGGATTGGTTCAAGTTATGAATTTGGAGGTTATTGAAACTAGATAGTTGGCTTTTTATCCATTAAATAGGCCAATTGGCCCATCACCTAAAGCTTCAGTTGATAAATTACCCATATTGGAGCTTAAGGTTCTTCCTCCTTACTTGAAATATGTTTACCTTGGTGACAATGATACCTTGCCTATTATTTTGTGTGTAGGTTTATCTGATGTACAAGTAAGGAAAGCTATGCGAGTTTTGAAAAGAAGGAAGAAGGCGATTGGGTGGCAGATGTCTGACATTATCGGGATATATCTAGCTTTTTACATGCATAACATATACATGGAAGAATGTTAAAAACCAAGGGTTCAACAACAATGAAGATTAATTCCTTTGATAAAGGAAGAGGTACAAAAAGAACTCATCAAGTGGCTTGATAGTGGGATTGTTTACCAAATTTCTGACAGCAAGTGGGTACGCCTAGTACACTGCATCCCAAAGAAAGGTGGGATGACTGTTGTTACCAATGAAGCTAATGAGATGATTCCCGCTCACATGGTGACTAGATGGAGAATCTATATTAACTACTGAATATTAAATTAAGCCACAAAAAGTATCACTATCCTATCATGTTATTAATGAAATATAGGACAGGTTGGTAGAGCAGGAGTACTATTACTTTTTGGATGGATATTCAGGGTTAATCAGATCTCAATAGCCCAAAATCAAGAAAAGACCATTTTAACATGCCCATATGGCACATAGGCATTCAGACGCAGGTCTTTTGGCCTCTACAATGCACCTGCAATATTTTAGAGATACATGATGGCAATTTTATTTGACATGGTTAAAGAATTTGTTGAGGTATTCATGGATGACTTCTCTGTTTAAGGTAATTATTTTGATGTATGCTTGCAGAATCTAGATCGAGTCCTAGCTCATTATGAAGTAAAAAATCTTGTGCTAAATTAGAAATAAATGCCACTTCTTGGTCAAGAAAGGAATAGTCCTTGGCCATAAAGTGTTAGTAGTGGACTTGAAGTAGATAGAGCCAAAGTTGAAGTGATTGAAAAGTTGCCATATCCGATAATTTTAAAGGGAGTCAGGAGTTTTCTAGGGAATGTAAGATTTTAAAGGAGATTTATTCACAACTTTTCAAAGATTGAAAGTCCTATGTAAACTGCTAGAAAAAAAGGCTAAATTTGATTTTGGGGCTGCTTGTCAAGAAGCATTTGAAAAGTTGAAGAAACTGACCAAAGCACCTATATTGATTTCTCCAGATTGAGCGTTTCCATTTGAGATAGTGTGTGATGTAAGTGATGTGACTGTGGGAGTAGTTTTGGGGAAAGAAAAGACAAGGTATTTCTTTCTATTTATTATGCAAGTCTATCTTGAATGATGCCCAGATGAATTACATAGTCACAGAAAAAGAGATGTTAGCATTGGTTTATGTATTCGACAAATTTAGATCATACTTGGTAGGCACCAAGGTAATTGTGCACACAGACCATGCTACCATCAGGTACTTTTTCAACAAAAGAGATGCAAATCCACGATGATCAGGTGGATTCTATTGCTTAAAGAATTTGACCTAGTGGTGCGTGATAAAAAGGAGCAGAGAATCAAGTTGCGGACCATTTGTCTAGACTAGAGAATTATGACCATATTGTTGATAATACACTATGTATTCGGGAAGAGTTTTTGGATGAAAAATTATTTTCTCTAGATGTATGCAAAGTTCCATGGTATGCAGACATCAAAAATTTATTAGTCTGTCGGGTGTACCCTCCAGAAGCCACTATTCAATAAAGAAAGAAGTTGCTACATGATTTGTGTGCATACGTATGGGATGAGCCCTTTATGTTTAAACAGGGTCCTAGTGGGAGTGTGCGTAAATGAGTATCTAGAGAAAAATCTCAATAAGTGTTGTAAAATGCAATTCATCTCCCTATAGTGGCGATCATAGGGGTGAACAAACAGCTAGAAAGTTATTACAATCAGTATTCTTTTGGCCAATATTGTTTAGAGATGTGGTGGCTTTCGTGAAGGGTTATGATCAGTGCTAGTGGTTAGGTACAATTTCAAGGCATCATGAGATGCCCCTAAACAAAATTTTTGAAGTTGATGTATTTGATTTATGGGGAATAGATTTTATGGGACCATTCCCACCGTCCTAGGACAACTTCTATATCTTTATTGCAATTGATTACATATCCAAGTGGGTGGAATCTACATTTTTTCCCACTAATGATGCAAGAGTGGTATTTAAATTTATGAAAAATCATATATTCTCTCAATTTTGCACTCCCAGAGCTATAATCAGTGATGGAGGTATGGATTTTATTAATACTTGGTTTAAAAATCTTTTTGCTAAATATGGTATTAGGCACAAAGTGACCACTGTGTGCCATCAATAAATAAGTGGTCAAGTAAAGGTATCCAATCGGGAGATAAAGAAGATTCTACTGAAGACTATAAATGATCAATGAAAGAATGGGCAGAAAATCTAGATGATGCATTATGGTCTTATAGGACGTCTTATAAGATGCCCATAGGTACCTCTCCATATCATTTGGTTTATGGGAAAGCCTTCCATTTTCCTGTAGAGCTGGAACATTAAGCTTGTTGGGCAATTAAAAAGTTGAATCTTGATATGAATGTCATAGGTGAGAAGAGATTATTGAAGCTTGTTAAACTTTATGAGTTTCATCTCTAAGATTATGAGAATGCCAAACTGTACAAAGGAAAGACTAAGAAATGGCATGACAAGCATATCCTTGACAGAGTTTTTGAACTTGGACATCTTGTTTTGTTGCTCAATGCGAGGTTGAAATTGGTTCTGGGTAAGTTGTGGTCTAAGTGGTCTGGGCCTTTTGAGGTTATACGTATGATATCTCATAGAGCGGTGGAGCTATGGAACAAGGAAAAGACTGAGAAGTTCTTGGTGAATGGATAATGTGTAAAGCATTATTGGGTTGATCATGGAGATAAGAACAATGTTTCCATCACCTTTGCAGGTGAGTGAAACTGAGCTGAGTTATGCCACGACGTAAACTAAGGCGCTACATGGGAGGCAACCCACGAATGTAATGTAATAGCTAGTTTTTTTCTATTTTTAGTTGTTAGAAAAGAAAAGGTAAGAAAAATACAAAAAAAAATGAGTCGTTCCACGACCAAAACTATGGCTCTGAGTGGGAGGCAACCCACTATTTCTTACAATGTTTTATTATTTCTATTTGGTATTCAGGTATGAGAGAATTAAAACTAAGGATAATACCACGTCCAAGAAAACAATCAGGTTTGTAAAGTGGCATGTGTAAGTTAGGGACAACATAGGTAAAAAAGAGGGTTGAAAAATGCACTGGAAATGTGGATTTAAAGTCCACTGCATCGCGGTGATGTGACAAACTATAATTTTCACTTTCTAGTATGTTATTGCAATTTCACCGTGTTCTGGTGATAAGCTAAAATAGAAATTTTTTTTAATTTTAAGGTCACCGTGTTGCGGTGAGGTGACAAAAGGCAATTGTCAATTTTTAGTGTGTCACTGCGATTTCATCGCATTGCAGTGAAGGTCAAATTCAGAAAAAATAAATTTATTTTTTGTCGGGCTTAACCCGACCCGACCCAACCATTGTTTCCCTCTATAAATACCCTAAGCGCTTTAATTCCCTCATTCTTTAACCCTAAGCACCGCCCATCCACCCCTATAATAAGAATTGCTCTCTTTCTTCACTTTCTATTCTCTCCCACAACACAACTAAGGTAAGTCCTCAAGTTATACTTTGTTTCTCTTTATCTTGATGGGAATGTTGATATTATTTGCATGAGTGAGTTGTGTTTATGTGCTTTTTTATTAAGCTATAATGGAATATCCTAAATTTGTGTTATACATGGCATTAAAATATGTAGTCACTTCTCCAATTATGTGTTCCCCTTCTTCAATAAGGTGTGCTTTCAGTTGTAAATAGATGATAGGGTGAGTGAATGAATATTTAAATAGAGAGTGGTATGATACATGTGTTGAGATGAGTGAGTTGACCTATGTGGGTATACTGACTCCAAAATAAACATGTGTATAGTGTTGGATGTCCTCACTTAGCAGTCTTCCGGGCCTAGCTAAACTTTTGATTGAGTGTACTCGCTGCTTATACTTGTTTAACTTTAACAAAATAACTAAGTATGGGGTGACCCTCACTTGTGATTGTGCGATGTGGTGGTTGATTTCCTATTGAAAGACTGTGTGAGAAGTTACAATTAGGCGTAAAATGGTATTAAACTAGCATAATTGGGTTAGTGTTTGTGAAGATTATACATTGTTCTTGTTGGAACACCTCTAAAATTACAAGTAATAGTTATGTATTTTCTTATTTAGGAGCTGCATATAAGTATGGCTAACATGCTTTAACTTGATGTAACTCGATGTATGCTCTACTTAATGGAAAAATTATTGATAGGCTTGGGTTGATTTGAGTAGTAGTTGCAAATTATGGTGTGACCATTCAATTCAATATATATAATGTTGTTGAGTGATTCATATGAGTTAATGTTAGGTTTGTTTGACTGAAATTAGGGGAAGTCTAAGTACCTTAGTCCTATATTTATGTATCGTAGCTAGTAACTATGTGTCGGTGTAATTCTCACCTAGTCCAACTTAGTTAAGACTAACGCATTAACATACTAAAATCTCATTTGTTAGCTGGATGTATTGACTGACAGGTACCATGGATCAGAGACAACTTAAAGGCAAGGGAAAGGTTGGTACTTCTGAACCAGCTAGGAAATAAAGCAGGCAGCCAAAAAGGAAAATTGATAGGTTGCCACATGCTCCACCAGTCCCGTGTGGTTAGTCAAGGAGATTTCGATTTAAGGTAGTCAAAAAAGAAGGAAAGAAATGGTATACCAAACACCTCAACTCAAAATGCATACCTGAGGTATTTATTTATAGGGTGATCTTACAACGGGAATATCCAGACATAGTTTAGCAACTGGAGAAACTGAACATGACCTTTGTATTTCACCAGCCTCTTGAGTGCAATCTGTACTTTGTATATTTATTTTATGCCAACTGGGACCCGAGGGACCCAGATCATAAAGTAAAGGTTCAAGGGAAGGTGAATTGACAGGGATACCTGAGGCTAATGTGAATGCTCTGAGACAGTAGATTGTCACTCCCCCTTATGCTCATATCAAGGTGGACTAAACATCAAGGCAAGGGTCTTCATTTCTCTTTCCCATATGCATAAATGAACAAGGAGGCAAGTATGTGGGGGGAAATTGTGTACCTTTGCCTTATTCAAGGCAAACATATTAAAAAGGTTACACATGAATGGGTATGCTTGATATATGATATAATGTTCAATGACAACGGCATTAATGTAGGCCAGGTGATCTTTTCTTCTATGAATAAGGTGCGCTACCATGAGGGGCACATATACGGCTTTCAGAGGTTTGTTGACTCTATTTTTAGGGAGGCACCATGTAGAGGAGGAGGAGTTAGACTAAAAAACTGTGGTGGATGCTCTCCCTATTGATATAACTATAGCTAGGAGTAAAACTAAGGATCAAGGCCCAATCCTTACTATATCCGAGCGTCAAGCTCAAACTGATGAAATCACTACTAGGATATATGGATTACAGATGTTGCAGCTGCGGGTTGGGGGAACATCAACCATTAATAAAGAAATTCATGTTATGGAGTTGAATTACTCCTTGGGTCATCGTGACAGGACACTGCTGAGGATAGGGCCAGATTTTATGGAGCCGGTTGATGATGATGTGTCGACAGATCAGGAGTGGAAATGAGGTGACTTAAATATTGAGTCAGATGATGATGAGTAACCTGATGAAGGAAATGAAGATAATGATGATGATGAGGTATATGATGCAGATGATGATGTTGAGGATGCAAATGATGATGTTGCTGATGCCTGAGTAGGGAGTATTCAGCCACCTCACTATTTGAGCTTATTTGTCAGTGGATAGTGCTTCGTTTAAGTATGGGGTAGTTGTGTATCTCATCTTCTTCTCTCTATCTTTTTGTTTTGGTTTATTTTGGTTGGATAATTTTTATTTCTATTTTTGGATGTTTCATTTTTATTTTCTATTAGGATGTTTAACTTAGCCATTTCTAGCTATTCGGAACATTATGTTTGTAATAGTTAGTAATGATTTAGTTATGGTTTGTTTTTAGTTTAAAGTGTTTGTTACTGTTGTTTCCCTTAAGGCAATATGCGGGTGTTTTCCCTAAAGGTAATTCTAAATAAAATGTCATAGTTAGTTGTCCTCCCTTATGATAGATGGATGACGACCGTCTTAAGAGGAGTTAGTCTTTAGAAGATGAGAATTGATGAGAACCCAATCATGACTTTTGAGAAATGCTTTGTGTGGGACAATTTCTTTTACAGTGACTTTGAACATAATTATTTTAAAATAAAAGAAAAAATAAGTTAATCTTAGATGTTAATTCTCAATAAGTGAAATATAGTTTGTTGGCTTAAAGTTGAATTTGACAAAGAACAAGATCGGGAACCGTAAGGATCCAATTTGATTCCTAGCATGCACCTTGAGTGTGAGTTCTTTTTTGTATTCTACATGTATAGGAATGTCTAGAACTTGTCCAGTGTGTTTACAAAGTGAAATAAAGAGTGTTGGGTGGAGGAAGTGTAGGCATTTCTTTGATAGCTAAATTGTTAGACTTTATTTACCTACCCTTGTGCATATCAGTTAGCCTCGTTGAGCCTATAGTCGGATTTCTTTGGTAGCCTTGTATGTAGCCTGATCCTTTCTTTGATAGACCTCTATTCAATCCAAAGATCCTATGTGCTTTAGTATTGATGATTAAATGAGTAAGGAGTGTGAAATTGTAGGAGAAAGGTAAAAGTGAAGCCCTAAAAAATGTCTGTTTAAAAGAAAATTCCGTTTTTTATATCCCGGTTTTGTTACAATGAACCTATTTTGGCCTTGGTCCGTTCGGACATTTTGCACCTCAACCAAGGCGAATAGCTTTAGTTAAGGGTGGATATTATAGGGGTGCGTAACAGTAAATGATTGTAAAGAAGAGCTGGAAATTGAATCATAATGTAAAATACTCCCACCATAGTTTATGTGAATTTGCTTAGTGAGATTGGAGTAAAACGAATGTTGTGTGAAGATGGTTAAGTGGAAATTAGGTTGATAGAGTGTGATTTTTATTGTAGATTGAGATGTATTAAAGTGCTTAGGGAGATTAGTCACTATTTCCTAAATAGTTCCTACCCGTCCCTTAGCTTACATTACAACCATGAAAGACCTAGTTGATCCTACATTTCAACATCGACTATTAGTGGAGTAGTACAACAAGGGCAAGCTTATGGTTCATTATCTGTCATGTATGAATTCCTTGTTGAGAGTGGGTGATTTAATTCTGATATTCCCCTCATGTGATATATTGATTGTGAGTGGTATGGGGAAACTTTTTTGTTGTGAGGGTACATGCGAATGAAAGTCAGGATTACTTATTGTGTTGTTAGATTGAGTGATTTGATTAAGTTTTCCAACAAATTGGATGTCATTATTGAGATAATGAGGTTTGAAACAAACTATCCATGTGCATAAAAAAATTTTTGACATGTTTTGAGATGAAAAGTCATTGTTATAAATTATAAGTGGCCAATGCAAGCATAACTCTTAGGTTGTGATGTCAAGCTTAATTGAGTGATTGTGTTGTTGAGTTAAATTGTTCGAGGATGAATAAGGTTTTAAGTGTGGGGTGGTGATCTTGGGCGTATTTGTATGTCCAATCACCAACATTCACCTATATTTGGATTTGTTTTGAGAGCTAAAATGTGCTATTCTGGTTATAATTAAGCTTTAATTGTGTTCCCTATCTAATGGACATGATTAGTGTATACAGGGCTATATTGTGATGGAATTGAATGTCATTGGACACATTAACGGGATATAATGATAAAAGGAGCAATGAAGGCATTGGAACATGGCTTGGGAAGAAATTAAAGAAGGAAAAGGCGAGGAACCAAAAGTCCAGAAGTCTCTTCAAGTATGTCACTACGTTGCGGTGAAGGGTTAATCCCCAGTGCTTGAGTTTTGCATCCCACCGCATAGAGGTAAAGAAGGAATTGGGAATTGTCAAAATCCAGTACCTCACCGCGATTGTACCACATCGCGATTAGGACAGAATCCACAATTGTCAAGAAAAAGTGACTCACTGTGATTACATCGCATCGCGGTGAGTATAGCATTGAGAGGCTTACCGTGTTGCGGTGATAAGAAAAAGTGGGAGTATTATGACCCAACTATAAAAAGAAAAAATTGAGTCAACACAAAACACTTTGGAAAGCACAATAGCGGCGGAAAAGCAGCAAAATCTCTCTTTTAGGGTTCTTAGAATTTCTTTTGAACTTCTTCACTTCAAGATTAATTTTGGGTATGATTAATTACTTATTTTTTATGGTGAATTCAGACATGAATGGCTAAACACCCTTGTTCTGGGGTTGAAGACAAGAACATGATTACTCTTTGATATTCTTTATGGTAGTTTCTTTTTGGATTATCATACGGTTTGTTCTTAATTTCTTGAGCTTGCTATTTTGATGAGTGACCACCATTAGAATAAATCTATATTTCTATGCGCATCCGGGAAGAGAGTCGTAGAATAGAACGAAGAGATTAAGGAGCAAGGTTATCATCCTTTATTAAATTAGATGATTTGAATTAGCTTCTAGGATAAGGATATACCTAGAAGCCTTGTTTGGTTCAATTGCAGGAAGATATTGATAAACATCTAAATAAATTATTGCATCCCCTCTCACCGATGTAGTTGCAAGGTTCATATAGGTAAAAAATTAGAGGTTGGGAGACCATGATCATGTTATAAACCCTGCGAATCAGCAACCCGATAACCAACTAGACTGTGATAAGAATAGAGATTTGTAAGATTGTTAGAAGTGCCTCAACCCTGGAATTCTCGTCATTACTGTTTACAACCGTTGCTTGCTATGCTATTGTCATAAATTGCTATTTCTTATTTATTTACATTTTTATTCACAATTTCAAAATCATCTTGATACTTTACAACACTTAATACCTCCTTGTCTAAAACTAAAGTTGGTTAAATTGCTAGTTGCTTAGTCCTCGTGGGAACGATATCCGACTGTCTAAGTCACTATATTACTTGTACGATCGTGTATACTTGCGTGTACATTTGAACACAATAGAGGGGTAAAATAGTCAAATTACACAAAAATGAATATTTCATAAAAAGCACCAAAAAATCAGGTCGTTACATTATCCACCACTAAAAATCTACTTTGCCATTGAACTAAAAGAAAGAGAAATACCTAAGCCAACAAAGAGATGGGGGTAGGAACCACACATATCAGACTTGACCTCTCAAGTAGCCTCATCTAAAGGTCGGTGCTTCCACTTGACCTTAACCACTGGAATAACTCTAGAATGCAATCACCTAAAATCTCTAGCTAGGATGGAGACAGGCTCCTCAACAATAGACAATCTCCTATCTAACTGAACCTGACAATCTCCTATCTAACTGAACCTACTCCCAACGAATGACAGGAGACTCATCCGGAATGTAACAGCGAAGCATGGAAAGATTTAAAACTAGATAAACAACTGATAAATAAAGGGGAAAGACTAACTCATAAGCCACATCACCAACAGCACGAAGAATCTCAAATGGGCCAATATACCAGGGGCAAAGATTTCCCCTCTTCCCAAACCTCATCACACCTTTCATGGGAAAAACTTGAAGGAAAACTCGATCACCAACTCCAAGTGTCAATGCACTAAGTCTACGGTCTACATAACACTTATGCCTACTCTGAGTTGCTCGAAGCCTATCCTATATGATCTGAACTCTATCAAAGGACTCATGAAGCAAGTTTGTACCTCGAGGTCTAATCTCAAAAACCTCAAACCAACCAGTAGGAGAGCGACATTGTCTACTATACAAAGCCTCAAAAGGATCCATATCGATACTCGAATGATAGATATTATTATACGCAAACTACGCCATGGCTAAATGTTCCTCCCACTGACCACAAAATCTATCACAAAGTGTGGAGCATATTCTCCTAAACCTGAATAGTCCACCTTGACTAACCATCAGTCTTGGGATGGAAATCCATACTAAGATCAACCCGAGTACCCAACTTATCTTAAAAAGTCTTCCGAAGTAAGATGTGAACACTGGACCTCGATATGAGATGATAGACACTAACACTCCATAAAGACATAAAATCTCATAAATATAGATATGGGACAACCTCTCAGCACTGAAAGAAACCTGAACTAAAATAAAATGAGAAGATTTGGTCAATCAATCCAAGATGACCCATACACTATTAGAACCATGAGAAGTGCGAGGCAATCTAGTGAAGAATTCCATAGTTATGTGTTCTCATTTCTACTTGGGAATAGGTAAACTCTAAAGAAAACCGCCTGACCTCAAATACTCAGCCTTCACCTACTAGAAATATAGGCAATGAGCTACAAATTCCCTACATATATCCTTATACCACCCCACCACTAATTCTACCTTAAATAACGATATATCTTAGTCATGCCCGAATAAACGGAATACCTAGAACAATGAGCCTCCTCCCAAATCAATCTAATCAAATCACCGACTCTCGATGCACAAACTCGACCATCAATACTCAAAACCCTATTTGAATCAAGTGAGACTTCCTTAGCCTCACCACTCAACACCTTATCTTGAATTAATCTCAATCTTATACTATCAAACTGATGAGCTCAAATCTGCTCCATCAAGAAGACCTAGACTCCACGAATTCCAAAACACACCCAAGTGTTAAAATAAAAATCCTAACCATCTAGTTAGCTAAAGACTGAACCTCTAAGGCTAAAGTCCTCTCCTGGGTTGAAAGAAGTGCCAAGCTACCAATGCTAGTCGACTTCCCACTTAAGGAATCTACAACTATATTAGACATGCTCGAATGATAGATAATAGTCAAGTCATAATCCTTAAGTAACTCTAGGCAATAATGCTGCCTCATATTAAGATCTCACTTGATGAAGAGATACTGAAGGCTACGATGATCTAAGAAAATCTCACAAGGGACTACATATAAGTAGTGTCTCCACAACTTTAAAGCAAAAACAATCACACACAACTCCAAATCATTGGTAGGATAATTCTTTTCACGAGGATTTAACTGATAAGAAGAATATGCAATCACCTTACCCTCCTACATTAACACAACACCTAACCCAACACCTAAAGCATTACAAAAGATGGTAAAACCTATGCCCTCCTTGGGCAAAGTCAATATAGGAGTTGATGTCAACAAATCATTAAGCTTTTAGAAGCTCATCTCATAAGTATCAAACCACTGAAAGGAAATCTTCTTTTGAGTCAACTTGGTCAATGGAGTTGCAATAGATGAAAAACCCTCAACAAAGCATCGATGGTAACCTGCTAAACCAATAAAACTCTAAATCTTGATAAGAGAAGTAGGTCTATCCCAATCACAAACTACTTAGATCTTGGTTGGATTGACCATAATACCATCCTTGGTCACTATATGCCCCACGAAAGAGATAGACTCCAACCAAAACTCATACTTCGGCTAAAGGCTCCTCATGATCGGACTCACTTTTAGTTTAAACCAAGATATCATTTATAAATACAATAATAAAGGAGTTGAGATACGGTCAAAATACTTTATTCCTCAACTCCATAAATGTGGCTAGGGCATTGTTCAATCCAAAGGACATGACCAAGAACTTATAATGACCGTATCGAGTCCAAAAATTTATCTTTTGAATATTTGAATCTCTAATCCTCAATTGGTGATACCCAAACCTCAAATCAATCTTTGAAAATATTAAAGCACTATAAAATTGGTCGAACAAATCATCAATATGAGAAGAATGATAATTATTCTTAACCCTCACCTTGTTCAACTGCATATAATTAATACATATAGGCATAGACCCATCTTTTTTCTTCACAAACAAAATAGGTGTACCCCAAGATGATAAACTATATCGGATAAATCCCTTATCCAACAACTCCTGTAACTGATCCTTCAATTCTTTCAACTCGGTTAGAGTTATTCTATAAGGAGGAATAGAGATGGGATTCGTGACCGGCTCAACATCAATGGCAAAATCAATATCATCATCCAGAGGCATACCTAGCAAATCCGTAGGAAACACATTCATGGACTCACAGACAACACAAAAAAAATTTAAAGAAAAATATGAAGCAACATTAGTATCATGAATATGAGCTAAATAGGATAAAACATCCCATCTCAACCAAGCGACGATCCTGAACATAGGATACAAACCTCTTGGGACCCGAATAAAGTTCACTTTTCCAAGTTATCCTTGGCACACCCGACAGAGCAAAAGTCATGGTCTTAGCATAACAATCTAAGACAGCATGGTAAGTCTCTAACCAATCTATACCTAAAATTACATTAAAACCAACTATATTTAAGACAAACAAATCTACCTAAGTCTCACGCCCGGCAAAAGTCACAACATAAGATCAGTACACTCGATCCACCACTAAAGAATCTCCTACAGGGGTAGATATACGAATAGGAATGACAAAAGGCTCATTAACAAAATCAAAGCCTGAAGAAAAATATACAGACACATAGAAGAACATCGATCTTAGATCAAATAACATAAATAGAAACATAAAATAAGAGGGGATGATGCCTGTGATAAAAGTATTGGATGCCTCTACCTCTAGTCTAGCAGGTATAGCATAGCACCATCCACGACCACCAACTTCCTGAGTAGCCTTGTGACTACTACCGCGGGCACCACTAACTCTGCCTCATGCACCTTTAATAGAACCTCTACCTATCATAGCTGAAATAAGAGTAGCTTTGAGCACATGATGAGGATAGTCCTTGGCCAAATAGCCAGTCTTATCACACACCTAGCAAACTCTATGACCCGATTAAATAGGAAAAGGTATGGCTGGATCAAAATAGCCACCTTAAAATACTGAACCAGAAGACCCACTACGTGAAATATATAAGGCTACCTACACTGGTCCACCATGATATCCATGAAAATATCTAGAATTCCTACCTCAAGAAGTGTGACCTCTGAACTTTCCCATACGGGGCATCTTCTTAGAGCCTCTTTGAGATTCTCGAAGAATATCCTCAATCATCTTCGCATGGTCCACTATAATATGAAATGATGCTATAAACAAAACTATCTGAGACATAGCTAACTAAAGAGAAATATCCAACCCTTTCAAAAACTTCTAAATCTTTTCAGATTCGGTGGCAATGTTGGCATAAGAATACCTAGATAAGGCATGAAAACATGCCCTATACTCTACAATAGTGATGGAGCCCTACTCCCAGTGATCAAGTTTATCTCTCATCTAAACCCTTAGACTGTAAGGCACAAACCTCTCCAAAAAAGGCCTTAGAAAATTGATCCCAAGATATCTTAGGAGAAGTAAAAGGTTTGCAACCAACAAGTATTGGTTTTTGCTATGGTTGGGGCCATGTCCCGATCAAATATTCTTTTATTTTAGAGGCTTTATATGGACAAACTGTGGAATTAGGTATGCTATTGAATGGATGTAGATTTGGTTATGTTATCATTGTTAGTTTGGCATTTGATGGCTTGACTTATTCTGATTGGACATGGTCATGGGCCGATCCCAAAGTCTTTGAGTTGTACATAACTTGATCTTGTTATATAGATGGAATTCACTCGGCTTAGGGTATATGTTGGTCAGTTAGATAGGGTAGCAGGATGATCTATGGTCCTTGTTGGACTTGAGATGCCTATTACGACAATGCCCGAGTTCAGATCGTATAAATTTTATATCATAGTCTAGGTGCATGATCAGTTGGGTGTCTACCAAGCTATGTCCAGTAGAGTTTCTTTATGGGTTTGTATCACGCCATACTGGCAAGGGAGATTCTATGAGATATTTAGAAATATTTCACATTTTTTTTGTCTTATTTTGAGCTATAGAGTCCAAGGTCATGAATCTTTCTCATTTTGATTTGCTTATCTTTAAGATCATACCTCCAAGAATATCTGATGTTCATCCAAACTTTTGTCTCCCGACTAAGGACAATATGGATAGAAATAGTTCAACTTTGGGAGTCCAGATCTGATCAAAGATTGTTGTATCTAATAATCCTCGTAGGGTTCCAACTGTGCCCACTGATCCTACTCCTAAGGGCAATACTCTTAGTTAGAGGCCTCAAGGGAAGGCCACTAATTCTGAGTTCGGTCACACCATTACCCTGTTGACTTAGTTGGTAGCTTCTCAGTCTAAGTGTGGTGTTCCTATTACTCCATCATATTAGTCCATAAAGGTTGGCCAATATTTGAGGTTGAATACTCTTATGTTTACTGGTACGAAGTCTAAGGAGGATCTTCAATGTTTAATGATGTAATAGAGAAGATCTTTTAGGTTATACATACTTCATAGGTTGAAGGTGCTGAGTTTTCTTCCTACAAATTTAAAAATGTGGTGTGCCATTGGTATAAAGAGTGAGAATAGTCGAGGGGAGAGGATGTTTGTTCCTTATTGTGGGAGGATTTCTCTAGTGCATTCTTTGACCGCTTCATTTCCCAGGAGTTGAGGGAGGCAAAAATAGAAGAGTTTGTGAATTTGTGACAAGGTATGATGTCTGTTAAGGAGTATGCCTTGAAATTTTATCGATTGTCCAGGTATTCTCCTGAGATGGTTTCGAGCATGCAGGCTAGAATGCATAAGTTGGCTTCGATATTATCTCATGAGTTGTTCCTTGAGATTAAGGTTTCCTTGTTGATCAAGGACATGTATATATCTAGGTTGGTTGTGTACATGAATCTGGTAGAGGAAATTAAGTGGAACCAGTCTAAGTTTAGTGAGATACAAGGGAAGAAATTTAGGCCTTCTGAGAAAAGTGGTAGAGATGATGGTAAGTGGCCAAAAAAGAAGTGATGGAGTTCTGGTTCTTTCTCCACAGCTAGTTCTTATTACCCAAAGATGTTAGGTAATCATCAGTCTCAGCATGATAGTAGGTTTCGGGCACAGGGTGCCATATCTAAGGCTAGTAGGGCTCAGTCGGTTCTATCCTGCCTTCCTTGTAGAATTTGTGGGAGGTCGCACCGTGGGTTCTATGAGGAAGGGAAGAAAAAATGTTTTAATTGATGTTATCTCAGTTATATGTAGTGTAACTTTCATGTTAGAATGGATTCTGGGGATAACAATGTTCTGGTTGCGTCTTCATGAGCCTGTGCACTAAGGGGTGTTGTTTCTGCATCTATTTCTTCTTCTGGTACCAGTACTAAGCGAAATTGGTTATATGTTATTGCGTCTTATCAGGATTTTAAGTCATCTCCCGATGTCATTACTGGTATGTTAAATGTTTTCTCCCCTGATGTGTATTGATTATCTTCAGCTAAATAAGGTGACCATAAAGAATAAGTATCCTCTTTCTCGAATCAATGATTTGTTTTATCAGTCTCAAGGTGTGAAGTATTTCTCTACGATTGATATTAGGTTAGGTTATCATCAACTTACAATTAGGAAAGTTGATATCCCTAAGACTTTCTTTAGGTTATGGTCATTATGAGATCTTAGTCATGTATTTTGGGTGAACCAATGCTACGATAGCATTTATGGAATTGATGAATAGGGTTTTCCATCAGTTTTTGGATTTGTTAGTCATTGTCTTAATATATGATATTCTTGTCTACTCTAAGAGTGAATTGGATCATATCAATCACCTCTGTGCTGTGTTGCAGATCTTAAAAGATCAGCGTTTGTATGCTAAGTTCTATACGTGTTAGTTTTTGTTGAAGGACGTGACTTGTCATATTTATGTTATCTCTAGTGAAGTTATCATGATTGATCCACAAAAGGTTGCAGTGGTTAAGAAATGTCCTAGACCCGTGACTCCAATCGATATTAAGAGCTTCTTAGGTTTAGCTGGTTACTCTAGGAGATTTATGGAAAGTATTTCGAATATAGTTTCCCCATTGACTAAGTTGACCTAGTGGCACGCCCCAAAATTGGGCCATGTCGTTGGGGAACCTCAAGCCTACATGAACTGGAGATCTTCCCGATAACCCAACTAATCATAATCACATCCATCACTAGGGTCGAGTGAATCCCAACCATATAATAAGGTAGGGCAAAATATACTACGAGTCATATCTTAAACATGTGTAAACATCTCATTAGATTCATCAAATTAACCAATGTACCAAAGTCCACAGTCATACACAATACCTCAATACAAACCAATGTTTAGAAATGGATATGTCGGGACAAGCTCCCGACAATAGCCAAACCTAGTAAAAATAACACTAAGTCTAAAGATAAGAGACCAAGAATGAATGTCTTCTGAATTAAGGAAACTCAACACTACAAAGTCTATGTACGAACTGCATCGATTAACTAATCATTGCATAAGAAGAGAATATGATGCTCCGACGCTTATGTCGCGTGGGAACATAGCATCCGAAGATGGTTAGCGGTTGTAACGCTAGCATGTAACTTAAGGATAAGGATAAAATAGCATCATCAATAAAAAACAAGTCAATATATGATATTCAACAATATTCATGACCTTATTCATACATATAGGTGATTCATATGCCAAGCAAGTAAAAAAGTCTTAAAAACATTCTCGAAGTACTCAATGATGAGACATAAAGTGGAGAACTCCAACCTTATACACTTAAATTCAAACATTTCTTATTAGGTATGGGACTTTAACCACATTCATATATTACTTAGACGAAGGACTTTAACCATGTATACACTAATTAAGAAAGGGAGTCTAACCACATACACATCCATTTAAGAAAGGGTCTTTAATAACACATGCACATTAATTTAGGAAAGGGACTCTAACCATATGCATGCACATTAGGAAAGGGACTCTAACCACATGCCGTATTAGATATGGGACTCTGACCCAAGCTGTATTATTTAGTAAGGCACTTCAACAATAAGAGTTCTCATTGTGAAAAGGACTATTACCGCAAGTCATTAGGCAAGGAATTTAACCACAATACATTAAGATTATCATTAGCTGACATTGGGACTCCAACCCTTTGTCCATTCATCTTCATCTATTCAATTCACACTTAAGGACTTTAACCCATTTTGACAATTCAACACTATCCAAGGTACTCATGGGAGCCTTTGTTGCACAACCATTTAAATAAGCCAATGCCTTAATTCAATTGATCATACAATTCAATTTATGGTTATCGAGATCCTCACAAACTATTGGCATTTCATTAGAAATCTTATACCACAATTTATTTCAACGCACAATTCAAGTTCATTTTCATGTTTAGGGACTTTAACCCTTTATTAACCATAAGCCAACAAGGTCAGCAATTTCACCATACATGGCTCATAATACCTTTACAATATAACTTAACAACTATTCATACTTATTGGTCCATTTACCTAGTTCAAAACATCACCAACATAAGACTAGACAATTCACTTAGATATTGTCATAAACACCTTGTGTACATGCCTTTACTAAGGCCATTTTCATGTTATAAATCATCAAGATTAGAATTACTCAAGTTTCAAATGGTATACCACATACAATAAGCACCCACATGTGCAAATTATCATCAATAACATCTATAAACATAAGTCTAAGTAAAAGTTCACATTATTCATAATTAGGCAACAAAATCCATTTCATTTGATTTCAAAATCACCATGTATACTTACTAATCAAGGTTTAAATTACATGGGTTTAGAATTTTTTTATCAAGGGGAAGAATTACATGACTTAAAGAACCTGATTCACCAAGAACCTTGACTTCACTTTACCCCTAGAAGATCACCCTTGAAAACCTAGCCTCTAATTCTTCAATGATGAGTTTTAGATGATATTTTGGATGTCTTATCCACTCCAAATGTGTTTAAGGAGACCATATACACTTATATAGTGAGGGAAATTAGGGTTTTGGGTGTAGAAAATGACCATAAGGTTCTCAACCAATAGTTAAAAATTGTCCATGATGTTAGGTACGACTCACATGAGTCAACCGTACCCTAGGGTACGAGTGGTACCCTAACTCGTACCCTAGGACTCTCCTAGGAATTATAAACTAGTTAGAGTATAACTACACCATCTAGACTCGTATCCAAAGGGTACGACTTTCACTCATAACCGTACCCCTATCTCGCACAAAAAATAGTCCACTCTTGTTCAATTGCCAAGCACCATACGACTTACCTAGTTATGACTCGTACCTTAGTGTACGACTAAGGGAAGGACAAATTGTATAGGGTAAAGTATGATACCCTCCTAGGAAACTCAAGGTATGTGAGGAAATGGAAGAGTGGGTACGACTCATACACCACAGTACGAGTAACATGGCTAAGTCGTGTCGTGGTCAGAATGCCCTATTCAAAAGATGTTTTCTAAGGGTCCAAGCCTAGGTGTTTCAATTTTCCCCCACTTGGATCATTCATCCGCGGATAATGGGTAAGGCAAGTATAAACACAAGTTAACACATTATCACACATCAAACCAACCATTAAACAATTTAGAACAAAGCATACAAAAAGGATACAACACACATCATGATCATCATCGATCGACTATTCATTTCATTGTCTTTAGGACTCAAACCCATTATCTATCAAAGACAATTTTTCCTTTCAAAGCGTAGGGACTTAAACCGCTTACTTATCAACACTTACTAAATTCACAACTTTGGGACTTTAACCCGTCGACTTATCAAAGATACTTATTCAATTAAAAGATAAGGGACTCAAAACCATTATAATAAGGACACATAATTTCAAGGCAAAAGGGACTTAAACCCATGGTCTAACAATACCTAAGTTAATTCAAAGCTTGGGGACTTTAACACATTTTTGATAAAGAAATAAATCAATGTAATAAGATTAACATATACCTTCATCACATTTTCCCAGAATGGGAAACAAATGAGGATACTTGGACTTTATGTACTCTTCCGCCTCCCTAGTAGTTTCATCGGACTTTTGGTTCCTCCATAAACCTTCGCTGAAGCCACTACTTTTGTCCTCATTTGGAAAACTTGTCAATCTAATATCATTACCGGGATCTCCTCACTGAATAAATAGTTCGAGATATCAATATCCCTCAAGGGAACAACCAACGAAGGATCACCCACATATTTTCGCAACATAGAGACATGGAAAACCAGGTGAATGGAGTTCATACTAGAAGGAAACTCCAACTCATAGGCAACATTGCCAACTATGTTAAAAATCAAGTAGGGACCAACACACCGGGGAAAATTTTTCCCCTTCTTCCAAAATTGCGTCTCTCCTTTCATGGGAGACACTTTTAAAAATACCCAATCACTAATACGAAACTCTAAGTCCCAATGCCTCATATCTACATAGGACTTTTGGTGACTTTGAGATATTTTCTATCTATCAAAAATCACCTTCACCTTTTATAAGGATTGGTGAATTAAATCGGGACCAATCAACTTACCCTCGCCAACTTCATACTACCCAATAGGATATTGATACCTCCTACTATAAAATGCCTTAAAAAGGGCCATGGCAATACTAGAGCGGTAACTATTATTATAAGAAAACTCAATCAAAGGAAAGCGGTCATACAAACTACCACCATAATCAATCACACAAGCCCACAACATATCCTCTAATATTTTGATTATCCTCTCTGGTTACCCATCCGTTTGCGGGTGAAAGGTGGTACTAAGGCACACTCTAGTACCTAAACCTTTATTGAACGACTTCCAAAAGTGGTATGAGAATGGAGGACCATGATCCAAAATGATCAAACCTGAAAAATCGTGCAATTTCATGATCTTTGCAAGATATAACTTAGCATAATATTCCGCTGAGTAATTAGTCCTCACGAGCAAAAAGTGAGTAGACTTGGTCGTTCTAACAATGTTGACCCGAATAGAATCACATTAATTCTGAGATCGAGAAAGACCGGATATGAAATCCATATTAATTTCCTCGCACTTCCATATGGTTAATGGAATCTCTAGATACAATCTCACTTGCCTTATATGCTCAACTTTCAATTGTTGGTACACCATACACTTGGCCACATAACTAGTCACATCTTATTTCATATTACCCCAACAATAGAACTGACTAAGATCATGACACATCCTTGTAAAACCGGGATGTATAGCATACCGAGATTCAAGAGCCTTGGCCATGACCCTTTTCCTTAATCCATCAATATCAGGAACACAGTCTACCTTAGTATCAAAAGATACCATCTCAACTAATCACATAGTCCGCAACTTTGTGTTGACTCACATTATAGTTTATCTACACCACAAGAGATGACTGAGATACAGGATGCATAAATACATGACTATGCTCAGAGTCTGCAAGTCAAACTCTAAGATTCTCTAAATGATGAATGTCCTTTACAAATTCCTTCTTATCCTCATCAACATGGGCCAAACATCCTATGAACAATCTACTAAGAGCATCAGTGACTACATTAGCTTTATCGGGTGGTAATAAAGACTCATATCATATTCTTTCAACAACTCAAGTGACCTCATTTGCCTGAGGTTCAACTCTTTTAGAGTAAACATATACTGAAGACCCTTATGATCAGAAAAGATATCAACATGAACCCCATAAAGAAAATGCCACCAAATTTTAATGCAAAAATCATGACTAACAACTCTAAGTCATGAGTAGGGTAGTTCTTCTCATAAACTTTAAATTGCCTAGAAGAATAGGCCGCCACCACACCATGTTGCATTAACACATAACCAAGAAATTTGAGAAGCATTACAATATACCAGAAAACCATCATTAGCTTCGGGCAAGGTCAAAATCAAAGCCGAAGTCAATTTATTTTTAAACTTCTCAAACTACCCTCACACGCATCGGACCACAAGAACTTGACCTTTTTTTGGGTCAACTTGGTCAATGAGAAAATATAGTCAAGAAACTCTCTACAAATCTTCCATAGTAGATGACTAGACCCAAGAAGCTTCGAATGTCAGTTGGAGTCATAGGTCTAGCCATATCTTGTCCACCCCAACCTTTTTGTAATCGACCATGATCCATTCACTAGAGATAACATGATCAAGAAAAGCTATGTCTTTAAAACAAACTCACAGTTGGAGAACTTTGTATACAAATGATTATCCTTCAAAGTTTGCACCACGGCACAGAGGTTATCGACATGATCTACCTCACTCTTAGAATAGAGTAAGATATCATCAATAAATACAATAACAAACATGTCCAAGAATGGATGGAAGACCCTATTCATCAAGTCCATGAATGCCGCCTAGGTATTGTTAAACCCAAAAGATATTACAAGAAACTTATTATAACCATACAAGGTTCTAAAGGCAGTCATAGGGATATCCACATCCCTAATTTTAAGTTGATGATAACCCAATCTAAGATTAATCTTAGAGAAATACTTCAAACCCTAAAGTTTATCAAATAAATCATCTATCTTAGGAAGAGGATATTTATTCTTTACTGTCACTTTGTTAAACTGATGATAATCAATGCGCAAATGATGGGAACCATCCTTCATGTGCACAAACAACATGGGAGAACCCTAAGGAGACACACTAGAATTGATAAAACCTTTATATAAGAGGTCCTTAAATTCTCCTTAATCTCTTTTAGCTCTGTCAGTGCCATACTATAAGGAGGGATAAAAATCAGACGAGTGTCCAGAACAAGATCAATACTAAAATCAATTTCCATATCTGGATGAATATTGGAAAGTTCATTTGGAAATAACTCAGGAAACTCATTAACCACGGGGACAGATTCTAGAGGAGGCTCTTCCGAGTTAGAATCTTTAACTCAGACCAAATGATACAAACACCCTTTTGAAATCAACCTTTGGGTTTTAAGATAAGAAATTAATCTTCCCTTAGGAAATAAAGAACCACCTTCCTATACAATGACCGGCTCATTAGGGAATTTGAACACGACCCTATGGGCCTGAAAATCTAAGGAAGCATAACACAAATGTAACTAATCCATCCCTAGAATGACCTCAAAATTGTCCATGTCAAACTATATCAAGTCTACAAGAGTATCTCTACCAGCAATAAATACCACACACCCTATAGAGACCTTTCTAGATATCACAGAGTCTCCTACAAGGGTAGAAATAAAAAAAAGAATCGATAGACTTTTGGGACAATATTCAAGATGCACAACAAAAGTCTCAACATACCAGTTGCAACATCAGAGAAACTCAAAATCCTGGTGAGTATCAAGTGTATACAAGCTATTCCGACCAGAGCTGGTGTCAGAAATAAAAGCAAAAAAATACAACACCCTTTGGTGTGGGAGTATATGGAGTAGAAAAAAGAGATATATTGGCACAAGAAGCTACTAAAGAAGGCCACTAGCACTGCATGTGCATGACTTAACCTCAACTAATATATCTGTTTCTCCCCATCTCACACTAACCACGATGACTCTGACCCCAAAATCTGTAAGGTGGCCAGGGTAGAGCCGACTGGGCACCAGTAGTTTTGAATTAGGAACCATGTGCCCGTAACACACCACTAAGAATAGATTGATGATCACCCAATGACTTCAGTTAAATAGAGTGAGAACTAGCCGAGGAGAAAGGACCCGAACTCCCCCACTTCTTCCAGGCCACTTACCCCCACCTCTACTACTAGGCTCGGAAGACCCAAAATTCTTCCCTCACCGTTCACCAAACTCAACTTGCTTATTTTTCTATTTTTCCACTTGTTGCATAGACACGATCAACCTAGAGATGTCCTTGTTTTCATTCAACAAAGCTGCCTTGCTCTTAAGGACTAACTCATGGGACAATCTTGAGAAAAACTTATATATCCAAGACCCATTGTTAGAAACCATATAGACAAATTACCTTAATAGTTGATGGAATTGCAAGACATACTCTTGAATGTACATCTTTCCATGCTTCATTTTCACCAACTCTGCAGCTTTCATTTCACTTAAATCATGAGAAAAGAAGCGGTGTAAGAAATCCTCAGGGAAATCCTCCAACATAGAGGGACTAGAATCTACACCTCTAGATAACTCCCACCCCTCGTACCATTGGTATGCTATATTTTTCAATTGGTAGGAAGTAAACCTCAACGATTTTAATTTCCCAACCATGCATGATTCAGAAGATCTTCTCAATTTCATCAATTAATCCTTGAGGATCTTCCTTAACCTTCTTACCCATAAACATAGGAGGGCTCAACCTCATGAATTGGCTAATTCTTGTGTCCTCAGAGGAAACAATAGTCGAAACACCATTCTCTAATTAATAGGCTGCTAACTAAGTTGAGAGGCTGATAGAGCGACAAAATTTGGCATTAGTAGTATTTACTTAAGGTGATGGAATAAGAGGGTTACTCTATTAGTCGTGGTTTATGGGTACAGGTGGAATCCCACAATGATGGTCAGATGTCACAGCCCTAGCCTGGGTTTGAACTTCAGAAGTTGTACAAACATTGTTCATAGGGCCCTCAGAAGGGTTTTCTGGAGTCTCAAATCTCCTTGGAGGCATGATTTGAAAAATAGAAAATAGAGATCAGAGGAATCAAAGAACCTAGACTTTATAGCTTGAGATTGAAACGAACGAAAGGGAAATATTTCCTAAAATGTCTTGTTGCGCCTCTTTTATTAGTGTGGCATGCTTCACACCCATAAAAGATACTCTACTTGACACACTATTAAGGAAACCTAACTAACAATGAACCTAGGCTATGTTATCAACTTGACATGACCTAAAATCGAGCCTTGTCGTAGGGGCACCTTAAGCCTATATGAACTGGAAGTTTCCGTGATAACCCAACCTAATCATCATCACATCCATACAACAGTCAGGTGAATCTCAACCATATAATTAGGTAGCGGAAAACATACTACGAGTCATAACTTAAACATGTCTAAACACTTTATTATAATCATCAAAATAACCAAAGTACCTATGTCCACAGTCATCCAAAATACCTCTATACAAACTGATGTTTAGAAATGTATATGTCCGGACAAGCCCCCGACAATAGCCAAATCAAGTCAAAATAAGAATAAGTCAACAAATAGGAGACCAAGAATGAATATCTTCCAAAGTAAGAAAGCTTACTAATAAAAAGTCAATGCACGAACCATTTGGATGACCTAATAACTGCACGAGAAGAAAAGATGATACTCCGACCCCTATGTCGCATAGGGACATAGCATCTGGAGATGGTTAGCAGTTAGAACGCTAGAATATAGCTCAAGGATAAGGATAAAATAGCATCATAAATAAATAACAAGAAAATATATCATATTCAACCATATTTATGACCTTATTCATACATATTGGTGTATCACATGCCAAAAAATTAAACAAGTCTTAGCAACATTCTCAAAGCACTCAATCATGAGACATAAAGTGGAGGACCCCACCTTCCATACATAGATTCAAATAATTTTTATTATCTATGGGACATCAACCACATTCACATATTAGTTAGAAGATAGTCTTTAACCTTGTATACACTCATTAATCAAGGAACACTAACCACATACACATATTACTTAGACGACAGACTTTAACCATGTATACACTTATTAATAAAGAGACTCTAACCACATACACATCCATTTAAGAAAGGGAATTTACCATAAATGGACCTTTATTTAGGCAAGAGAGTCTAACCACATGGCCACACCTTAGGCAACGGACTCTAACCTTATGTCCTATTAGATAGGGTACTCTAACCCAAGTCTTTTAATTTAGCGAGGCACTTCAACCTTGAGAGATATCTTTGTTCAAGGGACTTTAACCGCAAGCGATTTCATTAGGCAAGGAACTTTAACCTCAAGCCTTACATTAAGCAAGTGGCTTTAACCTCAAGCTATTACAACTATAATTAGTTGACATTGGGACTCCAACCCTTTGCCATTAATCATCATCTATTTAATTCACACTTAAGAACTTTAACACATTTTGATAATTCAAAACTATACATGACCACATAGTCCTAATGGGAGCCTTTGTTTCTCAACAATTTCAATAGAAAAATGCCTTAATTCAATTAATAATACAATTATATTTATGGTAACTAAGACTCTCACAAACTATTCACATTTCATTAGCAAATCTTAGACCACATTCATACCAAACTTTAGTTCAACACTCAATTCAAGTTTATTTTCATGATTAGGCTCTTTAACCCCTCATTAACCATCAACCAACAAGGCCATCAACTTCACCATAAATGGCTCATCATACCTTTACAATATCATTTTAAAGCAATTCATATATTTTGGGACATTTCCCCTTTTCAAAACATCACCAACATAAGACTAGATAATTCACTAAGTCATTTTCACAAACACCTTGTGGGTATGCATTTACCAAGGCCATTTTCTTGTTATAAATCTTACAGATTAGAGTTACTCAAGACTCAATATTATACGACGTACAAAAATCACCCACATGTGTGAATCATCATCAATAACATGTATAAACACAAGTCTAAGCAAAACTCCACATTATTCATCATTAGACAACAAAACCTTTTTTCATTTAATTTCAAAATCACCATGTACACTTATTAATCCAACATTAAAATACATGTTTTAGATTTATTTATCAAGGGGAAGAGTTACATGCCTTATAAAACTTGATTCACCCAAAATCTTGACTTTACTTTACCTCTAGAAGATCACCCTTGAATCCCTAGCCTTCAATTATTCAAAGATTAGTTTGAGAGAGTATTTTAGATGTTTGATACACTTGAAATGTGTACAAGTAGTCCATATAAACTTATATAGTGAGGGGACTTTGGGATTTGGGTGTAGAAAAAGACCATATAGTACTTAACAAAATGATGAAAATTGGCCACGATGTTGGCTATGACTCAATTGAGTGAACCATATCCTAGGGTATGAGTGGTACCCTAAATCATACCCTAGGACTTACCTAAGACTCATACACTGGTTAGGGTATGACTATACCATCTAGACTCGTATCCAAAGGGTACGACTTGTATCCTTAACAATACCCTTATCTCGTACAATATAGTCCACTCTAGTTCAAGTGTCAAGCACCATACGACTTACCTGGGTATGAATTGTGCCTTAGTGTATTACTAGGGGAAGGAAAAATTATATAGTGGGCAGTATTCTACTCTCTTAGGTAGCTCAAGGTATAATAGGGAAGGAATAATTAGCTATGGCTCGTATACTAGTGGATGAGTGACATCCCTAAATAGTATCATGGCTAGAATGTCTAATTAAAGTGATGTTTTCTAAGGGTCCAAGCATAGGGATTTCACCTATAAGAAGGTCAAGTTATTATGGTTGGAGGCATGTGTGGGTAGTTTTGAGAAGTTAAAGGACAAATTAACTTTAGCTTTTATTTTGATCCTGCTCAAGGGTAATAATGGCTTTGTAGCATATTTAAATGCTACCCATTTTAGGCTATTTGGTGTGTTGATGTAGTATGGTAGGGTGGTGGCTTATGCTTCTAGACAGTTGAAAGTTAATGAGAAGAACTACCCTACATAAGATTTGTAGTTATTAGATCTTGTATATGTATTGAAAATCTAGCATCACTATCTCTATGGGGTTTATATTGACATCTTATTTGATAATAAGAGTCTGCAGTATATGTTTACACAAAAAAGGTTAAATCTAAGGCAAAAAAGGTGGCTTGAGTTATTGAAGGACTATGATATAAGTCTCCATTTTCATTTAGGTAAATCTAACATAGTTGTTGATGCTCTTAGTAGGTTATTCATGGAAAGTCTAGATTATGTACATGAGGATTAGTGGATGTTCATGAAGGACATTCACTGTTAGGCTAATCTTGGAGTTTGTATCATAGAATCTGAGAATGGTGGTGTATTTATAGATTAGGTATCACAGTCATCTTTTGTTGATGAGATAATATAAAAGTTGATGTTTGATTTTAACTTGATGAAGATTAATAGAAATATGGTTCAGCAAAAGGTTGTTGACTTTACAATTCATGGTGATGGTAACTTGAGGTACCAAGGCAGGTTATGTGTTCCCAACATTAATAGATTAAGGGAAAGAATTTTGGCCAAAGCTCATGGATTTCGTTATGCTATTCATCCTTGTTCTAGAAAGATGTATCATGATCTTATGGAGTTCTATTGGTGTAATAATATAAGGCGTGATATGGCTAACTATGTGGTTAGGTATATAGCGTGTCAATAAGTGAAGGTTAATCACGTGATACTTAGAGGTTTGTACTTAAAGATTGAGTTTCCTGAATGGTAGTGAGAGGTAATTAATATAGATTTCGTTACCGATCTTTCTCATTCTCAAAACCAGTATGATTTAATTTGGATCATTATGGATAGCATGTGCAAGTCCGCTCACTTATTTCCTGTGAGGACTTGTTATTTGGCGGAAGGTTATGATAAAATGAATCTTGCAGACATTATGAATTTGCATGGTGCTCCTATTTCTATCATTTTAGACCATGGTACTCCATTATATTCTCATTTTTGGTGGTAATTTCATAGAGGTTTGGGAACCAAGGTGTGCTATAGTACCACTTTCCACCTACTGTAGGATAAGAAAGAATAGAGGACCATTCAGACATTAGAAAACATATTGCGTGCTTGTGTGATTGACTATGTTGGTAGTTGGGTTGACCATTTGCCTATTATATAGTTTGCTTATAATAATAGTTATCACTCTAGTAGTGGTATGACTCCTTTTAAGGTGTTATATGGTAGAAAATATCATTTTCCTATTGGGTGGTATGAGGTTGGTGAGGGTAAATTATTTGGCCCTAATTTGGTTCACCAAGCCTTGGAGAAGGTAAATGTGATTCGTGATAGACTAAAAGTTGCTCAAAGTCGGCAAAAGCCCTATACGGATGTGAGGTGTAAGGAGTTGGATTTTAAGGTTTGTGGTTGGGTATTCTTGAAGGTGTCTCCCATAAACGGAATAATGTGGTTTGGTAAGAAGGGGAAGCTTAGTCTCCGGTATGTTGGTCCGTACTTGGTTTTGAAGAGGGTTGACAATGTTTCCTATGCATTGGATTTTCCTTTTAGTTTGATGTCCATTCATCCGTTATTCCATGTCTCTATGTTAAGAAAGTTTGTTGATGATCCTTCATCGGTTGTTCCTTTGGTAGGGTTAGGTATTTAGGATTCCTTATCTTATGAGGTAGTCATGCTAAATATCTTGGATCGTCAAGTTTGTCGGTGCATACAAAGGATGTGGCTTTGGTAATTGTTCTAAGGAGGATCCATAATGTTTAAGAATCTACTTGGGAGTCAGAAGAGGACATGATGTCCAAGTATCCTCATTTGTTCCCCGTTTCAAAATTTTATAGTTGAGTTATGTGTTGTTTTTAATATTTTTGTGTATGTATCTGTTAAAGTAAATGGTGATTCCTTAATGTCTTTGTTTTCTAATCTTGGTAAGGAGATGTTTGATGGGTAATATTGTGTTAAATCATGCTTGTGCTTTCCTTTACCCATCATTCGAGGAAGAATGATCCAAGTGGGGGAGAATTTAAACACCCTAGTTTTGACCCTTAGGAAATTTCTTGAGTTTGAGCTTCTGTACATCATACAACTTGAGGGTACTTTTCATATGATGTGAATACAGTTTGGAGTCCTTGATCATATGATACTCAATATAGTTTTGGTTGGTTTGCATCCAATTTATGAATGGACATCAACTAGTCATATGTTAGGGTACGAGACATATAATGCAAAAACCATATGATGCCATATGTCTAGCCTAGATGATTATTCCTAGTGTACGGGTATAAGGTACCAAATTGTATTATTGGATATGAGTTAGTCCATGAACTCATATGTTTGATAGAACTATAGTCCAACGTCTATCTAGAGTAAGAGTGGTGTGTACCACTCATATGTTGTGTATACGAGATAGGGGTGGGGGAGTCGTACCCTCCTACACACAATTTTCAGTTTCTAAGCTTAGGACATTTTGGACATTTCCTGCCTAAAATACCTTAATTCCACACATCTTAAAACATATTGTGGCAATTCATAACACACTTTTAAAGATCAAATCACTCCTAAAACTGTCAAAAGAAGTTTGGGCTAGGGTTTTCTTCAAGTGATCATCTAAAGGCTCAAGAGCCATGTTCTTTTTGTGATTCTTTTTGAAAAAGGCATGTGACTATTCCTTCATTGTTAGTTCATGAAAATCATGTGTTTAAATTTTTTTAATTAATTATTAATGGCGGTTTTGAAAACCAATGTTGAGTTTTTTTTTTGCATATTGTTGAGTACGGTTTACTCTTGGTTTTAATTGTGTTTATAGATGTTTTAAGGATGGGCCTTCACATGTCGATGCTTGGTAATTGTGGTTTAAAAATTGGGTAATGGTTCACCCTAACCATGATGGTTTTTACTTTGGTTTTGTCTTGGTAATGGTATGCCCTCAAACTATTTGTGAAATTTCCTAAGAGAATAAAATAGTCACATGTTAAATGGTGTCTTGAACTAAGGCATTGTCCTAATGAATATGAATGGTTGGTAAATGGTTTCATAAAGGTCTTTTTGGCCAAGTAATGATCTTAATTGTAACCTTAGTGGTTTAATAGGCTAAAAGGGTTTGAGTCCCTAAATATTAACTTGAGCAATGTCCTTACATGAAAATGGGTTTGAGTCCATAAATATTGAATTGAATTAGTGTCTTTTTCATACAATGGGTTCAAGTCCCAAAGTCAAATGAACAATTGGTTGATTGATAATGGTAGTGGAACATTGTACACTTTCAAGTGGTGTTAGTATGATGATACCAATGAAGTGCATTTGGTAAGTAATTTGCTTAATGGTTGTATATGATAAATGATGGTTTTAAATTGGGCTTTAAAAAGGGATGTGTTGTCTGGCCGTGAAAGTGAAGTTCAAAGGACTAAAACAAAAAAACCACGCAAACCGGTATGGGTGTCTATTGATCGGGATGTTTAAGTCTCCTGAATTGACATGTGATTGGGAGGTTTGAGTCCCCAATATTGTATACATTCGTTCTTAAGTAACCTTGACTATGTCGGAAGGTTTGAGTCCCCCATATAGTCAAATACGGTTATAGAAATTCTCTGAATTATGCAGCTACATGCACTTGCGCCCTTCCAGCTAGGGGATAGTTAGGCCTATATAGCCAGTGGATGCCTTGTTATATGACGGTAATCCTACACATCCCAGGAAAATATTTTCAAATCTCATTCTAATCTTGATCCCTACATCGGGATGGTATATATGTATTGTATTGGATATGTGCATTGAATGATTGGTTTTGAACTGTTGCCATTATTTTATCCTTATCCTTGAGATACATGCTAGCGTTCTGACTGATAACCTTCCTCGAATGTTGTATCCCCACGCGATGTAGGTCTTAGTCTTACTATCACACCTCTTGCTCAGTGACTTGGATTTGGGGACAACTTGTGTTGACATGAAGTGGTGACCTTCCATACTTAGGAAGGGTCCATTTCATACTTTGAGTTTCTTTAGTCCTTATTGGTCTAGACTTGGATATTGGTTTTGAGTATTGTCGGGGGCATGTCCTAATTTGATATTCCTATTTTTTCTAGAGGCTTTGTATGGACAAACTATGCACTTTGGTATGTTATGGAATAGGTGTGGATTTGGTCATGTTATGTTTATTAGTTTTGTAGTGGATGGTTTGACTTATTTGGGTTGGCAATGGTCATGGGCCTATCCCAATGTCTTTGAGATATACATTACTCTATCTTGTTATATAGACGGAATTCACCCGACTCAGGGTATATGTTGGTTGGTTGGATTGGGTAGCGAGGTGATTTTCGGTTCTTGTAGGACTTTAGATGCCCATTACGACAAGGCCCTGGTTCGGGTCATGTCATTAAACTCCAAGTCCCTTCGCCTTACATCAACATAGGACCTTTGGTAACTTTAGCAGTCTTATGCCTATCCCAAATCACCTTCACCTTTCCCATAGCTTGGTTAACCAAGTCAGGACCATACAACTTATTCTCACGAACCTCAAACCACACTATAGGAGACCTACACCTATTTCCATAGAATGCCTCAAACATATCCAATCTCGAGTGATAGCAGCTATTATTATACGCAAACTCAATAAGAGGCAAATGGTCAACCCAACTACCACAAAAATAGATCACATAAGACCTCAGTATATCTTCAAAAGTTCATATCTTCCTCTTATCTTGTCCATCCTTCTAAGGGTGGAAAACGGTGCTAAGGTTAAACTAAGTCCCCAAACCTCGCTAAAAGAAACGCCAAAAGTGAGATGAGAACTGAGTACCTTGATTAGATATGATGGAATGTGGAGCACCATTCAACTTCATGATCTCCTTAATGAAGATCTTAGCATAATCCTCCGCCGAATAATTAGTCCTCACTTTAAAGAAGTGAGAAGACTTAGGTATCCTATCCCTAATAACCCATATAGAACCAAACTAATGATGGGACTGTGGAAGACCATTAATGAAATCCATATCAAAAACATCCTATATCCTCACGAGCAATTTAATCTCTTGAGATAACCCACTAGGCCTTATGTGCTTCACCTTCACTTGGTGACAAACCAAACACTTAGCCACAAAATTGGCCACATCTCTTCAAGTTATTCAACATAAAAATTTCTCTTAAGTCATGATACATCTTCATTGAACTAGGATGAACAGTGTACCTCGACTCATGATCTTCAGCGAAAATCCTCTCTCGTTGCCCATCAACATCTTGAACTCATAACTTGCCTTGGTACCTCAAGGTGCCATAACCACCAACCTCAAAATCCATTACCTTCTGGTGACCCACATTATCCTTGATCTGCATGAATATACGGTCCAAATACTTTTTCTCTTTCACCTTAGCACCAAGAGATGAATTTGCCTTCTCTTGCATAATTACGCCACCTTCCTCAGAGTCCAAGAGACCAATTTTAAGATTATCCAAATGGTGTATATCCTTCACTGGTCCTTTCTTCTCCTCATCTACATAAGATAAGATTCCCATAGACAACCTGCTAAGGGAATTAACAACCATGTTAACTTTACTAGCATGATAATAAATACGTATGTCGTAGTCTTTGAGCAACTCAAGCAATCTTCTCTTACTGAAGTTCAACACCTTTTGGGTGAATGCTTACTGCAAAATCTTATGGTCCGAAAGATGTCAACATTGACTCCATATAACTAGTGATGCCAAATCTTCAAAGCAAAGACCACAACCAAAAAGTCCAAATCATGAGTTAGATAGTTCTTCTCATGCACCTTTAATTACCTAGAAGCATATGAAACCACCTTGGCATGATACATCAACACACTACCCAGTCCCACCTGTAATGCATCACAGTAAAAATATAAAACATCGATACCCTCGAGTAGAGTCAAAACTAGATCCGAAGCTAACTTTTCTTTCAAGTTTTCCAAGCTACCCTAACAACAAATCCGACCATAAAAACTTTACCTTTTTCTAAGTCAACTTAGTCAATGGGGCTTCAATATTCAGAAGCTTTCCCCAAACCTCCTATAATAAATGGCTAAACCCAAGAATCTCCAAATGTAATTGGAGTCGTGAGTCTAGGCCACTTCTTAACCACTACAACTTTATGTGGATACACTATCTTCGCTTCACTAGAAACAACATGACCCAGATAGGTCTCAACATTTAATCAGAACTTACACTTTGAGAACTTCGTATACAACCACTGATCTTTAATGGATTATCAACAGAAGGAAGAAGTGATTGGCATGATACACCTCATAGTTAGAATACACAAAAATATCATCACTAAACACAATTACGAACAAATCCAAGAAATAATGAAATACCAGATTAATAAGATCCACAAAAGACGTTGGGGCATTATTCAAACAAAAGGACATTACCAAAAATTCAAAATGATCATATCGTCTTCTGATGGCATACTTAGGGATATCCACTTCGCTAATCTTCAACTGATGGTAACCCGACCAATAGTCCATCTTTGAAAAGTATATAGCTCCATGAAGCTGATCAAAAAAATCATCAGTCCTAAGAATCGGATACTTATTCTTCACATTCACCTTGTTCAACTAGCGGTAATCTATACACATCCAAAGAGACCCATCCTTCTTGCGCACAGATAGAAGTGGAACACCACAAGGAGAAATAGAAGATCTTTCAACTGCTCCTTGAGTTCTTTCAACTCAACAAGAGCCATTATATGTGGAGGGATAGAAATAGGACAAGTGTCCAAAAAATGATCAATTACAAAAACTATTTCACTATAGGGAGGAGCACCAGGGAGATCATAAGGCAAAACCTCGGGAAACTCACAATCCAAAAGGACAGACTACAAAGAAACACCTTAAGATATAGAAACCTTAGCATGCACTAAATGGTAGAGTCACCTATTAGAAATCAATTTTTGGGCTCTAAGATAAGAAATCAAACATCCCATAGGCACTTGGAAACTACATTCCCACTCGATCACTGGCTTATTAGGGAAATGGAAACTGAACCTTTGAGTTCCATAATCAAGTGATGCATAGCACAAATGCAACCAATCCACCCATAAAATCACATAAGAGTCTAACATGTACAATTCTACCAGTTCCACAAAGGTTTCTCTATAATAGACTGATATCACATAACCCCTATAGATTTTTCTAGCCATAATGGAGTCACCCATCGGGGCAGACACAAAGAATGGATCTGAGATACACTCAAGATCAAAACATAAATGAATTCGAATTTAAGGGGCCAAATAAGAGAGGGTAGACCTAGGATCAAGTAGAAAATATACATCATGAGAGAAAAGTTCATGCATCCAGCAACAACATTGAGGGATGCCTAAGAATCCTGGTGGGTGTCAAGAGAATATAGACGGTTCCTACCATAGCCAGATCTAAAAGCAGAAGTAGTAATCTTTGGTCTAGAATCTAACGAAGTAGCAACAAGGAGCTTATTTTCCCCATAAGCAACTATTAAAGGGTTATCCCTCTGCATATGACCAATCTAAGAAAATTTAAAGAAGTTTTTCCTCCTCTCTTAAGAAATACCATGAAACACCTGCCAACAAAATCTACAAAGGGGATATAAAGTAGCTGACTGAGCCCCACTAGCCTGAGGTTGGGCAATGTGACCTGCACTATTCTAAAAATAATGATCACCCAATGGGTTCAAATAAGGAGCACTAGCCATATAGTAGGAACTAGAATTGCCCCACATTTTCTTAGACCATTTTCCACCATCTCTACCATTCAGTTATTGACCTCCACCCTGATTCGACTACAAAAACTTCTTATTCTGCCTTTCACTCTTGTCTCTTTGGTTCTTTGTTTCCTCCTCCACTTGTTGCATATACTCCAGACGTTTAGAAATATCCATATCCTTGTTCAATAAGGTGGCTTAGCTTTCGGAGATCAAATCAAAGGACAACAAGGAGGCAAATGTCTGTATACTAGCCCTTATGCTAGACACTAATTATGGAACATATCGCTACAACTAATGAAACTTCAAGCCATACTTCTTTATTGTAATCCTTTTTTATATCAAATTCATGAATTCCTCAGCCTTCGCCTTCCTAAACTATTGAGAAAAGAATAGATCACGAAAATCACTAGAGAGGTCATTGTATAAAGCAGAATCGGCACCATCAACCCTAGACGGGACCTATTCCTCGTACCAATGATATGCCACAACCTTCAACTGATAAGTAGCAAAATCCACGCTCTCTACATTAGTAAAATGCATAATCCAAAAAATCTTGTCCATCTCATCAAGTAAATTTTAAGGATCTTTCTCAACTTTAGAACCAGTTAAACACGGAGGACTCAACCTTAAAAATTGGCAAACTCTAGTGAACTGAGAAGATGGAGAAACAAAAGTAACACACTCTGATAGAGAGGCCACCAATTGGTTAAGCAAGTGGATAAGCTAGCAAAACTTAACATTACCCACATCATCTCAAGGTGTCCAAGGAAAGCTCGGGGAAACCAGTGGAACTCCACGTGGGGTAGTACAATTAGGATTTAGAGTTCTAGACCAGGTATGAACTCCATAAGTAGTATGAGCTTCGCCGATATTGTCCATAGAAAGGACAAAAAAGTTTCCACGAGTATCAAATCATCTGGGATGCATGATCAGATAAGCAAACATAAGAGTATTAGAGGAAAGTTAAATATATTAGACTTTATTGCCCAAAATAGAACAACAAGAAAGGGAAATATTTCAAAATTCCTCTTAGCCTCTACATTATAAGTGTGGCACACTACACATCTATAAAAAAACTCTACTTGGCAAGACTTTGTGGATACCTAATGAAATAAAACCCAGGATGTAACACTAACTTTATCATATCCCAATCTAGGACCTGGACATGGCGGGTATGTCAAGTCCACTGTAGACTGGAGAGCACCCGTTGTACCTAGACAGAACACAACACACTGCCTAACAGTGGTTGAATTTCAAATATATCAAAAGATAGTATAATCTAGGCTCCAAGTATTTAAGATATGTCTAAGACCAGTAATCGTCAACTAAAAAACAAACATCACCACATAAGTCCACTATAATCCATAGAGCCTTCTAGCAAAACAAAAATCAATAAAGTGTCGGGACATGCCCCCAACCATAACTGTAATAGTTTTAATGATAACTTGAATACTTATTTCTAATCTATGAATTGAAACTCGTAAAATGTCCAAGTTTTCCAAAGAATGAAAGATCACCTCTTCACCACCAATGAATAATGAATTAAAATGATATGTCTTATTATGTGAAGGTAAAATGGACGTATTTTTGGTTTCTGTATCACATGGGGTTACAATATTAAGAGACAGTAGGTTAAGCACTAACACGTAACTCAGGGATAGGGGATAAAATAATACCAAGTCAAATCCAATTTAAAACCATGTGAACATAATCATATACATACATAAATAATATGCCGAAAAATAGAACAAGGCTTAATGTGCACTTTAAAACTATATCCTTGATTTTTGTAGATTAACCATCATGAGAAGGCTCCCATGATCTATATGGGTCCATCTCTTCCCCAACTAAAAGGGCCCCAAAGAGTGTCATCACACAAACTACATGATGTATATATGTACCATAGGGGACACAAATATCCTAGCATACCAAGGTGACTAAAGCACCAAACCATGTAATATAATACGGGGGACTCAAACCTCCTAATCATATAATTAGGAGAACTCAAACTACCCATTCATTTAGACCCCTACATCGGCAACAACAATTTTCACTATTGGTCCCTTTGGACCCTTACTTTTATGACTCTGCTACACAATAATCTTTTAAGCCCTATTAAAATATTTATCACACACTCTCATTCATGAAACCTTAGTACACATTTAGGCATACACTATTGGTATGTCATACCAACTACACTTGCAAGGTAACATCAACATGCCATCACCATTTTATTCACTTCAGAAAATGACTCTCTTTGTGCATTAAATAAAACCATATTGATTCAATAATTTGTTTATATCATGCGATTGTTCAAAAAATAGTTTAATGCAACTATACTCGTACTAAAAATCACTTTTACAAAATTTGGTTGGGGTTATTGCCAATTTAATTATCAATATTAACAAAATTTGGGGAAATCATAATCCCCAATTAATTCACCATACCCATGCATCAAACTAATTTCAAAACCCTAATTTAAACCATAATCAATGAATAAGTAAACGTAAAACATCACATGAACAACGATTATTCAAAACCCTCAACCCATGTTCCAAAACCATCAAAATAACATGGAGAACTATTTAAATATATATTTTTCATAAATTGAGTATTAGGGAAGAGTAACATGCCTAAATTACAATGTTTTTTGGATAGAGTTCAACCCGTAAGCCTTTAGATGACCTACTTCTTTGAAACCCTATGTATTTTGCTTAAGGGAATTTATAAAGAATTGAGAGTGTCATTGATGTGTTAAAGTGTGGAAAAAATGCCCTAAGGGTATTTTATGGTCGTGGTTATGAGGTATAGAAAGAAGGGAAATGTGTAAAGTGCTCTCAACATCAAAAACTGAAAATTATTGCCACTGATTACGGGTCATAATACAACTCGTAACGACATATTATGACTCATTACCACGAGTTATAGCTAAGTCAGTGTCATTAGGCACACATACTGTTGACCCTATTACTTATATTATACAACTAGTTAGGGGACCCTATGACTCGTAGGGTCCTAGTCATCACCAGTACAATAATACTTTGAGATTACCCTTTGACTATGGTTGGGATATCATGACTCATAATGAGTCCATATAACTCATTGGGTTCCACTCATACTATGAATAGGTAAATTGGCCACACACACTAGTAAGGCTATGATTTGGGTCCTTACAACTCATCAGGACTCCCTATAACTCGTAAAGGGAGTCGTAGTCTGGATAGTGAGTAAAAAATTTTAAATAACAATATTAAAACTACGGTTCGAATTCAATCTTAGTCAAATTTCTAAAATACCATTGTTAGACTTAATAGCACATAAATCATTCATTAATGTGGTATGATTCAAAAGTGAAAAGTTTGATAAAATCCATTTTTTTGGAAAACAATGTTAAAACCATAATTATAGTTGGAATCATACCATTTACTGTTTTAATGAGCGTCAATTTACCAAATTTCTGCATGTCATCACTATTATCCAATCAATACCATTACAAGTGTAGGAACATCAATATACTAAATCATGCCTTTATCACACCCAATTGATAATAGATGATGGATACTACTTAATATGGCCAGTAAGTAAGCCAAACTATAGCTAGGAGCTATAAGCAATAGGCGAACTTTGTGGAGAATGGACTAAAAGCTAGAAATCAACATTTAAATAGTTGAAATAGTAATAACATAGTCATAGCAGTCTAGTAGATATATAAAAGAGCAATAACCATCCCAAGAATCAGTATTGTCGGTATAAGATCTAGTGTAAATGAACCATAAGTACCTGATAATCAAATACAATTTGTCTAAAAAATAAAATACTAGACATACATAAGTAGAAGGAAAAAAGGTAGATTCAAATCCAAGAGCTCACCCATTCTCTGAAATCATCATCACACGATCTTCATGTCAAATGGCAACAAATATTATTCTAGTCGGCACTAAAAAGGTACAGTTTTGTAGTATGAGTACCAAAGCTGTGAGTAGTTAGTAGGCATCCTCGATTGATAGAGATAAATCATGATACAAATATGATAAATACAAGATAAAATAACTAAGTCAAGGTAAAAGGGAAAACCTAGAAATAAATTCTAGTACCACTATGCATAAGTAAGTAAATGAATGCAAAAAGTAACATAAATATCACACCTTTATTACTACTAAATTTTCCCCATAAGCCAATAAATATGGAAATGGAAAAAACCTCAAGCAGCCCCTATAAGTTTGGAGGGTACAATCAAGATAAATAAATAACCTAATAACTAGAAATTTCCAATTATTATGTCATAACCAAGAATCCATCTGAACCATATCATACCATAATAATTCCCAAAATGGTGGACTTGAATCAGAACTCAATAGTATCATCATCATTACCACTATTTTCCAAAAGTGAATTTGAACACAATAGTATCATCATCGTTAACATCATTTACCCAACTGGAATAGGAACTTAATAGTACCATCATCATTAGCATCAATTGCTAGACTTGAAACAAAACTCAATAGTATCCTAATCATTACCATCTTTTGTAGGATATGAATTGAAACTCGATAGTAACTTTATAATTACCATCATTTTCTGGTATTGAATCAAAGCTTAATAGTATCAACAGGTCATATCAATAGACCATTTAAATAAACCATTACCATAAGACATATCATTAAATAAAAACAAATATCAACCGAAACTTATTTTGAATTAGCACTAATCCTCATCTACCGAACTAGCACAATTAATAAGCATTTATTATCTTTAATGTCCAAAAATTGGCATTAATAAGGGTATATCATGTGTAATTAAGTCTACATAGCTAACACAAGTCTTATCCTAAGGGGACAACTTCTATTCTCCAATATCTATTTTAGGAAAATTCTATCTTGGACTGGGATACAGTATCTAAATTTATTTTTAGATGCGAAACAAATCATAATTAGCCCTAAGATATTAGTTCTCCAAATAAGATGAGCAACTAAGTTAGTTGTTCCTAAATTATGATTTCATGATAACCTAAATAGTACAACTAACCTAAACAATTTCAACCGTACCTCCAACACTGAAATCCCACCTCATATCTAGCATAATATCTTAATCATAATTTGGAACAGCTCTATCCATGAAGAGCGTAAACATATACTATGTAGACTCTTAAAAAAAACTAAAGAATTTGGTAAACCACAAATATCCATTCCGAGAAGCTTTCGGAGGATGCGACACTATAAAAATCATAATCTACTCATCAAAACAAGAATAATCATGCCCATATTGCACTATTTTTCTTTGGGTCAGAAATCACGTCATAATCCCATGTAAGTCCTATTTATGAAATTACACTTTTTGAACATCCACAATGCCCCCTATGCTCAAGGAATATTTATCATAAAATTGGGTGAATTTTGAGCTCTAATGTTACTATAATTAAGCCACTAGTACTTTAGGAATTTTAGAAAATGTTGGAGGAATTAACCATAAAATTAATAGAAGATTACCATAAATTCAAAGAAGAAACGTGTAAATTAACTTTACCAAAGCTCCACAATCACCTATAATTGATTCTATGAGGAATTTCCACATCTCAGGGGTAAATATTCTAGAGAATAGTTGAAGAATGGTAAGAATTGGGCTAAGTGGGGTATTTATACTATTTCAAGGTATATGGATGACGCTTAAGAAAACACAGGTCCTCTTAAATGACCTAGTGCCGTTTTAGTGGCACTTTGGCATCGGAACAGGTACAACTTATTTTGTCCTTTGGCCTCTTAAGAGGTCATTGCTTATGTAGTAAGGGTGTTATTTAAGCAATGCTTTGCTGGACCAGCCTTACTAATTAAGCAGCTAACTGAGCTCTTTAGAGGACGTCTGCTTAAGCAATCCAAAAGGCCACTTAAATGGTTCACCCTCTTAAGTATCAAATTTTATTTAGGTTTTCATCAACCTCTCAAGATTCATACGGAATACTATATATGAATATAGACTATGATACCCTATCAAATCTGACATTCCAAACTAAATGATGCGGTAAAAAAATCTAATCGAGGTTATTTGGTTAAAATGTGGGTACCACACCCTTGTGTCTTTTTTCTTAACTTTCTTCCAGTAGCCGAAAATTAGTCTGGAAGCCGCCGTACATGAACAAAGGATCCACCTAACCTAAAATCAATAATATACTAGTGTTAGAATAGTTAGAATTGACATACAATGTCGTTTGATGAAATTTTTCACATGGTAGCCTATTTGAACCAACGAAGTCTTGAAAATAAGGAATTGGCTTTAAAAAACAAACGAACAGCTCGGTAACAAATCTCTCTGTTGCAATAGGTGATAATTTACTTTCGCCAGCTATAGAAAAACTCTAAAAGTAGAAAATGAGTGAAAATACAGAAAATGACCTAGAGGGTGATTACAATATCCACTACTTAAAAAACTTTGATGCGTGAAAGTAAAGGATTAGGATGTACCTAAAGCCTCGAACAGGTGAGTATACTAGTCCTACATATCTCTCTCGACCTCCTAATTAGCCTCCTATAATGGTCAATGTCTCCACTCAAGCGGAACTACTGAAATCTCTCTTGTGCACAACTATCTAATATTATAGGCAAATATGAGCACTAGCTACACCGCGAAGGTCAATAGCTCATCAAACTAAATTGAGTCCCATATAAGAAGATGATAAGGGTCATGAATGTATTGCTGCATCATAATAATATGGAAAACCGGATGGACCACGACAAAATTTAGGGGTAAGGCTAACTCAAAAGCCACCTCACTAACTTCACAAAGAATCTCAAAGAGTCCGATATATCTGGGGCTAAGCTTACCGTTCCTCCCAAACCTCATCACACTATTCATGGTCAATACATAAATGGATACTTGATCACAAACTCCAAATCATAAGGCAAAATGTCTATGATCTATATAAGACTTCTACCTACTCTAAGTTGTCAACAGCCGGTCTTGAATAAGAGTAACACTATCCAACAACTCTTGTAGCAAGTCAGTACCACAGGGTCTAACCTCACAGAACTCATACCACTCACTGTAATAATGACATCACCTCACATATAAAGCCTCAAAAGGTACTATCTTAATACTTAAGTGATAGATATTATTATATTCAAACTCCACCAAAGCATAGTGATGCTTCCAGTGACCTTCAAAATTTATAACATAGGCATCAGAGCATGTGCTCGAGAAACTAAATAGTTTTCTTTGAATGCCCATTAAGAAGGGGATAGAAAGATATACAAAGGTCCACTGGAATACAAAACTCCTCCTTAAAATATCTCTAAAAGCTAAAAGTGAATATTGTGTTGTGGTCTTGAATTATAGATATAGGAACACCATGTAAAAGGACTATGTCATTAGCAGAGATAAAAGATACCCTCTCAGTACTGAAGGACATCTGGATAGGAATGAAGTATGCCGATATAGTCAACCAATCAATAATAAAACCAAATACCATCAGAACCATGGGAATTACAGGGAAAACCATTTATAAAGTCCAAGTTAATCCATTTCTATTTCAACTTAGGAATGGGTAATCTCTTAATAAAACCATCAGGTCTTTGATGCTAGGTCTTGACCTACTAACAACATAGTTAACGATCTACAAAGTCTGCTATGTTTATCTTCTACCATATATCTCTTCATAGTACACCACTAATAATGTTGCCTCAAATCTCTATACATCTTGTATGTACCTAGGTGAATCAAACATCTAGAGTTTTATGACTTAAGCAAAATCAACTGAATCAAGTCATCAACCATCAAAACACAAATGCAACTATCAAATCTCAAGACACCCTTATAATCTATGGTAGCCCTCTTAGATTCACAACTCCACAACTGATCAAAAATGATGTAAAGCCTCGTATCCTTAAACAAACGACTCTAAATTTTCTCAAATAGCAATGACCTTGCCTTAACAATAGTAAGAATACCTTTATGGTCAGAAATATCAAGTTGCACTATCATGTTCTTTAAGGACTAAAAGTCCCATACCAACACCCTATGACAAACTTAAATACATGCCAAGATACCCATACTCACTACTATACGACTTAAGACGTCTGCTATAATATTTTTCTTTATCATTTGATACAAAATAGAAATGTCATAAGCCTTAAGAAACTCCATCCACATTTGCTACCAAGAATTAATCTCTCTATGGGTCATAAGATGATGAAGACTATCATGATCCATGATGATCTCACAATGCAAACCATAAAGATAATTGTTGTGCCGAAGCACACACACAAGTGTACGTAGTCTACCAAAGTAATATAGTGGCCTTAAAGAAAATGAGTATCGATCCCATATGGTTTAGTCATAATATACTATCAAGTTCTAGTTAAACTATTAATATTAAATCAACACAAAAACAACTATAGGAGTTTGAAAGTTATAACTTTATGTAAACTAAATAATGCAGTAAATCAATAATTTGAACAATTATAGGGAGAGACACAGGGTTAAGGATTTATGAACAATAATACTAAGATATAAACCTCATTGGTGAGGTTAATTTCATGGTTGTTGGTTCATGGATCAATGATAAAACTATGACCTTTGAGTCCTATAATAGATTATCTAACATAGACACCGTAAGTATATTGGTGAGCATGGATGCAAGAACTAAGTTAAAATAACTCATAATGCATCACATAATTGAACCAAATATAGAACATAAGTATATTACCATCCTAAGGTTAAATCATAACAGCATTCAAGTAAGTTTACGATCCTATTCTATTCATCTCATATTCTACCCTATCATTAATCCTTTTAGATTCATAATAGAGTTAAAAATGTATTCTGAGGGTTGAGAATCCTTGAAATAGTGATAAAAAGGAAATACAAAAAGCAAACAATGATAAAAAAACCATAACCAAATCAATTCATAACCATAATACTCATATTATTGGCCTTAACCCAGGAAAAAGGTGTTCAGCCACTAATGGATATATACGTAATCACAAGAGATGAATACATGATCAAATGCAAAACTATAATAATGTAATTAAAGAAAAACCCTAATAGAAGTTTTTGATCCTATCTACAGGATACAAGGTCATTCAAAAGTTTTTACAATAGAGTTAAGGTGTCCTATTTATAGGAGGACAAAGCTGACCGATTTTAACATAGGGGCATGCCATACCCTTATCGTGTGGCCTAGGTTAGTTCCATTCCACTGTAATGCTAGTTCACTGTAATGTGCTATCCAAAATTATTCCATGGGTTTACAATAGCCCCATCATTCCAACTAGGCAGTGTGGCATGCCAATGACTCACAAACATCCTAAATCGCACATTTGTCCCGTGCTTTTTGTTTTTTGTTGTGTTGTTTTCACTTGATTTCAGATTTTGTATCTTCTATATATCATATTTATAAAATCAAAAACTATCCTATAAAATCTAACACCACATGTTAGAGATCCGAACAATAAACAATCCAAGATGATGAACTAGTAAAGGACTTAGCTCTTAGAGGACTAGTTTTGTTCATTGAACTTTAACTTTATGTTTTGACTCCAAACTCATTATGAATACATATTAAACAATATATTTAAATAAATTAAAACTTATATGCTTATTTATAAACCAATTAAATTACTAAGCACAATAGAAGTCCTGAAAACTAAGATATATAAGCATAGATAACAATACTGAGGTGAATAAATCCACCTATGATCATCACCCCATATTTAACGCCCTATTCATCCCCCAAAAACTCTTATCTTAAGTATCAAGATATTGAGAAGACTCCAATACTACTACAAAAAAAGAACTTAATCTATCACTACAATGAATACACACATAGCAAGTTTCATACACAAGCATGTCTAATACAATTGAGAACACAATAATACTACTTCAAAACAACCTAACCTCAAGAATTGACTCACCAATTTTTGAAATCTCATTCATATTAATCAATCATAATGATTATACAAATAACCCAACTCTTATCCAACATGTGCAATCACCATAAGAGAGTTATTTGTTATTACTCACATAGATGCAATTATAACAAGAATAGGTATAAGAATCAAATGATAGTCACTCTTTGTAACACCCCAAATTTTTTCCTCTAAAAAATCCCTGAGTTTTGAGTTTACTGCTCAAACCATGACTTACCTTATGAGTCATAATGCATTCATATGGGTCATAGGACTAAAATCGTTGACTGACATGTACGGTTTGTCTAGGTTAATTCTCTGACCACGACTTGTCCCTTATAATTTGTGAAGATTGTATATGAACCTTATCTTGTAAATCTTAGCCTCACTAGAATGGGGGCCCGTTGATTCTATTCTGAATATGACTTAGGCCCTATGATTCGTAGGGTCATAATAAAAGTAGTATGGTATTAGTCGTGAAGTAAGCATTGAGGAGGCCCCATGTTTTTGTCTAGGCTACAATTCATGGTGACGAATCATAATGTGTCCTCACAAGTCCTAGGTTGATTCATCGTAACTGGCGAACACTTTTAAACTTTTTATTAAGGGCACATTAGAAATCTTCATCTTTCCCCACTTAAGACCCATGGCCATAAAATACCTTGCGGACCCTATTTCCATCCTTTATCAATCAAATAAAACTCCAATAAACTCTCAAATCAGTAAGTTAAGAAGACCTAGGGTATCAAAGAGATTAATAATTAGAGCTTCCAAGGATTGATTTCTCTCCAAGATTCTTTATATCTTAGGCATATTACTCTTTCATAAATGTTGATTTATTAAATTATGTGTTTTAAATTGTTATTCAAGTAGGTTTTAATGTTTTCTTCGAAATGTGGTTTGAGGGTTTTGAATGATAGTTTTTCTTAAATGATATTCCTATAGTTTATGTGTTAATTTTTATGCTTTAATAATGGTTTTGAACAGGTTGGGTGCATGGGTAAGATGAATAAACTAAGGGGTTGTGGATTCTCCCAATTATGTTAATTTTGATAATTTAATTAGTGATAATATCAACCTAATCTTGTAAAGCATGTTTTGAACATGTGAATATATACATTGAAAATTCCCTTAGAACTATTGTATTGCTAAAAAGGCTAAAGAACCAAAGTTGATTTAATAAACAAAGAAGGTTGTGACAGTCCCCTACACCAATTTAATAAACAATAGAGGTCGAGGTATTTCCCCAAGTAATGGAATTGAAATGGTATGATTATAAGCTTTCAAGAGTAGTTGGTATAATGATACCAATTGTTTATGTCTGGCATATATTATTTGTTCAGTGAATGGGAATATGTGAAACATATTTTAATTGGACTTAAAGGAGGTTGTGTAACTAGGAACATCAAGTGGAGGAACGAAGGGACCAATACTGGAAGCTCTATTTTCTAGCTTGGATGTCTAAATGGTCGAGTGTTCAATTCACCCTTGATTTATGACCAGGTGTTCTTATCACCCTTTATATTTGACTGACTGTTTGAGTCACCCTTGGTGCATATGCATACATAATTATTATTTAGTTCATGTGGCTAACATGAACTTGGTCTCTTTAAGAAGGGGGAACTGGGCATATATAGACAATGGGTGCCTTTTAATGATAGTTAAGCTATATAACCCAACCTAATATTTAAAAGATCATTCTATGACTTTTTCACTATCCCGACATGTTATGAATATATGTATATGCATATGGTTATGTGCATTGGCTTGAAATGATTTTGAATTGTTCTTTTATGGCATTACTTTATCCCCTTCCCTAAGTTATATGCTACCGCTCACCCCTCTAACCATATTTGGATATTTTATCCCTATGCAATGCTGGCACCGAAGACACCTCTACTTTTCCTATGTAGTGATAGGATTTCTGGGTTGTCAGCAATCAGCTTTGAAGTTGTGAGCTTCTATCCTCTGGAGGGGCTATCATTTTGAAGTCTTATTTTATTTTAGTATTAGACAACATGTATTGGACTCTTTTGGCTATAGTCGTGTAATGACCCATTTCTATAGTTCCACTTATTTTATTTTGTAGAGCTTTTCCATAGTTTCCCCATGTAATTTATGACTCGCAGAACTAATTGTTCTGTTACCAAATGATTTATTTGGTTTTTAGAGCCAATTACCTATTTAGAAATTTTTGTTCGTTCCAAATGAACACTAAATCAAAACATTAGTAAAACAATCTCAGATGTGAATTCCAACTGTGCTAGCAGCTCTAGAATATTGATTTTAGGCTAGGTAGACCTTTGTTTTGGGTCCTATTGCACCAACCCCATTTTGACCCATTAGTTGAAAATTCAAAATATTGGAAGAAATTGGTGTGGGCATAAAATTGGTAAAAATATCACTAGATTAAAAGTATGACTTCACTAATTTATCTGAAACATCGATTTTAGTGGGGTTACATATTTTATTTGCAAGAATTAGAGTCTGAATATGTTCTAGTGGTCAAAAATAAAATTTAGACTTTGTTGCACTAGAGCAAGGCTATCAACGCCCACATCTTAGTGGTCGCACCATGTTGATCACAGCACCTATGATGGGAATCGTGGTACCTCTATACCTAGAGGGGCTATAGGACTTTTGGTCATGAACTCGGTATGAATCCTTTATTTTTATGCTTGAATTTCTTCAATGTTTTACCAAAACCCTATTAGAACAAAGGCTTTATTTTAGCCCAAATAAACATGGTTTTCACTTTTTTATTGAGGGTTATGATTCCCTAATGAGGTATGAACATTGGGTTTATCTCAAAAATGTGTTTCTATATTTAGGACCCACTTAGGGGTTTTGGTGTTATTTTTTATCCCGAAGCACAATAGTGCAATATGTGTATCAACATTCTCATAAAGAAATATATAATATGTTTTTGATAATGTGGCTCCTTAAAGAAGCTCCTCAGAAAGGGAAAAGTGAAGGTCTAGCGTATTATTGAGCATTGTTTAGGTTTAAGGTAGGCTAGGCTTACTGCTTGAAAGATTGGGCTTTATTTTTATATATTATAATTTCTTGTTAGATTGGGATGGATTTTATGTATTGGATTGATGAAATGTAAGACATGGTCTAGTTGGAACATTTAGTCTATGTGAATCTTAGAATTGAATAACTTGACTTGTTTCCCATTGTGTTAGGTGGAATAGACTTCATTACTAATGTTTAGCATGAGAGTGTCTAAAAATACTCAATATTAGGTAAATTTATCTAGTTACTCATACTTAGGGTAAGTTGGACTTAGTTTCTAATAGTAATGAAGGTTTCCTTAGTTCCATTGGACTTAGTAAAAGTGCTTGAGTAGGATATCTACTTTAGGGCTTATCATGGCTTGCTTTACATCTATAAGTTGACTTGGATACCATAGCCTAGTATGGGGTAGAAATTTAGTTAGAATGCATTCGGGGATTTAGATGTTATCTTGTTTACCCACCTTAAGTCAAGACTTATGATTAGTTCCCTGAACACTTATGCTTAGTAATTGACTAGTGAATCACCCTTTAAGGAAATTTTGATGATACTAAGTATATGCTGGTTAGGAGAAATGGAATTGAGAATTATGCCCTAGTAATTATGCCTTGTATAACTTATTGGCTAAAGTTAAAGTAAGATACTAATTATGTTATTATGATTAACTATTGTTTAGGCTAATGAACATGCTATTAAATGAGCTCTTAACTATAATATGACCTAAGCCATAAATAATGTTATTAAATACGCTATGAATATGATATATATATGTCATGCTTTATCCATTGTTCATACTAATGATAAGTTATCATTAGGCCAATAGTGGGCCAATGATTATGAAACTAATGGGCTATTGTTCACGTTAATTCATATAGTTATGTCTGTGTTCCAAATGCTTAGATTATGAATTATAGTGATTTCATTTGAAGTGATGTAAATGAATGTTGACCAAATTATCTAATGTTATGTGTGCCTATGGATTATTTTATTAATTAAGACGAAGACTATGTTATCATATGGACAATTGACTAGACTACTATTTCGGGACTTGGGATATGATATTACCCATTTATGTCTTTGTCAAGTAACCAAACTATTATTGTTGCTAGAAATCCCTCTTGTTGCTAATATTGTGAGTATTGATACAAAGGGACTAGAAGGTATATTCATTGACTACATGAGAAGATATTTTACTAATTACGTTGAACTCGTTAATTCTTTTAAATATTCATGCTATATATATTGATATATTTATGGATAATCTGTCCTTGATAAAAAATCATGAGATGTGATGGTATACTTCTCCTTAATTCTCATTTACTTTATTCCTCTTGGGGCTTGTCATTTACATAACTTTTCATTAACTTTAGCGGTAGTAGGGCTCAGTTTTTATTATTGATTTATTGGTTATATGATGATACACGACAAGTCAAAGGATATGTTGATGAGATAATGCTGCCTGGAAAGGCCGAAGGATATATTTATGATATGTTGATGCCTAAAAAAGTCGTAACATATATTAATGATATGATTATGGATGACAAGGCTGGAGGATATTATGATGATATATTTATACCCGGCAAGGCTGGAGGATATTGTGAGTATACTCTGTGCGGCTGGATGATATTGTAATGTTATGATGAAACTCGGTGTGACCGGAGGATATTTTGGTTTTTATTGACACATAGCAAGGCCTGAGATACTATGATATTGTGATAATGCCTAGAAAGGCCAGAGGATGACTATTAATATGCCGATATGTACATCTACCGAATTGAACCTGGCCAGCCCTATGTATGGAAATTATATGTTATATATACTCTTGTATAGTTGGGTAAATTTTTGGTAATAGAAATGTCGATAATAGTCTTTTATTGAGTTAAGGTATTAAGAAGTAGTGTTGGTGATTTATGGTTGAAAGATATTTAGTGGTGGATATTTCTTAAGTGGCTAATATTGACTAGTGGATTCGTGTACCTTAGTGATAAAGAGGCCTAGTGGCATTGATGTCTATTGATAGGGCTGATTAACTTATTATGTTTGTGTAAGACCCCGTAAAAGTCTAAGTCAAATTAAGCTCCTTAAAGCTCTATTAAAGATCCAACACTTAGAAAACTTTGGCCAAGTGTTAAGGACTTAGTCTCATTTTAAACCTTGGAACTTTATGAATTTATTTCATGACCTTCTTGACCTCCGTTTGTCGATTTTCAAGTTGATTCATGATGGGGAAAGTCAATAGTACATCTCGGGTGAGTTTTGGGATTTTTTGGATAGCATAAGGGCAAGGTTGGTTGCCTAAAATAGTGAAGTCTCGCGATAGCCCAACGTCGCAAGGTCCAGCCCCATTTCTAGAGGTAGCGTCGTGAGGGCCAGTTCATTTTTCTGTGGGTCGCGTCGCGAGGCGAATCCTATTTTGCATAAATTTTATTATGATTTTGGGGGTAAAAAGGTCATTTCTCCCACCCTATTCAGCCCTAAAACACGAAATTAATCCCTAAATAACCTAAATATTTCATTATTCACTCAAGTTTCTCCAAAGTTCATCATTCTCTCTCAAAAGAAAGAAACATTAGTTTCAAAATTTTAGGACAAGGCTCAAGGATTCCTTCAAGAACCCTTAAGGATTTACGTTTTAAGGTATGTTAAGTTTTGATTCATCGGTTCCTTTCACCCATGCTGCTCAAGAAACCCTTTCAAAAATATAAATTTTGAATCATATCCATGTTTATGTTGTCGTATGATTACCAAGGTGAAATCTTTAATACATATAATGAATTATTTTAGCATGTGGATGGAATTCTTGTATTTGAAGTGAAAAATATTACCATGACATATTATTTTAATGTTCATGCCGAAGCCTCAAGTTATGCATGCAGGGTGCTTGCTAAAATGCCCAAAAGAATAAGAGTTATGCTTTATGACTCAATTGTGACCAAATTAATGAATCCATGCTTTACCCTTATGTTCACAATCACCTCCATGTTACTGTTATGCTTTGTAATTATTTGTTGGAATTCTCATGAGATTAGACTTACAAAATTATGACATGTTTATATGTATTCCTATTCATGTGTAGTCTAATGACATACAAATACTTTATGAAAATACCCAACGATTGTACTATGAATTGTTGACTATGGTCATGTATTCAAGAAGTGTCATGTCTTGTCAGTTTCATGCCATTGAGTCCTAGGGATACTTGTACCCAACAATTTAGCTGTGTTCTTAGAGCCAGCATCAATTTTCAAGATGCTCTCAGTTAAGCCATGATCAGTAGAATTCAGTCAGTCATATGACTCAGGAAAAAATAAGTAAATTCAGTACTAGTCCATTCCTACTTAGTAATCTCAGTAAACTCAGTTAGTTAACAGAACTCAATAGTATTTCGTTAGTCAACGGAATTCAGTGAACTTAGTATAATCAGTTCCGTGTCTATTCAGTTGGTAGTAGGATTCGGCACCGAGATAACCCAAGGATGGGAACTCACCTGCCAGCAGAGGGTGTGATTCTTAGAAACAATTCATGCATTCTAGAACTACGCAGCCAGTGTACGCTGAGACATCAAACACCTATCAGATGAGGGTTGATGATGTGGATTAACCTATCAGATGAGGGTCCCACCGTTCTTCTTAGAGTACCTGCCCGATCAGGGACACTCACAGTTTGTCCTTACTAGTGGCGTGGTATTGACACCCTTCTAATTAGGGCTACAGATTGGACCCTAACTCAGTTATATTGATTTATTCGGGGCATGCCGGTTAGATGACTACCTCACACAGTCTCAGTCTTAGTCTTTATAATAGAACTCAGATGTTCTATAGATTTTACGACTGTCAGATACCATCACTCAGCTCTGTACAAAACTCAGCTTGTTCTATCAGAATCGAGGCTGTCAGATACGGTTAATCAGTAAATAGCATATTAGTTATCAGTATGTATGTTATTAGTATATTTAGTATTCAAAATCCTCACATTCTCAGTTACAGTTATGTATTCATGCATGTATTCTTAGGAAGTCATATTCATGTTATTATATAGTTATAGTTCATGCATATGAACCCCATGCATTTATCCTCACCTCACTTTGCATACCAGTACATTCACACGTACTGACTAATAATTTTCTTTTCCGCTATGGTGTTTTATACCATAGGTTCGGATACTCAGGTTCTCGATCGTGCATAGGAAGCTTCAGGTCTCAGTCAACAGAAGTAGACTAGAAGTGAGTCCTTATTATGTAAGTATATTTTATCATTTCAGTATTTCAGTACTTAGTTTATTTTAGCAGTTGGAGTTAGTTGGGGACATGTCCTATCAATTCCTTATACAGATAGTTTAGTGGCTTTCAAACTAGATATTCAGACTTCAGTATGTTTAGTATTTATATTTCAGTTTGTTTTGGTATTGTTATACCACATACTTCAGTATTATTTTTGTTATTTGGACCTTATGGTAGTTCAACTCATTATTTCGCATATGATTACAATGTTAAAGTACAAATATTCTAGCAGATCTAAGTCATGGATTAGCTTGTTATCCTTTGAGATTATGCGCACCATGTAGCATCTGGGATTCAGAATCTGGGGTGTTACAAACCTTGTATCAGAGCCTAAGGTTCAATAGAGTCCTAGGAAGTCTGAAATCCATAACTAGTAGAGTCTTGTGCATTGGTGTTTTGTGCACCACATTTATGTACAGGAGGCTATAAGATGCTTAGGAATATTTTTCCTTCTTTCAGTATTCATGTTATGCCAGTGAGCATGAGGTTACACTTAACTGTTAGTATAATCTATTTCTCTCTTTTCATTTATAGTACATGCCTCCCAAAAGAAGAAATAGAAATTAGTCAGCCCCTCAGCCCATCCAAGCAGATCCCCTGGACGAACATATTTCTCATGCAGAGTTTAGAGATGCATTCTCCACTCTTGCTAATTTAGTTATTGCTTAGAAAGAACGGGCAGCTGTTGTTCCGGCTAACCTAGTGGCCAATACTACTACATCTAGGATTTTGGACTTAACCCGGATGAATTCTCTATCTATTTTTGAGTCTAAGTCAGATGAGGACCCTTAGGAATTCCTTGGTCAAGTCTAGAAGGTTAAAAATATCATGGGGATTACTGCTAGTGAGAGTTATAAGCTATCTAAATATCAGTTGTAGGATGTGGCTCATAATGGTTCAAGCATTACAAAGTAGAGAGGGCTATAAATGTAGGTCCTATTGAGTGAGAGGAGTTTGCCACTGCCTTCTAAGATAGATTCTTTCCCCTAGAGATAAGGGAAGCTAAGGTGTTAGAGTTTATCAACCTCAGGCAGGGGAAAATAATGGTGAAAGTGTATTCTCTTAAGTTTACTCAATTAGCTAGATATGCTCCTCATATGGTGGCAGATAACAGGGCTAAGATGAGTAAGTTTGTTTCTAGGGTGAATGATAGTGTGCTCAAGAAGTGCAGGACCTCCATGTTGATTATTGGGATGGACATAGCCAGGCTTATGATCTATTCTCAATAGATAGAGGAGCAAAAGATTAAGGAGAGGGAAAATCAAAATAAGAGAGCTAGTACAGGAAGCTTCAATTTTAGTCAGGGAGGCAACCATTCTCAGTTATGCCTAAAGTCATCTGTTCTAGCTCCTTCCTCAACCAGTGCTCCAGTTCCTAAGTTCAGGAATGGTAATCAAGATAGGGCGCTAGGATCTCAATCTTAGGGAAGAGGTAGCAGTTCTCGAATCAATCCTCTTTGTCAGACTTGTGGCAAGAACCACAAGGGTATTTGCAGAGCTGGTAGTGATGTATGTTTCGGATATGGTAAGCCAGGCCACAGAATCAGAGATTTTCCTCAATCGGGTATTCAGTGTCAGCAGAATATTCCTTAGCTCAGTTCGGTTGCTTGAATCAGCAGGGTGCCACTTCCAGTGTAACCAGTGGGCAGCGCCCAAATAGACTCTACGTTCTTCAGTCCCGATAGGATCAGGAAAATTCTCCTAATGTGATCACTAGTACATTACAGATCTTTCATGTACATGTTTGTGCTTTACTAGATACAAGAGTTTCATTGTCTTTTTTAACTCCTTATATAGTAGTTGATTTCAGAGTCAGTCCTAAAATTCTAGCAAAGCCTTTCTCAGTCTCTACCCTAGTGGGTAAAACCATTATAGCTCTGTGGGTATACAGGAACTATCCGATTATGATATCTCAGAAAGTCACTTCAGTAGACTTAGACAAATAGAGATGACCTATTTTGATGTCATTCTCGGCATGGATTGGATTCATTCCTACTATGCTACAGTCGACTGCAGAAACAGAGTGGTCTAATTTCAGTTTTCGAATAAACCAATCCTAGAGTGGAAGGGTAGTACTTCAGCATTCAGGGGTCAGTTTGATTCTTACCTACGGGCTAGGAAAATGATATCTAAGGGATGCGTCTATCATCTTGTTTGAGTTAAGGACACTAGTTCTGAAACTCCCAGTCATGAATCAGTCCCATTAGTGAGTGAATATTCAGATGTCTTTCCCGAAGATCTTCCAGGAATTCCTCCCAAAGGAAAATAGACTTCGGCATTGACCTTCTTCCAGATACTCAGCCTATCTCTATTCTTCCATATAGAATGGAACCAATAGAACTCAGAGAATTGAAAGAATAGTTAAAGGATCTCCTAGACAAGGGATTCATCAAACCTAGTGTGTCCTTATTAGGTGCACCATTCTTATTCATGCGCAAGAAAGACAGTTCTCTCAGAATGTGTATAGATTACTTTCATTTCAACAAAGTTACAATCAAGAACAAGTATCCACTTCCCAGAATCGATGTCTTGTTTAACCAACTCTAGGGCACCAGTTACTTCTCAAAGATAGACCACATATCAGGCTATCATTAGCTCAGAGTCAAAGAATATTTAATTTTGAAAACATCTTTCCAAACTCGGTATGGTCATTTTGAATTCTTAGTCATGTCATTTGGTCTTACAAATTCCCCAGTCGCTTTCAGGGACTTGATTAATCGAGATTTTAAGAAGTACTTGGACATGTTCATCATAGTATTCATAGATGACATTCTTGTCTATTCTCGCAATGAGCATGATCATACAGACCATCTGAGAATCGTATTGCAGACTCTAAGAATCATCAATTATTTGCCAAATTCAGTAAGTGAAAATTTTGGCTAAGGTCGGTAGCATTTCTTGGTCATATCATTTTTTATGATGGCATTAGGGTTGATCCTCAAAAGACCGAAGTAGTAAGAAACTATCCTCGCCCTATCATTCCATCAGATATCAGGAGTTTCTATGGTCAGGATAGCTATTACAGAGGGTTTGTTGAGGGATTTTCATCTATTGCATCCTTTATATCCAGATTGACTTAGAAAAAGGTCAAGTTTCAGTGGTCAGATCCTTGCGAGAAAAGTTTTCAGGAGTTGAAGACTCGAATCACCTTAGCTCTAGTTTTTTCTCTTCCAGATGGTTCAAATGGATTCATAGTGTACTGTTATACATCCAAATTGGGTTTGGATTGTGTCCTCATGCATCATGGTAAGGACATAGCCTATGCCTCCAGACAGCTTAAACCCCATGAGAATAATTATCCAACTCATGATCTTGAGTTAGCAACCATAGTTTTTACCTTAAAGATTTGCAGGCATTACATGTATGGGGTGCATGTAGATGTGTTCACAGATCACAAAAGCCTTCAGTACATATTCTCTCAGAAATATCTTAACCTCCATCAAATAAGGTTGTTAGATCTTTTGAAAGACTACGACATGAGTGTACTTTACCATCCGAGAAAGGACAATGTAGTGGCCGATGCTCTTAGTAAAGTGTCTATTGGTAGTGTTTCTCATGTTGAGGAAAGTAAAAAAAAAGTAGCTTAGTAGTCCATTATCTTGCCCGACTAGGTATCTGCTTAGTAGATTCAGAAAAAGGTTCCATATGGGTTCAGAAAAGTTCAGAATCATCTCTAGTTTCTGAAGTTAAAGAAAAGCAAGATAGAGATCCTTGTCTAGTCAAGTTGAAAGAATCAGTCAAGGATTAGAAGGTTGATGTTTTCTCCCAAGAGGGAGATGGTGTATTGAATTGTCAGGGTCATCTGTGTGTGATAGGTGTTGATGACTTAAGGCAGCGAATTCTTGCAGAAGTGCATGGTGCACGTTACTCAATTAATTAAGGTGCCACTAAGATGTACCGTAATTTGCGAGAGATCTATTGGTGGAGTGGAATAAAAAGAGATATTACAGAGTTTGTGGCTAAGTGCTCAACATGTCTTCAGGTTAAGGTTGAACATCAGAAGCCTAGTGGGTCCATGCATGAGTTCAATATTCCCACTTGGAAGTTGGAATAAGTGAACATGGACATTGTGATGGCTTTGCCTTACACTCATCATCAGCATGATTCAGTTTGGGTCATTGCAGACAGGATGACCAAATCAACTTATTTTCTTCCAGTCAAAACTTTTTATTCAATCGAGGACTATGCCAAACTCTATATTAGGGAGTTAATCAGATTGCATGGTGTTCCATTATCCATTGTCTCAAATAGAGGTACCCAATTTGCCTCTTACTTTTGGAAAACATTCTAAAAAGGTCTTGGTACCCTATTTCATCTCAGTACAACCTTTCATCCTCTGAAAGATGGTCAAGAAGAAAGGACCATTTAGACCTATGAAGATAAGATAAGTGTGTGTGCAATTGATTTCAGAGGTAGTTGGGATGACCACTTGCCTTTGATTGAGTTTGCATACAATAACATCTACCATTCAAGTATTCAGATGGCTCAATTTGAAGATCTATATGGTAGGATATGCAGATATTCAATCGGTTAGTTTGAAATCGGTGAGGCTGCTGTGATAGGGCCTGACTTGGTATTCGACACCTTAGAGAAAATTCAGTTGATCAGAGAATAGCTCAAGACAGCTCAGAGCTAACAGAAATCATACGCAGATGTGCGAAGAAAGAATCTTGAGTTAAAGATTGGTTATCATTTGTACATAAGAATCTCTCCCATGAAGGGAGTAAAGTGATTCGACAAGAAGGGAAATCTCAATCCCCAATATATTAGTCCATGCAAAATTCTCAGTCGCTTCGACAAAGTAGACTATGAGCTCGAGTTTCCTTCAAATCTAGCTTAGGTGCATCCAGTCTTTCATGTCTCCTTACTTAAGAAGTGTATAGGGGACCCAACAGTTATAGTCCCTATAGAGGGCATAGACATTTAAAATAGTTCCTCTTTTGAAGAGGTTCTTGTCGAAGTCATTGACTATTAGATTCGCAGACTGAGAAACAAAGAAGTCCCTCTACTTAAAGTTCTTTGGCAAAATTAGTCCATTAAGGGAGCTACTTAGGAAGAAGAAGCAGATATGTGGACCAAGAATCCTCACCTCTTCTCCACTAACATAGACTCAGCCCAAGGTAATAGCATTCCTCAAGCTTATTCGGTTTCATGTTCAGATTTTAGTTACAAACCAATTTCACGCTCAGATTCCCATCATAAACTTGGTATCAAATACCATTGCATATTCAGTCATATGTTCATGCATCAAATCAGTTATTTATTAATGCATCAGATATGCATTCTCCTTTTGAGAAACTCAGTTTATCAAAAATATCAATCATGCATTCATGAGTATGTTTAGCCATGAATCCATGCATCATATATGCATATTCGATATGAGTTCCACAAAATTAGTCATGCCAGTTATGTAATCATGTTTCAGTTGTTCATGTTCAGCGAATACTTAAATTATCATTTCTCTCTCTCAGTCAGTCTTATTCAAATATAAATGTTCATATGGGGGACATATTGTAAGACCCCATAAAAGTCTAAGTCAAATTAATTTCCTTAAAGATCTATAAAAGATCCAACACTTAGAAAATTTTGTCCAAGTTTTAAGGATTTAGTCTCATTTTAAGCCTTAGAACTCCGAGGATTTATTTCATGACCTTTCTGACCTCCATTTGTCAATTTTTAAGTTGATTCATGATGGGGAAAGTCAATAGTGCATCACGGTTAGTTTTGAGATTTTTCGGATAGCATAAGGGCAAGTTTGGTTGCCCAAAACAGTGAAATCTCGCGATAGCCCCGCGTCGCGAGGTCCAGTCCAGTTTCTAGATGTCACGTTGCAAAGTCCAGTTCACATTTTTGTGGGTCACGTCGAAAGGCCAATCCCTTTTTGTAGAAATTTTACTACGGGTTTTGGGGGTAAAGGGGTCATTTCTCCCACCCTATTGAGCTCTAAAACACGAAATAAATCCCTAAATAAACTAAATATTTAATTATTCACTAAAGTTTCCCCAAAGTTCATCATTCTCTCTCAAAATCAAGAAACCCTAATTTCAAAATTTTAGGAAAAGGCTTAAGGATTCCTTCAAGAACCCTTAAGGATTTACGTTCTAAGGTATGTAAAGCGTTGATTCATGGGTTCCTTTCACCCATGAAGCTCAAGAAACCCTTTTAAAAATACAAATTTTGAATTCCATGTTATGAATTGAATCATATCCATGTTTATGTTGTTGTATGATTACCAAGTTGAAATATTTAATATATATAATGAATTGTGTTAGCATGAGGATGGAATTCTGGTATTTGAAGTGAAAAATGTTTCCATAATGTATTATTCTAATGTTAATGCCTAAGACTCAAGTTATGCATGCAAGGTGTTTGCTAAAATGCCCAAAAGAATAAGAATTATGCTTTATGACTCAATTGTGACCAAATTGATGGATTCATGTTTTACCTTTATGTTCACAATGAACTCCATATTATTGTTATTCATTGTAATGGTTTGGTGGAATGCTTATGAGATTAGACTTACGAAATTATGACATGATTATATGTATTCCAATTCATGTGTAAGCTTATGAAATTCAAATACTTTATGAAAATCCCCAATGGTTGTACTATGAATTGTTGACTATGGTCATGTGTTATAGAAGTGTCATGTCTTGTCAGATTTATGCCATCGAGTCCTCGGGGTACTTGTACTCGACAAATTAACTGTGTTCCATGAGACAGTGTCAGTTTTCAAGATGCTCTTAGTCAAGCCATGATCAGTAGAATTCAGCCAGTCACATGACTCAGGAAAACCTTAGTAAATTCAGTCACAATACAGTCCTACTCAGTAATCTTAGTAAACTAAGTTAGTTAATAGAACTCAGAAGTATTCCGTCAGTAAACAAAATTCTGTTAATTCAGTCTAGTTCAGCTCAGTATAATCAGTTCAGTATCTATTAAGTTGGGAGTACGATTCAACATCGAGTGAACCCAAGAATGGGAACTCACCTGCTAGCAGAGGGTGTGATTCTTAGAAGCAGTCCTTGCTTTCCAGAACTACATAGACAATATAGGTTGAGACATTAAAAACTCATCAGATAAGGGTTGATAGGGTGGCTTAACTTATCGGATGAGGTTCCTACCATTCTCCTTAGAGTACCTGCCAGATGAAGGATACTCACAGTTTGTCCTTACTAGTGGCATAGTATCGATACCCTTCTAATTGAGGTTATATATTTGTCCCCAACTTAGCTATATTAATTTATTTGGGGAATGTTGGTTAGATGACTATCTCCCACAGTCTCAGTCTCAGTCTTTAGAATAGAACTCAGATAGTTCTATAAATTTCAAGACTGTCAGATATAATCACTCAGCTCAGTACGAAACTCAGCTAGTTCCATCAGTATTAAGGCTATCAGATATAGTCACTCAGTAAATAGCATATTAGTTATCAGTATGCACGTTATCAGTATATTCAGTATTCAGAATCCTCACGATCTCAGTTACAGTTATGTAATCATGTATGTATTCTCATGCAGTCATATTTATGTTATTAGACAGTTATAGTACATGAATAAGAACCCCATGCATTTATCCTTACCTCACCTTGCATACCAGTATATTCACATATACTGATGCATACTTTTCTTTTGTGCTATGGTGTTTTATACCATAGGTTCGGACGCTCAGGTTCTCGATCGTGCACAGGCCGCTTCAAGTTTTAGTTTGCAGCAGTAGACTAGCAGTGATTCCTCATCATGCAAGGATACTTTATCATTTCATTATTTTAGTACTTAGATTATTTCAGCAGTTGGAGTTATTTGGGGACATGTCCCATCAACCCTTATTCAGATAGTTTAGAGGATTTTAGACTAGATACTCAGACTTCAGCATGTTTTGTATATATATTTCAGTTTGTTTTGGTATTGTTATACCACATACTTCAGTATTATTTCAGTTATTTGGACCTTATGGTAGTTAAGACCATTATTTCATATCTGATTACAGTGTTAATGTACAGATATTGCAGCAGGTACCTATCATGGGTTATCTTGTGGTCCTTCGAGATTATGAGCACCGTGTAGCATCTGGGATTCAGAATTTGAAGCGTTACAGTTGGTTTTTGATAATGGACTTCGTGATGGAGATAATTTATTTCTATTGATGACTAAGTTTATTATGTTTATTAGTCACTAAACAAGGATTCATGGATTAATGATGCTAATTAAAAAATATTTTAATTGATATAAGAATAGTGAATAAGTGGCGACTAGTGGTCATTTTATTAATGGTGACTAGTGGGATTATTTAGGCTAGAAATAAATATTTGTTAATTATCGAATATAGTCTAGTGATGAATCTATACTAGATGCTTCGTATTTTCTAGTCAGTAAATAATGGTTAGCTGTTGAACCTTGAATAGTGATTATGTGATAAAAACTGGATAGAAAATAATTAGGGGTTGTATGATAGATAACTAGTGAGTAATTGGTTTAGTAATAAGCATGGCTAACAAATAATGAGTGAATTGTGTGTATTGATGAGATAGGTGCCTATATGATGGTACAGTTAGGTTTATAAGTATATTGGTATATGATACACCGTTACAAGTATTGATGATGATTATGTATGATGGAAAATTGCCTTGTTTATGGATTTTAACATGTTTTCTATCTTTTCGATTACAGTTATGTCCATGAGTGGCTAAGAGAACTTTTTTGAGGTTAAGACCAAGAACATGTGTACTATTTCTTTGAATTGATTTGGTTTTGATTGATTATAATATTTTGTTGTTTATTTATCCTTCTTATCACTATTTTAATGAGTATATAACCTTAAAATACATCTATTTTCACCTTTTTATCCCGAGAGGAGGAACAAAAGGATAGAACTTGGGGGTTATAGAATAGGATTATAATCTTCTACAGAATGAAGTTATAATTTGAATTAAGAAATGATATATACCTACGTGACCTATTTGATTCATTACATGATTAAATATAATTGTATTTAGCTTAGTTCTCACATCTCCACCAAACAATGTAGTTGTGGGTCTAAGTTAGATAGAAGATTAGAGCCTTAAGAGACCATGATCATAATATCAACCCCTCATTAACAAAGATAATAAACTTAACCAATGACGTTCAATAGCATAGTATAATTGTTCGTAGGTCTTTAACCCTGGGTTTCACCCCATTGATTGTCCAAGATCTTTAGTTTGCTGCATTAGTTACTTAACATTCAATCTATAACTCACAAACTCTCATAGTTAGGCATGCACTAATTAAATCTCAATAGTGACTAGATTGGATAGTTGTTAAAACAAGTTTTTGATGGATCGATATTCAGCTTTATTTAAGGCTATTGTATTACTTGTTGAGATCACGTACACTTGCGTGTGCTCTTGGACGCAAAAAGTTTTTGGCGCTGTTGCCGGGGACTTGAAATAAGGCATCTATCTTATTTTTAGTTTACCTATATTAAGTTGCACGTAGTTTAGTATTTTATCTTTTTTGTTTCTTTTACATTTTTTTTTTGCACTTCTTGATATGTTAGCCTAGAATAGATGGTTTTTGGGTGGTGATGATTCTTTTTAGTTTTGTGGAGGACCCCACCAGGTGAGTATTTGTCCAAATTTTTATGGAAGTACTTGGATGGGACCATTCTAATTTGAGGGGGATACTACCCTATATGTTCATTAAAAAAAATATCAGGTACAAGAATTTCTTGATATTGACATTGAGAATGTGAATATGTGTAAGTGTGTTATGGATGATGTAAATTTTGAAGTGGAATTAGTTGGGCCTCATTCAGAGCACTTTTCTACATTATGTTTAGATGATGACATGTCAATGGAGTCATTTGAAATAGTGGAATAGTATGAACAAGAGGAACAAGAATATTATGTTCTGAAATTTGCACCAGACAAGCAACACAAAACATAGCTTACTTTAAGGTCGAGTGGTTTACCTTGCACCATTCACTACTTAGCTAATTCATCTTTGTACCACCACCCTATAAGAGAAGAAAAAATATGCATGCGAGGTTAGGGGTGAAATTTATATCATTAAGGTGGAGGAAAAAGTTGATGTAGGTCATGCCGCGACACTAAATCAGGCATTACTTGGGAGGCAACATACGGTATGGTAGGTTTTATTTTCAGAATTTTAATTTTTACTTCACTAGTTTTTGTTTTTGTTAAGTCACAAGTTAATGGGAAGTCAGAGTACCAGAAATCTAAGTTTAGGAGCATGGTAAATACTAAGTGTGGGCCCTTAGACCCTCTTGATGTACAAAGATGCTACTAGCTTGGCCTAGAGGCCTCGGGGAGTATTTCTATCTCTACTTTTGAGTATTCTTTGGGGACAAAGTATCTTTTTAAGTATGTGGTGGGGAAATTCCCATTTAGGAGTAGATTTTTAATTTTTTTCATTTTATTAAGTAAGATATTCTTGTTGGTGCTATGTGTGATTACATGATTCAAGTGGTTCTGAAATGTAAAAAGCATGTTGATTGTGTGAATTACTACTGTTGAGATTCCTAGACTCTACTTTATGACTCTTGTGCATTGTTAGCTTGATGATTCAATTCATGTGATTATTTTGTTAAGAGTCTATAACGATCCTACTTGAGTTGAGCATGTGCCTTGTGAGTGTGAGGGGGTTGTGTATTCCTTGTTTCACTTGATATCTAGAACTTGACTGGTGTGTGTGCAAAGAAAAATAAAGACTATGGATTTAGGAGAAGATATAGCCATTTGTTTGATAGCTATGTTTTATATCCTCTTTTGACCTATATTTATGCATAATCCTAGTTAGCCCTATTAAGCCTTTAGCTTATTTTCTTTGGCAACCTCATATGTAGCTAGTATCCCCTTCTTTTATCGACCATAATATGATCATAATCTCCTAACTGCTTTAGGGTAAAATTAATTTAGGTAAGGAATTTAAAATTCAAGTACGAGAAGGTGAAATAGAGGCCCAAAAGAAATACCTGTTGGCGTTGAAAGTTGATATGTGTTGTGGTTTGGAGTTGTGCAATGAAAAAGAACAAGAAAATTGTTCAAATTAGATAAGTTGTTAATAGTTAATACTCCCACCTTTGTGTATGTGAATAGTCTTAATGATATGGGGCTAAATAAAAGATGCGGGTAGAAATAAGTGGTTGAAATTTGTTGTTAAAGGTGAATTGAATAAAAAGTGTGATATGTTAAAGCACATAGGGAAGATAGAGACAATTCTTGGCCAAAATAGTTCCTACCCGTCCCTTAGCCTACATTACAACCCTTAAAGACCAATTTTATCCTGCGATTCAGCGTTCTGATATTAGTGGAGTACTAGAATATGGTAAAGCCAATGGTTCATCTTGTGTACCTTGTGAATTCATTGTTAGCGGGAGTGTAACTTGATTCTTATACACATTTTGTGACAAATTGCATCTATGAGAGTAGTTATGGGTTACTCTCTTCTTGTGAGGGAACATGTTTAATGTTAGATGGGTGATTTGTATGATGTTTTTGATTGAGAAATATGTATGAGTTTTCCAACTTGGTAAGTCAATTATTGAGGCTAGAATGTATTGGAGTAATGTTCTTGAACTTCGGATTGATTATAACATTCTTAGTATAATAACTTGCCTTTGGTTTAGTCCTTGTAGTACTATCTTGAGTGTATTTCTTGTAGTAGAAGTGTGGAGTATTCTCTGATTATGATTCTTATATTTAAGAGTTTTTCAAGGACAAACAAGGCTTTTAGTATGGGGTGATGATCTACGATGAATTTATACACCTCAGAGTTGTAATTCAGGCTTATTTAGCTCTATTTTGAGGACTTGTTTTGTGCTTAATGTGTTTTTAATGGTATAATTGAGCATCTAAGTGTTACAATACTTGTTTACAATGTCTAAGGTGTAATTCAAACAAATTTGGATTATATATGGTCATTTAGAGTTCAAATTAGAAAACTAGTGCTACTATCTTGAGCTAGGTTTTGTTCTAGTTGATCCCCGTTAATTCCAGTGTGTGTGATAAGTTCCTATTGGTATTATTGTTTAATTATTTGTATAATAACTTGTTTATAGTGTTTGAGGTTCTATTGTAACAAGGAAAGAGTCAAAATAAATTTTAATATCAAAACGGGCAAAACTAGTAGTCTTGGTTTAAGTTTCTACTTCACTGTCTTGGATGTTGTGTTGTTTTGAACTCTAATTCATTGTGTTTGATGTTATAGGATGCCTTATAGGTTATTATGATAATATACGGATGATAAAAAATATGTAATTAGAGTCTAAAAAATAATAGAAGGCTTATAATGGATGGACAAAAGCACGGGATAAGATGTGACGTAAAATTGATACCTTGGATGTCCATGGCGCGCCGCAGACCCAAGACACTGATATGGGGCACGTTCCACACCTATATAACTCCCTATTGTACCCTAAAATGTTTGTATCAACAATTATGGTGCGTATTTCTCCCTAGGTACCACGATAAGTGGCACGACACGGACCCATCTGAAAATCGGCAAGAATCGACCTCCTATAAATAGGACACTTGAACTTGATGAAAAATACTTTGGACGAGTTTAAAATATGGAGAGGTCCTGGAAAAAACTCCTATTAGGGTTCTTATATCATTAATTTAGTTTGTTTATTTATTTTAATATCTTTTCTATCTTTGCGATTACAGTTAGGTCCATGAGCGGCTTAAAGCCCTTTTTTGAGGTGAAGGTCAAGACATGAGTAGTATTGCGTTGCATTGATTTGGTTTTTATTTATTATTATATTTGGTTTTTTATTTATCCTTAGTATCACTATTTTAAGTAGTAGCTAACCTTAAAATACATTTATTGTCATCTTGTGAGCCCAAGAGGAGGAACCAGGGTATAGAACGAAGGGGTAAATAGAATAAGATAATAATCTTCTAAAGAATGAAGTTATAATTTGCATTCAGGATAGAGATAAACCTAAGTGACCTATTTTCTTTAATTTAGGATGAACTATAAATGTTTTTATATTATTTCTCATGTCCCCTCTCAATGATATAGTTGTGGGTCTAAGTTAGATAAAATATTAGAGGCTTGAGAGGCCATGAGCATAATTTCAACCCGTGAATCATTAAACAAGATAAGTAACTTCAACATTGAAATTCAATAACTTAGTATGATTGGTCATATTGCTTTAACCCTATGTTTCTCTTGATTTATTGTCCAATATCTTTATTGTACTGTATTAGTTACTTTATTATGAATCTTTAACTCACAAACTATCCTAGTTATGCCTGCATTAATTAAATATCCATAGTGAACTAGAATTGGATAGTTGTTTAAATAAGCCTCTGAGTTATTGATATTCGGCTTTATTTAAGTACATTGTATTACTTAGCAAGATTATATTTACTTTCATGTATGCTTTGGTGAAACACTTGCACTTTAGTTTAGTCCCCGTGGGTCTTGTCATGTACTTTACTTGTAATATACTTTAGCCCTTGTGGGGATTATTCTTTAATATTGATATACTAATTATATGATGATGCTCGACAAGGACGGAAAATATAATGATAATATGATAATGCCCCATATGGCCTGATGATATATTGATGATATATTGATGCTCTACAATACCATAGGATATATTTATGATTTGGTGATGCCCGGAAAGGCAAGAGAATATTATGAAGATATGTTGATACCTAGTGCGGTCGGGAGGATATTATGATGATATGTTGACCCAGTGCGGTCGAATGATATTGTGATGTTGTGATAATACCCGGTGTGCCCGTAGGATATTGTGATGTTTAATGATACTCAACAAGACTAGAGGGTACTATAATATTATAATGATGCCCGCCAAGGCTGGAGGGAGATTATTGATGTGCCTATATGTACATCTACCGAATAGACCCGGCTAGCCCTATGTATGGCAATTATATGTAATTTAATCTCATGTGTAATTGGGTAAAATATTTGTAATAGAGATCTCAGTTATAGTCTTTTAATGAGTTAAGGTTTAAGTTGTATAGTCTTTTAATTGGCTAATACTGACTAGTGGATTCATGAACCGTAGTGATAAAAATGACTAGTGGCATTGATTGCTCAGTTTACCTTCACAGTATCATTTGTCAATCATTCATACAAATTGGGCTATTTCCCAAGTTCAAAACATCATCATCATGTAACTAGACATCTCACATAGACATTTTCACAAACACCTTGTGTACCTGCCTTCACAAGGCCAATTTCATGGTAAAAATCATCAAGATTAGGTTTACTCAACACCCACATGTTAGTCCATATATAAAAAGAATTCACATGTGCTAACTACCATCAATAACATGTATAAAAATAAGTCTAAGCAAGAATCATTATTAATCATCATTAGGCAACAAAACCTTTTTCCTAGATTTCGAAATCACCATGTACACTTACAAATCCAAGTATTAAATACATGGCATTAGAGTTATTTATTTAGCAAGGGGAATAGTTACATGCCTTAAACAAGATCAATCACCAATAATATACTCTCCTTTGCATCTTGAAGACCACTCTTGAAACCCTAGCCTCCAATTCATCAAAGATGAGCTTGAGAGTCTATTTAGGGTGTTTGATCCATCAAAATGGATATTTAGAATTTTACACACACTTATATAGTGAGAGGGATTAAGGTTTTAGATATGGGAAATGACCACAAGGAAATTAGTTAAAAGCTTAAAATTGAACCTGTCTAGGCGTACAACTCACCATATAACTCACCTAATTAGTCATACCCTAGGGTACAAGTGGTACACTGACTCGTACCCTAGTCTTCTCCTAGGTCATATGCACTGTTAAAGGTACGACCATGATTCCTTAAGTCATATCCAAAGGGTATGACTCACGCCTAACTCGTACACAACAATCGTACCCAAAATAGTCCACTTCCAAACTCATGACTCTCTTATACGACCACTAAGGTACGACACCAACCCCTAGGTAAGATTGAGAGGAGGGTCACTCATACCTAGAACAGTGAGTGACCCTCACCTCACTACCTTGGATACGAGAGGGCAGGAGGAGAAGGATAAAATCATATTCATGGGGTACGATTCAAGCTCCAAGTCGTACCCACCCCAGTGACACCAAAAGATGAAGTCTTTTGATAGTTCTAATTCTTGGTGTTTCAATTCTCCCTCACTTGGATCATTCATCCTCGAATGGGGGGTAAGGAAAGGAATAAACACAAGCAAACACATTATCATACATCAAAACGACCTTAAAAAAGTTAGAACTAGCATACAACAAGGATATAACACAGATCATGCTCATTATCAATCAATCATTCACGTCATCATCTTTCGGACTCAAACCTATTATTTATCAAGACAGTAGTTCATTTCAAAGATTAGGGACTTAAACCCTTTCTTATCAACACTTACACATTTCACAACTTAGGGACTTCAACCCATCAACTTATCAATCATATTTTCTCAATTCAAGGATTACGGACTCAAACCCGTCATTTAAAAAACACATGAATCAACTCAAGATACTAGGGAGTTAAACTCATCACAATAAGGACACATCTAATTTCAATGCATTAGGGACTTGAACCCATGGTCTCATAAGATACAAATAGACTCAACACATTAGGGACTTTAACCCATTGTCTATCAAGGACATAAATCATAGCAAGGATATCAAAACATACCTCCATCCTAAATTTTCAGAATAGAAAACAAATGCGAATACTTGGACTTCATGACATCTTTCTCTTGCGATGTAACTTCCTAGGACTATTGGTTCCTCCATAGAACCTTCACCAAAGCCACCTCTTTTGTTCTTAACAAGCAAACTTGCTGATCCAAGATCCTCACCGGGATCTCTTTATAGGAGAACGAGTCTAAAATATCAACATTCCTCAAGGGAACAACCAATGAAGGATCACCCACACACTTTCGCAACATAGAGACATGGAAAACTGAGTGAATGGAGTTCATACTATAAGACAACTCCAACTCATACGAAAAATTGCCAACCCTCTTCACAATCAAGAAGGGGCAAACATATTGGGGACTAAGCTTCCCCTTTTTACCAAATTTTATCACTCCCTTCATGGGTGATACTTTCAAGAATGACCAATCGCCAACACTAAACTCTAAGTCCCTACGACTCACATCCGTATAGAACTTTTGGGGTCTTTGAGCAATTTTCAACCTATCACAAATCACCTTTCTCTAAGTCTTGGTGAACTAGTTTGGGGCCAAGCAACTTACCCTCACCAACTTCGTACCACCCAATAAGAGATCAACATCTCCTACCATACAATGCCTCAAATGGCACAACTACCACTGGAATCAACAACACAAGCCCGCAATATATCCTCTAAGGTTTTGATTGTCCTTTTTGCTTCCCCATCCATTTATGGGTGGAAAATGGGACTAAAGAACACTCTATTACCCAAGCCTTTTTGGAATGACTTCCAAAAGTAGGATGAAAATAGAGGACCATAATCCAAAATAATAGAAATTACAACACCGTTCAACTTCATGATCCGCAAGATACAACTTAGCATAATCTTTCATCGAGAAATTAGTCCTTATGGGCAAAACGTGAATGGACTTTGCCATTCTATTAATAATAACCCAAATAGAATCATATTGATTTCGGGTTCTAGGAAGACCAGTAATAAAATGCATATTAATTGCCCCCCACTTCTATTTGGATAATGGGATCTCTTCATACAATCCCCCGGGCCTCATGTTCTCAACTTTCACTTGTTGACACACCATACACTTGGTCATATAACTAGACACATCCCGCTTTTACTAACTCACCAATAGAACTCTGCAAGATCGTGATAAATCTTGGTGGAACCAGGATGAATGGAATAGCATGATCCATGAGCCTCTACCATGACCCATTCCCTCAATCCATCAACGTTGGAAACACATAGCCATCTTTAGTATCTCAAGATATATCACGACCAATCACAAAGTCTGAAAGTTTATGTTGACCCATATTACTCTCGATCTAAATCAAGTCAGGGTCCAATTCTTGATTTTCCTTTATCTCAATGACAAGAGATGATTGAGATAGCAGAAGCACAAATACACCATCATCCTTGGAGTCCGCATGTCAAACTCCAAGATTAGCCAAATGGTGAATGTCCTTCACTAATTTCCACTTATCCTCATCTACATTGGACAAAAATCCCATGGAAAATCTATTAAGAGCATCGGCAACGACATTCTCCTTACCAGGATTGTAATGAAAACTCATATCATAGTCTTTCAACAACTCAAACCAATTTCTCTGGCGGAGATTTAACTCCGTTTGGCTAAACACATCTTGAAGACTCTTATGATCAGAAAAGATATCAGTATGAACCCCATATATATATTGTCTCTAAATCATTAATGCAAAGACCACGACTAACAACTCTAAGTCATGAGTAGGGTAGTTCTTCTCATGAACATTCAATTTTCTAGAAGCATAGGCTACTACCCTACCATGTTGCATCAACATGCAACAAAGACTAACATGAAAAGCATCACAATAAACTATAAAACCAACACTACCCTCGAGTAAGGTTAAAACTGGAGTCGAAGTCACTTAATCTTTCAGCTTTTGAAAACTACTCTCACACGTATCGAACCACAAGAACTTGACCTTTTTTTAGGTAGATTTGGTCAATATGACATCAATAGTAAAAAAACTCTCTACAAATTTTCTATAGTAACCTGCTAGACACAAGAAGCTCCGAATCTTGGTTGGAGTCGTAGGTCTAGGCCACTTATTAACCGCCTCGACATTTTGGGGATCTACCATGTTCCTTTCACTAGAGCTAACATGACAAAGAAAAGATAGGATTTAAAAAAAACTCACACTTGGAGAACTTGACATACAAACGATGATCCTTCAAAGTTTGCAACATGACACGAAGGTGAGCTATATGATCCTCCTTACTGTTAGAATAGACTAAGATGTCTTCAATGAAGACAATGACAAACATGTCCAAGATCAGACAAAAGACCCTATTTATCAAGACCATAAAAGTCACAGGGGCATTGGTCAACCCAAAAGACATAACAAGAAACTCATAGTGACTATATCAGGTTCTAAATATCATTACAAGGATATCCGCATCCATAATCTTAAGCTGGTGATAAACCGATCTATGATCAATCTTAGAAAAACACTACACACCCTGAAGTTGATCAAATAAATCATCGATCCAAGAAAGAGGATATTTATTCTTTGTGGTCACTTTGTTCAACTGATGATAATCAATACACATACGTAGGGAACTATCCTTCTTGCACACGAATAACATGGGTGCACCCCATGAAGACACAATAGGAAAGATAAAATATTTATCTAAGAGTTCTTTCAATTGCTTCATAAGCACTTTTAACTCCACTGGAGACATGCTATAAGGAGAGATAGAAATTGAACGAGTGTCCGGAACAAGTTCAATCCCAAAATCAATTTCCCTACCAGGAGTAACACAGAGAAGATCATAGAAAAACACCTTGAGAAAATCATTAACCACAATAATAAATTCTAGAGTAGCCTCTTCAGAGTTGGAATTATGGACTCGGACCAAATGATACAAACACCCCTTTGAAATCAACTTTTGGGCCTCAAGAAAAGAAATGAACCTTCATTTAGGCATTAGGGACAACCTTCCCATACAATGATTTTCTCATTAGGGAATTTCAACATGACCCTTTGGGTTCGACAATCTAAAGAAACATAGAAAGAGTACAACCAATCCATCCACAGAATGAAATCAAAACCAACAATGTCAAACCCTATAAAGTCTACAAGAGTATTCCTACCACTAACCGATATAGCACACCACTTCTAGACTCTTTTAACAACCATAGAGTATCCTACCAGGGTAAAAACAACAAAATGAATTGATAGAATCTCGAGACCACAATCAAGATACACAGTCATATATGGGGTTACATAAGAAAGAGTAGACCCTGGATCTAGCAAATAATACATGTGATGAGAGAAATTTTTTAACATACCCATGAAAACAATGGGAGATGCCTCAAAATTCGAGCGAGTATCAAGTGCATACTAGCGGTTCCTACCAGCGCAGGTGCCAGAAACTGAAGCAGAGGTATACATAGCACCCTTCGGTATGGAAGTAGATGGAGTAGTAATAAGGGCCCTATCAGTCAAAGAAGCTTCTAAGGAGTGGCACTCATACTGCATGTGCCCAACCCTACCAAAATAGAAACATGTATTTCTCCTTGTCACACTGATCAAAATGACTCTGACCATAGAATCTGCAAATAGGGAAAGATGGAGAAGATTGGGCACCACTATCCTGGAATTGGGCTCCTAATGCCTGGGACACACTACTAAACTGAGTCTGATGATCAACCAAAAACTTCAGGTTATGAGAGAGAACACTAGCCGAGGAGAAATAACTCAAACTCCTTCACTTTTTACGTGGCCACTTGGCACCATCACCCCATCTGTGCTCAGAAGGCCTAAATTTCTTTCCTTGCCACTTAATAGGCTCAACTTGCTTCTTTTTATCTTCTTCCCCTTATTGCAAATAAAAAATCAAATTATATATATATATGTTCTCAATTAACAAGGCCTCCTATTTCTCAAGGAGTAACTCACGGGACAATATCGAGACAAATTTACGCATTCTAAACTCACACAAGAAACTATCTCATGAGCATACCTTAACAATTGATGCAATTTCAAGGTATACTCTTGAACAGATATCCTCCATTGCTTCAAGTGAACAAACTCTTCTTCCTTTGCCTCCCTCAACTCTTGAGAAAGAAGCGATAAAAGAAAGCATCTGAGATTTCCTCCCAATGGTAGGACTAGCATCAATATCTTTAGAAAACTCCCACCCCTCGTACCATTGTCACGCTACATCTTTCACTTGGTAGAAAGAAAACTCAACGGCCTTATTCTCAAAAGCATGCATGATTTGCAAGATCTTCTCTACTTCATCATTGAAGCTTTGAGGATCCTCCTCGATCTTCATACCGGAGAACATAGGATGGCTAAATTTCATAAATTGGACAATTCTTGTGGCCTCAGAAGAAATGGTAGTTGGATCACCACACTTAGCTTAGGAGGCTACCAATTGAGTCAAGAGGCTAATAAAGTGACAAAACTCAGCCTTAGTAGCATCCCTTTGAGGTGATAGAATAGAAGGGTTACTCTCATAGTTGGGGTTTGTGGGGATAGGTGGAACCCCCGAAGATGGACGAATGCCACAACCCTAGAATGGTTCCAAACTTTAGAAGTTGGACAAGATTCATCCATCGTGCCCTCAAAAGGGTTTACTTGAGTCTCAAATTTCCTTAGAGGCATGATTTTAAAGATAGAAAACAGAAATCAGAGGAATCCAAGACCTTATACTCTATAACTTGAGATTGAAAGACAAGAAATGTAATTAAAATTTCTCACAAATCCTCTTGTATATGTCTGGCACACTTCACACCCATAACAAAAACTCTACTCATCATGGTATAATGGACATCCAACTGACCATGAACCTAGGCTCTTACCAGCTTGACACTCCCTCAAAATAGGCCATGTCGTATGGGAACCTCAAGCCCACATAAATCAGAGTTCACCCGATAAACTATCACAATAATTATTTCCATCACACGTGTGGGGTGAATCCCGACCATATAATGAGATAGTAGAAAACATACTACAAGTTATAACTAAAACAATGTCAAACAATTTCGTAAATATCAATACACTAAAAAATATTCCCAAGTCCACAGTCATCCAAAATACCTCTATACAAATTGATGTTTAGAAGTGTATATGTCGCGATAAGCCCCTGATAATAGCCAAATCAAGTAAAATGACTAAGTCTAAAGATAGGAGACCAAGTATGAATGTCTTCCAAAGAAAGGAAGATCCCAACTTGAAAGTCAATGCACCAACTTCTTCGATCAACTAATCACTATGCAGGAAGAGAAGAAGATGCTCCGAGCTCTAAGTCAAGCGGGGACATAGCATCCAAAGATAGTTATCGGTTAGAACGCTAGTATGATACTCAAGGATAGCAATAAACTAGAATAATAATTTAACAATAAGCAATATATATCATATTCAATCACATTCATAGCCTTATCAAAAAATATAGACGTATCACATACTAATCAAGGGGACAACTTATATCAACACTTTGGATGCTCTTATTCATCGTACATTCATTGAAAGACTCTAACCTTACATATTTATAGATTCAAGCATTTCTCATTAGGCATAGGAATTTAACTATATTTACAAATCATCAAGTAAGGGACTCTAACCACACGTACATCCATTTTAGTGTGGGACTATATCCACCTATATGCCCATCAAAGTGAGGGACTCTAACCACTCACAAATATTAATTAAGTTAGGGACATTAACCGCTCACACATTCATTAAAGTGAGGGACTCTAACTTCATCCTCATATATTTTGAAAGGGACTCTAACATTATGGAATATTAGATAGGGGACTCTAACCCCAAGCTAATTAATTTGGCTAGGCACTTCGCCTTAAGAGATGTCATTATGCAAGGGACTTCAACCACAAATGATTTCATTAAGAAAGGGACTTTGAACTCAAGCCATCACACCTATTAGTCAACATTGGGACTCTAATACTTTGTCCATGCATCCATATATATTCAATTCAACACACAAGGACTTTAACCTATTTAGCTAATTCAACACAATATGTGACCACATGGTCCTCATGGGAGCCTTCATTGCTCAACCATTTCAATTGGACAATTCCTTAATTAGACTCATCATACAATTAAAACCATGGTCCTCAGCACCCTTACAAGACATTTATACTTCATTAGAAATTTTATACCATAATTTAGTTCAACACACAATTCAAGTTCATTTTTATGTTAGGGACTTTAACCCTCTTCTTATTCATTAGCTGATGAGGTCAATAATTATACCATACATAGCTAATTTTACCTTAACAACATGATTTATCATGAATTCATAGATATTGGGCCATTGCCCTAGTTCAAAAAATGATCATCATGTAACTAGACATTTTACTTAGACATTTTCACACATACCTTTTGTACAGGCCTTCACCAAGTCCAATTTCATGGTAGAAATCATCAAGATTAGGTTTATTAAGGACCCACATGTAAGTACACATATAAAAAGCATTCACATGTGCAAACTACCATCAATAACATGTATAAACATAAGTCAAAGCAAGAATCATCATTATTCATCATTAGGAAACAAAACCTTTTTCATTGATTTCAAAATGACCATGTACACTTACTAATCGAAGTGTGAAATATGTGGTTTTAGAGTTATTTAGCTGGGCTAGAGTTACATGCCTTAAAAAAGATGAACTATCAAGAATATTGACTCCTATTTCCCTCTTGAAGACCACTTTTGAAACCCTAGCCTCCAATTCTTCAAACATGATCTTGAGAGATTATTTAGAGTGTTTGATCCATCAAAGGCTTCATACACTTATATAGTGAGAGGACTTAGGATTTTAGGCATGGTAAATAAACACAAGACCCTTTGTTACAAGCTAAAAATTGAACCCGTCCAGGGGTACGACTCACCATACAACTCACTTATGTAATTATGATAATACTATTAAGTTTCGATTCAAGTTCGACAAATGATATTACATGGTGTACCTGTTTCTATAATCTTAGATCATGGTACACCATTTTTATCGTACTTTTGGCTATCATTTCAGAATGGTTTGGGTACAAAATTGAGTCTTTATACTTATTTTCACACATAGTCGGATTGTAAAGCAGAAAGGACTATTAAAACTTTTGAATATATGCTTTATGTTAGCCTAATTGACTATGGTTGTAGTTGGGGTGAATATTTGCATCTTATAGAGTTTGTGTATAGTAATAGCGACAACCCTAGCATTGGAATGGCTTTGTTTGAGGACTTATATTGTAGGATATGTAGGTTTCCTATTAGGTGGTTCAAGGTTTTTGAGGCAGCGATGTTTGGCCTTGATTTGGTTTCACCAACCATGAAGAAGGTCAGGGTGATTTAGAATAGGCGTAGATAGCCAAAGTTGCCAAAAGTCCCATGCAGATGATGGGCATAGGGAGTTAGATTTTGAGGTTGGGAATATGTTGTTCTTTATGGTGTCTTCCATGATAGGAGTAATATAGTTTTTGAAGAATGGGAAGCTTAGTCCTCGGTATGTTTGTCCGTACTTGGTTTTGAGAAGAGTTGGAAATGTTGAGTATGGCTTAGAGTTGCCTTTTAGTTTGAGCTTCATTCATGCGGTATTCCATGTTCTATGTTGAGGATGTGTGTGGGTGATTCGTTGCAGATTTTACCTATCAAGGACATTGGTATTTCAGATTCCCTATCTTATAAAGAGGTCCCTATGTAGATTTTAGATCGGCAAGTTCATCGATTGAGGACCAAGGATGTTTCTTCGGTAAAGGTTCTATGGTGGAATCACAAGGTGGAAGAGTCTACATGGGAAGAGGAAGAGGACATGAAATCCAAGTATCCACTCTTATTTTCTACTCCATAAATTCATTTGAAAGGTATGTGTTGATCTTACCATTTTTGACATGCCCGAAAATTGAGCCATCTTGTATGGGAAACTCACGCCCACATGAAATGGAGGTCGCCCGATAACCAATCAAAATCATCATATCTATCACATTGGTCAGTTTAATACATACCATAGAATGAGATAGCAGAGAACATACTACAACTCATAACTTAAACAATGTCTAACCATTTCATAAATATCAACACATTAACAAATATACCTAATTCCATAGTCATCCTTAATACCTTTATACCCAATTCAATTGATGATAATCAATGCACATACGTAGGGAACTATCCTTCTTTCATATGAATAACATGGGAGCACCCGACGGAGACACACTAAGGAATTTATCTAAGAGTTCTTTCAATTTCTCCTTAAGCACTATTAGCTCTACTAGAGCCATGCTATAAGGAGGGATAGAAATTGGACGAGTCTCCAGAACAAGTTAAGTACCAAAATCACTTTCCCGATCAAGAGGAACATCAAGAAGATCTTAGAGAAACAACTCGAGAAACTCTTTAACCACGAAATGGATTCTAGAGAAGCCTCTTGCAAGTTGGAACTATTAACTCAGACCAAATGATACAAACACCCCTTTGAAATCAACTTTTGGGCCTCAAGGTAAGAAATAAACCTTCCCTTAGGCACTAGGAACCACCTTCTCATCCAATGATCAGCTCATTAGGGAACTTGAACATGACCTTATGGATTAGACAATCTAAAGAAGCATAGAAAAAGTGGAACCAATCCATCCTCAGAATGAAATCAAAACCAACAATGTCAAAATCTATAAGGTTTACAAGAGTATCTCTACCCCCAACCGATATAACACACCCCTTATTGACTCTTTTAACAACCAAGGAGTCTCCTACCATGGTAGAAACAAAACAAGTAACCGACAGACTCTCGAGACCACAATCAAAATGCACCGCCACATATGGGGTCACATAACAAAGAGTAGACCTTGGATCTAGAAAATAATACATATCATGGGAGAAAAGTCTCAACACATCCGTGACAACATCAAGAGATACCTCATAGTACGAGCGAGTATCAAGTGCATACGAACTGTTTCGGCCAGTGCTGGTGACAAAATCAAAAGAAGAGGTAGACATAGCACCCTTCAGTGCATGAGTAGGTGGAGTAGAAATAAGGGCCCTATTGCCCAAAGAAAATTCTAGGGAGGGGCACTCACTATGACACCCCAAAATCCTATCCCAGAGCGTCACACGGTGCTTAAGACTACAAGTAGCCCCAAGCTAACCCTTTGAGCATGCTACTTAGTATAAAGCTTACTTAAATATAATGAGGTAAAAATAAGGAGTCATGTCATATCATGTCTTACTAAAATCCGAATGAGTACTGTAAAAGTAACAAAAATACTGCAAATCTAAATATACTGACCATTTAGTCTGACAAATCCTCTACTACTCAACAAACTAGAGAGCCATTGGGACAGATCCCCAACTGACTCGGACAGAGCTGAAAGCAGTAGAACAACTATTAAAAATACTGAAGTGTCTGGAGATAGGTCCTCAAAACATGAGGACTCACCACAGTGGAGGTGTTGATAAAGGTAATTGGGATTACTGACACTGCTGAGATTGAGCACCTGAACCTACATTGTGAGGCAATGTAGCACATAGACGTATATTTGGATCAACACTTGGGAATGTAGTAAGTATATGGGGGAGTATGCAACTACATATCAATACAATAAATCTTTATGGAAAACATACATGGTTTTGTAGATGACTCACATAGCTTGAATAAAACTCTCATAAATCATGAATAATGAAACATGTAGAATAATTCACGTGAGCTATTACCCTTTATTCTGAATCTGTATTCTTTCTTTGATCTCAAGCTTATAAGCTAGTTGAACTCTTAAAACAACAACTTTTAGAACATGCACTTTAGTCTTTTGAAAACAAGGAACTTCTTTGAAACTCAAGGACTTAAAACCTTAATAACTGTAAGACTTGAGACTCTAGGAAACTTGGGAGTTTCTTCTAACCAATATAAACCATGTGATCAACATGGAGTTTAATTCTTGCCCACGTTGGGGAGAGCTGTTCTATCCTTGCCATCAGAGTAGAACCTTTTACTTTTAGTGATCACTAGCTTAACCCACTTGGGGTAAATCAAATCCTATGGTGTCTCGTAGTTTTGGGGCATGAGACCTTTGAATCAAGACCAACTCGGTGCTAAATACTACTCCCTTACTTAAGCTCAAAACTTTTAAGAGAAATCCACCTTAATCAACTCAGAAATATGCAATGGAAGACAACTATGCTTCATTTTATCTTAAATCAAATGGTGTAGATTTTCTTTCTTAGCTTAAGATTAAAATCAACTCTTTTCTTAAAACATTGGTAGACTATCACCAATAGGCTTTAAAACTTTAATAGCATAGAAATATCAATACACTTCTTGAAATACATTAGAAAGTATCAACAATTCATTCTTGGACTTAAGGCATGTATATTCTTAAAGGATCACAATTTCACAATAAAGCTTAATTAATGACACCAATCTTGGAAACCCTTGAAAATATCACATCAATAGAGGAATATGCAATTTATAGAATGACTTATAAATTCAAATCATAAATAAGCGAAATAATTTTGCAATTCAAAGCTTCAACAACTTATCAATTCATATTCTCCAAAATAACATAATTTGGGTACAGACCCACTAGCAAAAACATGAAATTCGTTTATAAAAATCTAATCTTTAGGCACAAGAACGAAATAAGTGTTCTTGTTCAAACCCCACATACCTTTAATTAGGAGCTTTTGATGAACTCTATCCCTTGGGACTCTATTCATACACTTGAATGGATATTTCGAATGCTTTTGGTTTGAGGAATCCAATTCTTGAATCAATTTGAAGAATAAATGGTGAACTTAGCAGATTTTTGGAATTGGGTTTGGATGCTTAGGGTTTTTAATTTTAGAGAATTTTTGAGAAAAGTCGTATGTGATTCTTGGAATGACCTTGGATTAGGTGTTTGGACGATTTAAGGGTCTTGGAAATAGTCCAAAGTTCCCTTTTTAACTTCAGTATGAAGCGGGAAAAAAACTTGATTTTATGGGCCACCGCGACGCGCCACTATCGCGGTGGCTTACTGAAATTTGAAAAATAGGATTCGGGGGGTCACCGCGACGCGGTGCTATCACGTTGTAAAACTGGTTGGGACCTGGAACTTCAGTACGACGCACCTCTATTATGGAGTTCCACAAGAAATTGACAATTGTTAAATAAACCCTCTCCGCGACGTGCCAAGCACTAAAATGACTTTGTTTTATGACGAGGACTTAAATTAGCCATAACTTCGTGCCCGCCTATCGGGTTTGGGCGGATCTTATATTGTTGGAAAGCGAATTAAATTTCCCACATGATAAAAAGTCGAAATTAGGGAAATTCTATATGGTTTAAACAATACTCACTTAGGAAGTTATTCCTTAACCATATCGAGGAAAAATTAATCTTAAGAAAAGTTTGGGGTATTACAATATCTCCTCCTTGGGAACATTCGTCCTCGAATGTTACTAGTTAAGCTAAGAATATAGATAAAACTAAGGATACACAGCTGAAACAAATTGCTAAACTTAATTTGTATTTTTCTAAACTCTTGAATACTTCGGAGAATGCATGAACTTATATTAAGAATAACTATATAAATTAATCTTTGATTATAAAGGGACTGAATTAAGAAGGAAACGTACCTTCTTCTTGATCTGAACTTGCGGAGAATAGGTGTGGGTACTTAGATCTCATATCTGACTCGGCTTCCTAAGTCGCTCCCTTAACTGAATGGTTTTGCCACAACACTTTGACCTAGGGAACCTCCTTGTTCCTCAGTCTACGGATCAGGTGGTCTAGAATCTCAAGTGGAATCTCTTTAAATGAAAGGCTAGTTAGGATATCTAGGCTCTCTGAAGGATCCACAACAACGGAATCACCAATGTGCCTCTTAAGCATGGAGACATGAAAGATAGGATGCACAACTGACAACTCAGCTGGAAACTCAAGCTCATTCGCTACTCTCCCCACCTGACTTAGGATTCTACAGGGACCAAAATATCGAGGACTAAGCTTCCCCATATTGGCAAACCTTTTCACCTCTTTCATAGATGAGATTTTCAGATACACCAAGACATTAGTTTCAAACTTAGGGTCTCTTCTTCACACATCTGCATATGACTTCTAATGACTTTATGGGCCACCGCGACCTGCCACTATCCCGGCGGCCCACTGGAATTTGACAAATGAGATTTTGGGTGTCACCGCGATGTAGAGCTATCACGTTGTCCCACTAGTTGGGACCTTGAACTTCAGTGCAATGCACTTTTATCGCAGAGTTCTAGTTGAAATTGAAAATTGTCAATTAGACCCTCTCTGAGATGCTCCAAGCACTAAAATGACGTTGTTTCATGACTAGGACTTAAATTAGCCATAACTTCATGCCCGGTTATGGGATTTGGTCTAATCCTATATCGTTGGAAAGAAAATTAAATTTCCCACATGATAAAATGTTGAAATTAGGGAAATTCTATATCCCCCTTAGGAACATTCGTCCTCAAATATCACTAGTTAAGCTAAGAATATAGAAAAAACTGAGGATACACAGCTGGAACAAATGGCTAAACTAAATCTATATCTTTCTAAACTCTTGAATACCTCGGAGAATGCATGAACTTAAATTAAGAATATCTATAGAACTGAATCGTTGATTAGAAAGGGACAAAATTAAGAAGGAAAGGTACCTTCGGCTTGATCTGAACTAGCGAAGAATAGGTGCGGGTACTTGGATCTCATATCTGACTCGGCTTCCCAAGAAGCACCCTCAACTGACTGGTTTTGCCACATCACTTTGACCAAGGGAACCTCTTTGTTCCTTAGTCTAAGGATCTAGTGGTCTAGAATCTTAACTGGAATCTCTTCAAACAAAAGGCTAGTCGAGATATCTGGGCTCTCTGAAGGATCCATAATAATGGAATCACAAATGCGCCTCTTAAGCATAGAGACATGAAAGAAAGGATGCACATCTGACAACTCTGTGGACAACTCAAGCTCATTGGCTAGTCTCCCCACCCAACTTAGGATTCTATAAAAGCCAACATACCGGGGACTAAGATTCCCCTTCTTGCCAAACCTTTTCACCCCTTTCATAGGTGAGATTTTCAGATACACCAAGTCATTAACTTCAAACTCAAGGTCTCTTCTTCTCGCATCTGTATATGACTTATGACAACTTTGGGCTTGCTTCAACCTTTCTCTAATAAACTTCACCTTCTCCATAGCCTCAAACACTGCATCAGGTCCAATCAAAGTAGTCTCACCAACTTCAAACCAACTTATGGGTGATCTACATCTTCTACCATACGAAGCCTCAAATGGTGCCATCTTGATACTAGCATAGTAACTATTGTTATACGCAAACTCAATCAATGGTAAATGCTCATCCCAACTACCTTTGAAGTTAAGAGCACATGCTCTCAACATATTCTCCAAAGTTTGAATGGTCCTCTCAGCATGACCATCTGTCTACGGATGAAAAACGGAACTCAAATAAACTTGGGTACCAAGACCCTTCTAAAATTCCCTCCAAAACTGAGAAGTAAACTGAGTACCCCTATCTGAGATGATAGATAAGGGAACTCCATTTAACCTGACCAACTCCCGAATATACTATCTAGCCTAATCCTCAATTGTATACGATGTATGCATGGGGGAGAAATGCACTGACTTAGTCAGCCTATCTACAACAACCCAAATAGAATCATGGTGATGACACAAAAAAGTTAAACCACTCACAAAATCCATATTCTTTTCTTCCCACTTCCAAGTGGGTATACCAAATTCTTGCATCACACCACCAGTTCTCTGGTGCTCTACCTTGACTTATTAGAAAGTTGCACACTGAGCTACTAACTCAGCTTTATTCTTCTTCATACCACTCCAACAATAGATTTCCCGCAAGTCGTGGTATATCTTAGTAGCATCAAGATGAATAGAATACCGCGTGCCATACGCTTCAGTCATAATTCCCTTTCTCAGATAATCAACACAAGGAACACATAATCTACCCTGTATTCTCAACACCCTATCTCCCCCTTAGGAGAAAACCTCTAACTTTTGGTCTTTAATTGACTCCTTCAGTCTAACCAAACTAGAATCTAAGTCTTGCTTCTCCTTCACTTCTGAAACTAGAGAGGATTCGGAACTACTCTTCACCAAAATGCTCCCCTCAGCAGAATCAAGCAACCTAATACCCAATCTATCCAGAAAATGCACATCATGAGCTAACTCTTTCTTACCCTTCTCTACATGAGCCACACTGCCCATAGATAACCTGCCAAGGTTGTCTGCCACTACATTGGCCTTGCCCGAATGGTATAACACGCTCATATAATAATATTTTAGCAACTCTAACCATCTCCTCTGGTGAAGATTCAACTCCCTCTGAGAAAACACATACTGCCAGCTTTAATGGTCCGTAAACACATCAACATGAACACCATAAAGATAGTGTCTCCAGATTTTCAAAGCAAAAACCACAGCAACTAATTCAAAATTATGGGTTGGGTAGTTTTTTTTATGTGGCTTCAACTGTCTAGAGGCATAGGCTATAACCTTACCTCACTACATCAACACATAACCCAATCCAACTCTAGAAGCATCATAATACACTACAAAACCATCCGTACCATCAGGCAAAGTCAACACAGGAGCTGAGGTGAGTCGAGTCTTCAACTCTTGGAAACTCTTCTCACAGGAATCTGAACAAAAGAACTTAACTTTTTTTTGGGTCAACCGAGTCATAGGGGATGGAATAGAAGAGAAACCTTTAAGAAAACTGTGGTAGTAGCCAGCTAAACCCATGAAACTCCTAATGCCTAACGGATAGATAGGTCTAGGCCAATTTCTTACAGCTTTTGTCTTTTGGGGATCAACTCTAATTCCTTCGGCTGAGATGATATGACCTAGAAAGGCTACTGATCTTAGCCAAAATTCACACTTGCTGAATTTAGTGAACAACTGATGATCTCTAAGAGTTTGCAAAACAATTCTAAGATGATTCACATGGTTATTCTCATTACGGGAGTAAACAAGGATATCATCTATGAACACTATGACAAACATATCAAGATACTGCTTGAAAAATCGATTCATGAGGTCCATGAAAGCCGTTGGAGCATTGGTTTGCCCGATAGACATGACTAGAAACTCAAAGTGACCATAACGGGTTCAAAAGGTTGTCTTTGGGATATCACACATCCTTACACTAAGTTAATGATAGCCGGATCTAAGGTCTATCTTAGAGAAATAACTCGCACCTTGAAACTGATCAAAAAGGTCATCAATTCTTGGAAGAGGATACTTATTCTTGATTGTGACCTTATTATGCTGACGATAGTCAATCCACATACGCAAAGAACCATCTTTCTTTCATACAAATAAAACAGGTGTGCCCCAAGGTGACACACTGGACCTTATAAAACCTTTGTCTAAAAGTTCTTTGAGTTGCTCTTTCAACTCCTTAAGCTATGCAGGTGCCATACGGTCGGAAGGAATAGAAATAGGCTGAGTGTCAGGAAGAAGGTCAATCCCAAATTCTATCTCTCTATCGGGAGTACCCCCAGAAGATTTTTTGGAAAAACATCAGGGAACTCATTAACAATGTTAGCTAACTGAATGGTTGGAGCCTCAGACTTAGTGTTCTCTACTCGAACTAGATGATAAATGGAACCTTGGGATATTAGTTTTCTAGATTTGAGATAGGATATAAAATGACTCTGAGGAGATACTGAACTCTCAGACCACTCAAATACTGGCTCATCTAGAAACTAAAACTTAACTACATGGGTACAATAGTCTATAGATGGATAGAAGGAATAATGCCAATAGATACCTTGAATAAGGTTAAAATCAACCATGTCCAACTCTATCAAATTAGCAAGTATGAATCTATGAAGAATAGTAATGGGACACTTTTTATACACTCGTTTAGCAACAACTGACTCCCCCACAAGAGTAGAAACTAGGAAAGGCTTAGGAATATTTTTGGGACTTATTTCAAAACTCACAGCTACAAGTGGGGTCACATAAGAGAAACTTGACCTAGGGTCCAACAACACATAAACATCAAACAGAAAGACACGGAGCATACTAGTAACAACGTTGGGAGAATTTTTCTACACCTGATGGGATCGTAAGGGATAGAACCTATTTTGGAACTGACTGCCAGAAGTACTTGAAGAAGCACCCTGAGGAGAATCTGGATGGGCTGAAGGAACTAGGGAACTATTAACCTAAGTCTAAGGCCACACATCTCTGTTCCTCTGCCTGGAATACAGACACTCTCTATGTATGTGGCCTAACTATCCATAACTAAAACAACCCCTCTGTTCATCCAAGCACTAAGAACTCACCAGGATGGGTGCTACCACACTTAGCACAGGGAGAATAATTAGGCCTATTAGTTACACTGTTCTGGGACTTGGACATAAAAGGCCTTTTCCCTTACTCCTGCCTATTTCTGGGCATGGGAGCACTAGCTGACGAAGGTGCTGGCATGGACGAACGACTCTAAAACTATGGATGGTTCCCTCCATGGGACATAGCCTGACCATACTCATGCTGCTCAGATCTAGCACTCTTGTTTCCACTCACTCTATCTAATTCCCTTATCTTGTCTGCCTTTATTTGGTAGGTATGAATAATCAGCCTAGAAAGATCCATGTCCTTATTGAGCATAGCAGTGCTACACTCTTTCAACACCATTCCAGATACTCCAATCACAAACTTACTCATACTAACTCGGATGTCAGAAAACAAATCAGGAGCATATTTGTCTAGCTGGTTGAACTTCAAGTAGTACTCCTTAACAGTCATGGATCCCTACCTAAAGTTCATGAATTCCTATATCTTTGCTTCCCTCATCACTAGCAGGAAGAACTTGTCCAAGAATGCATCTTGGAACACCTGCGAAGTAACGGGAGCATCATCTTCCTCTCTATTCTTTTTCCATGCAACAACCCAGTTATAAGAAATGTCCTTCCACCTGTAAGACGCCAGCTTAACACTTTTTTTCTCTGAGACATACATCACTTGGGTGATCTTATTTACCTCCTTGAGATACAACTATGGGTCCTCACCTTCCTTCGACCCATAGAACTCTGGAAGGTTCATCCTTATGAAATCACGGATCCTAACAATGGATAAATTGCCTCCTTACTGAGGCAGAACTGTGGCCTGCTTATTCTCCTGAACATTCGCGGTAAATGCTTGGTCTAACTCCTAAAAGGCCGCCTAAAACTCAGCATGAGACAAAGTTTTATTCAAGGGATCAACAGGCTGGGGTTGCTCATTATAGTTTCTGTGGGATTCACGTTTCGAGGAGGCATTTTCTGAAATAATAAAGCACGAATCAATAGATAGGAGAGACAACTGTAGGAACTATAGAATCTGAAAGAAAGAAAAAACTTTTTCCTAAAATATCTTGTAGCCTTTTTCTCATTAATGTGGAGACACACCGATGATTAAGACTCTACTTTACACGGCTTGTCAGACTCCCTAGGACGCCTTAAACCTTAGGCTCTGGTACAAAATTTGTAACACCCCAAAATCCTATCCCGTAGCATCACACGGTGTTTAAGGCTACAAGTAGCCCCAAGCTAACAATTTGAGCCTGCTACTTAGTATAAAGCTTACTTAAAGATAATGAGAACAAAATAAGGAATCATGTCATATCATGTCTAACTGAAATCTGAATGAGTACTGTAAAAGTAACAAAAATACTACAAATCTAAATATACTGACCATCTAGTCTGATCAAGCCTCTACTACTCAACAAACTAGAGAGCAATTGGGATAGATCCCCAACTGACTCAAACTGAACTGAAAGCAGTAGAACAACAACTAAAAATACTAAAGTGTCTGGAGATAGGTCCTCGAACCATGAGGACTCACTATAGTGAAGGTGTAGATAAAGGTACTTGGAAACACTAACGCTGCTGGGACTGATCACTTCAACCTACATTATGAGACAATATAGCACACAAACGTATATGTGGATCAGCACTTGGGAATGTACTAAGTATATGAGGGTGTATGCAACTAAATATCAATACAATAAATCTTTATGGAAAACATACATGTTTTTGTAGATGACTCACATAGCTTGAATAAAACTCTCATCAATCATGAATAATGAAACATGTAGTATAATTCAAGTGAGCCATTACACTTTATTCTAAATCTATATTCTTTCTTTGATCTCAAGTTTGTAAACTAATTGAACTCTTAAAACAACAACTTTTAGAACATGCAGTTTATTCTTTTGAAAACCAGGAAATTTTTTGAAACTCAAGGACTTAAAACCTTAATAACTTTAAGACTTGAGACTCTAGGAAACTTGGGAGTTTCTTCTAACCAACACAAACCATGTAAGAAAAAACTTGTGACCCGCTATATAGGCTTGACTATTATACCCTTCCAATTGGGGTTATAGGTTGGACCCCACTGTTTCATATTCGGGGCATGTCAGTTAAGTGAGCACTCCCACAGTTACAATTTCAGTATCAGTCTTCAAAAAAGAACTAAGAAATTAGGACTGACAGATACAATCATCTATCGTAATGAGGAACTAAGATAGTTCCATTGACTGATGGAACACCCGCTAGATAGGCATGGTCCCACATAAAGTTATTGAGTAATCTCATTATCAGATCCAGAGATCACCCGCTCGACAGGCTTGATCTCAATCTCAGATTTAGTTCAATAATCTCATTATCAGATCCATAGATCACCCGCTAGATAGGCTTGATCTCAGTCTCAGATACAATTGAGTAATCTCATTATCAGATCCAAAGATCACCCACTAGATAGGCTTGATCTCAGTCTCAGATTCAGTTGAGTATTCTTATTATCAGATTTAGATATCTTCAGCTCGATAGGTTGATCTCATATATAATCTTTTTTTATCATTGATTGTAGATTTTGGAAATATTCGTAAGAGAGGTTTGATCTTCGATGTAGTAGTCGAGAGTAGAAAACTCAGAATTTAGTCATTGATATGAGTAGATTCGGTTAATCAGTTTCAATATCATCAGTTTTCGAGACCACTAGCTAGATAAGACTGATCTTAAATCTAGTACTCCGTTATCAGTATCAGATGATTCAGTGTTTAGAATCTCAGGCATTAGTAGTGAGTACATATGGCAGTAAAGTAGTATCCAATTTTTAGTATTTCGAGTCACGATGATTTCAATTATGGTTCGTGCATTCATGCACGTTTTATCATTCAGTACTCTCATGATTATTTAGTGAAGTAATTGTTCATGCATGAACCCTTGCATTTAGCCTTACCTAATCTCCATACTTGGTATATTCCCATACTAATGTATTTGCGCTATGGTGTTTTATTTTACACCATAGGTTTAGAGGCATATGATTCAGAGTACTCTTAGCAGCTTAGTCCCAGTCAGAAGTAGTAGACATAGCAGTGAGTCCTCTTCAGTCGAGGATGATCCTTATTTTTATTATTATCATATCAGACTTAGTTTATTTTTAGTAGACGAAGTTAGTTGGGGACATATCCCATCAACTCCACAGTTCAGATAGTTTAGAGGTTTTTCGAATAGATGTATCAGTATTCAGTTTTCAATTTTGCATATTTTTAGATGTTTTGAACCTTATGGCCAGTTTCCACAGTTTTTATCTATATTATGCAGTGTTCAGGTATAGATATCAGTAGGGGGTAAGCTTGTGGTCCTTAGGGATCATTAGCACAGTGCGATATTCCGATTCCAGAAAATTGAGTCATTACAAACTTGGTATCAGAGCCTAAGGTTCAATAGTATCCTAGGGAGTCTATAAAGCCGCATCTAGTAAATTCTTGTGCATGGGTGTGTTGCGTACCACATTTATGTACCAGAGGCTATAACATGTTTTAGGATCAGTTTCCCTTCTTTCAATATTCATGTCGTGTCAGTGAGTATAAGCTCAAGTTGATTCTCAGTCTAATCCATCTCTTTTTTCCATATACAAATTATGCCTCCATGCAGAGATAATGACCATAGAGTTGATGACCAGCCACCTCAGCCAGTAGATCTTGAGAATGAGAATGTGTTACATGTAGAGTTTTGGGCAGTTTTTCAGGCACTAGTCCAAGTTGTGATTAATGTTCAGGGTAACTGTTAGGATGTGGGACCACCTTAGAAAGATGGAGGTTCAGCCGCTTCCAGAATTAGAGATTTCATGAGAATGAACCCGCTAGAGTTCTATGGGTTAGTAACAGGTAAGGACCCATAGCTTTATCTTGAGGAGGTGAAGAAGATCACCAGGTTATTAATGTTTCTGAGAAGGAGAATGTAGAGTTAGCATCCTATAGGCTGAAGGATATTACTCATGATTGGGTAGTGATATGGAAGAAGGGTAGAGGGGAGGATGCAACTCCAGTGACTTGGGAGGAGTTTTAAGATGCCTTTTTAGATAAGTTTTTCCTCCTAGAGATGAGGAAAGATAAGGTAGAAGAGTTCATGAACCTAAGGCAAGGATCCATGACAGTGAAAGAGTATTGTCTTAAGTTTAACCAATTAGCTAAGTATGCCCCTTACTTGATAGCTGACCCTAGAGCGACTATGAGTAAGTTTATGACTAGTGTGTCCGGGTTGTTATTGAAAGAATGTAGAACTAGTATGCTCAATAGATATATGGACCTTGCTAGGATAATGATGCATGCATAGAAGATTAAGGTAGATAAGATGAAAGAACGAGAAAGAGTGAGTAAGAGAGATAGAACAGATAGTTATGGTTTATCTCAGGCAGGGTCCCAGGGTGGTAGCCGTTCTCAGCATATTTAGAAGTTGTCAGTCCCAGCTCCATCATCTTCTAGTGTACCTACACAAAATTTTGGGGATGTCATTCTTGGTGGAGCACCAGGCTCCAAAGCCCAGAGTAGTGCTAGCGGTGTTCGTACCTATCCGCTTTGTGAAAAGTCTGGCAAGAGCCACCTAGGAGTGTGTAGAGCTGGTAATGATGTGTGCTTTGGGTGTGGTAACCCAGTCCATAGAATAGGAGAATGTAGATTGCTATCTCATAGAGGTAGAGAGTTTTATCAGCAGTGTGCCCCTTCCAGTGCCAATAATAGTTAGCATCAGAACAAACTCCCTGTGTTTCAGACCCACCATAATTAGGGAAGGTTCCCTAATATAGAATTGGGTATGTTATGAGTCCGTCATCTTTATGATATGCATTTTTAGATCATTTTCTCCCATTTTCTGCTTATATGTCAGCATGAGTCATGCATTAGTTTCAAATCTCAGTCGGTCAATCATGACCCAATTCATAGGTACCCCGTGTACCACCCCAGTATTTCACCAAAGTGTGCTTATAGGTACATAGAGTCCCAAGGGGGAGATACCCCATGATATTGTAATGCTTTCATGTCTTTAAACTCATTCAGTTACATGTTCAGACTCTTCTTATGAAGTTAACGTCAGTTGTCATTGCATAGCCATTCATGCTTTCGAGAGTTAGTACAGTCAAACATTCATGCATTAGATATGCATGTTAAGTAGAAAGAGTTCAGTTTTTTAGTGTATTCTATCATGCATTCACGAGAACAACTCAGTTACGCATCCATGCATCAGATATGCATGTCTATTATGAGAATTCAGCTTATGAGTAGCTTCAGTAGAGTATTCTATGCATCATATATGCATATACAGTATGAGAGTTCAGAATATTAGTAGTACCAGTTGCATAGTCATGTTTTAGATGCTTCCGTTCCTTGAGTAAGTTCAGCCAATCAGTATTCTTAGCCTATCAAGCGATATTCGAGGACAAATTTTCCAAGGGGGAGATATTGTAATACCCCACAAAATTCTCTCATAGTCTTAGCCTTATAGAGTATTAGGGAAAGTGTTAATCCAACACTAAAAGGTTGAGAAGTGTCTTCCCAAGTGAGAAGTATTTTAAACTATGTAGAATTTCCCTAATATCAACTTTTTGTCATGTATAGAATTGAATAATCTTTCTGTCGATACAAAATTAACCCAAATCTGACACTCGGGTGAAGAGTTAGAGCCAATTTAGTGAGACAATGTGCCACCTAGCACTTTAGCGCGTCACGAATCCAGCCAAAATGGCAATCGTCAAAATCCAGTGAGCCTCCGCGATTATGGTGCATTGCACCAAGGCTTAATTTCAGAGTTGTCAGTTTCCAGTGCACCAAAATGATTCCACCACGTCGCGGTGCCTTTCCAGTTTGCAACAAAGGTGGCAACGCAATTTCCACCGCGTCTCCCCACCAACTAGTTTCCCAATTATCCAGTTTCCAGTGAGCTGGCGCAATTCCACCGCGTCGCACCAACATGTGAAATCGGGATTTTCAGATTCTATTTTTAAATTTCAAGGACCAATTGGTAATTTCCTAAAGCCCCAAACCAGTCTTTATAAGGGATCTATACCCTAAATAATGAAAATACTTCATTATTCAGCAATTTTTTCCAAATCTAAGTATTTTCTCTCTCAAGAAGTCAAGAACCCTATCTAAGAAATCAAGAATGAGCCTAAGGATTTCTTCAAGAACCTTCAAGAAAGAGTCTTCTAAGGTGTGCATATGTTGATTCTTGGGTCCCTTTCATCCAAGAAGCTCAAGAACACTTTACTAAATTTCAAAGATATTATGTTTATGAGTTTTCGTGATACATGTGAATTGAAATTTGAGTCATGTTATTATTGAGTTTCGAATTCATGTTTTGTTTATGAGGTTTCAAGCTTTGACCCTAGTATGTGATATTCATGTGATGTTCATGATAAACCCTCTTCAAGTTTCTTTTTAAGTGATGTGTTCATATTAATTAAGTGTAGAACTTGTTTAATAAGCAAAGCATGCTCCCCATATGTTAGATAAAATGCTTATGTGAAAGAACTAGAGCCATTATAGCATGTTGACTAGAAATCCCCAATTGTGTGCAAGCCTATGCATGCCAAGTGTTTGTTTAAAACCCACTGTGAATGAATTGTGAAATTATAGCATAAAGTTCCCCGAATTATGTTCTCTTTGATATATGCTAAGACTTTAATATATGCTAAGTATTTGATGCAGGACCTTGTTGAATGGAGTATGAGCCAATAGTACTATCATATATTTATATTTCTAAATACTTGAAGAGATGCTTTAATGATTGTGATGTTGAATGAATGTACATGATCTTAATTATTCAAGAGTGTCTATGTTTTACTTTTATGTTACCGAGTCCTGGGGGTATTTACACCCAAAATTTAGCTACAGTCTAGATCCAGTGTCATTTTTCTCGATAATCTCAGTCAAGCCACAATTCTCATAACTTAGTGAGTTTTAGAACTCTATACTCTCAGATAGATACAGAACTTAAGAAATCTCAAAAATCTCAGTAATATTAGTATCACTAGTATTTGAGCCTCAGTTCAGTACTCAGCTCAGGCCTATAAGTATTTAAGTATTCAGTACGGAACTTAGTATCATGTAGTCAGATAATGAGATTCAGTAGTATTCCGTCAGATAAGGAACCAAGTGAATTCAGCGTAACTCAGTTAGATCATTCGAGAAATATTATCAGTCTCGAATTCAGTTCATTTTAAGTTAAGAATCAATTCAGATTCATTCAGTTGGGAGTAGGACATAGCACCGAGCGAGTGAAGGGATGAAGGATCCCTGTTAGAGATGCAGAGTCGTTATGAGAAATATCTGAACTCCAAAACTATATATCCAATGCAGGATGCAGGATTCACCCGTTAGAAAAGGCTTGTCGCCTGCTAGATAGGATTAACTATTATACTGCCTTAGGATTGAGTTTCTACAAAGGTCACCCATTAAAGTGGCTTAACCAGAGAGTTCTTTGCCCGTGGCACGGTATTGACACCCTTCCATCTGGGGTTACGGTTGGACCCCACCGGTTCAGATTTGGGGAATGTCGATTAAGTGAGCACTCCCACAGTTACAATTTTAGTGTCAATCTTCAAAAAAAACTCAGAAATTAGGACTGTCAGATACAGTCATCTATCTTAGGGAGGAACTTAGATAGTTCCATTGACTCATGGACCACCCGCTAGATAGGCATGGTACAACATAAAGTTATTGAGTAATCTTATTTTCAGATCTAGAAATCACCCACTAGATAGGATTAATCTCAGTCTCAAATTTTGTTTAGTAATCACATTATCAGATCCAGATATCACCCGATAGATAGTCTTGATCTCAGTCTCAAATTTAGTTGAATAATCTCATTATCAGATCTAGAGATCACCCACTAGATAGGCTTGATCTTAGTCTCAGATTCAGTTGAGTATTCTTATTATCTGATTCAGAGATCTTCTGCTAGATAGGTTTGGTCTCTGATATAATATTTTCTTATCATTTATAGTAGATTTTGGAATTATCCATTAGAGAGGTTTGATCTCCGATGCAGTCAGTAGAGAGTAGAAAGCTCAGAATTCAGTCATTGATATGAGTAGATTCAGTTAATCAATTTCAGTATCATCAGTTTTCGAAATAACTCGCTAGATAAGACTGAACTCAACTCCAGTACTTAGTTATTAGTATCAGATGATTTAGTGTTCAGTATCTCAGGCATTAAGTAGTGATTTCAGATGGCAGTAAAGTAGTATCCGAGTTTCAGTATTTCGAGTCACGATGATTTTAGTTATGGTTTGTGGATTCATGCATATGTTCGCATTCAGTACTCTCATGATTATTCAGTTAAGTAATTGTTCATGCATGAGCCCTTGCATTTAGCCTTACCTCATATTCATACTCGGTACATTCCCGTACTGGCGCATTTTCACTATGGTATTTTATTTGAAACCAAAGGTTCGGAGGCACGAGATCTAGAGTACCCTTAGTATCTCAGTCCCAGTCAGTAGTAGTAGACATAGTAGTGAGTCCTCTTCCGTCGGGGATGATCCTTATTTTTATTATTATCATATCAGACTTAGTTTATTTTCAGTAGATGAAGTTAGTTGGGGACATGTCCCATCAACTCCATAGTTCAGATAGTTTAGAGGCTTTTCGAATAGATGTATCAGTATTCAATTTTCAATTTTTAGTATTTTTAGATGTTTTGAACCTTATGGCCAGTTTTTGCATTTATTATCTATATTATGTTGTGTTTAGGTACAGATATCAGTAGAAGGTTATCTTGTGGTCCTTCGGGATCATGACCACTGTGTGACATTTTGGTTCCAGAAAATCGGGTCGTTACAATACCGTTCCAGGTATACACCCATGAGAACAAATTTTTAGGTAGATAGATATTATAGGCACAAAGTTGATGATTCACTCATACTAGAGAGGGACCTAGTCCCAACTCTCAGTTTAGTATCTTATATGTGGAAATTTTGTTAGTTCTATCAAGAAAAAGCCACGTCCTCATTGTCTTTATGTTTGAAAAAAAGTTGCCCTATTCTAAAAAGGAAGGTGAGTCACTTAAAATATGATATTAATCATATCATGTTCCCCTTAAAACCCCTTGCTTGTTCTTATTGTTCCCTTAAATTTAACTACATCCACCTATTCTCTTATCAAAAATGAAAATCCAAATCCTAGATATCCTTCCTAAGATAAGGACCTTCTTGATGGCTACAACTCTCCTAATTTCACGTCCTCGAAATAATTCACAGCATACTATGGTGAAAAATCCCTTCCCAAACCTTCCTAAAACATCTTCTTCTCCCACTCTTCCAAAGCTTAATTCTTTTGTCACTCAACTTGTTAATGAAGAATCTATCTTGAATCTTCAAAACTTTTCTAATAGTATTGTAATGGATGAAACCTTGATTGCTAAAAAGCTCATCATGTTTTCAAAAAGCCTAGGAAAGAACAAAGTTACTCACAAGAAAAACAATGTCAGTGAAATACCAAGAATTCTGGAATAACGATCTAGAAGTTTTACTAAGAAACAACTGAACCTTGAGTGACCTTGTCCCAACAAAAGAAATATAGCTGAAAGAGAATCTGTAGTAAGTTTCTAGAAGAAAGTATGGGGAGAAAAGTGAGGTTGTATCCAAGAAAATTAGAAACAGGTTCTTGAAGAATAAGAAAGTGTTAACTTGAAGGATTTTTTAATCAAATATGCTAATAGAACCTGGTATGGTGGAATTGGTTGAGCTGGTTATACATCAAGGTTGGATGCATCTCATACAAGGAACTATTCCCATAATTTTTTATGAGATAGTCATGGAATTCTATTTCACATTAGAATTCTGATAAGATGTGATAAATTTGACTGCATAGGTCCAAGGAAATAAAATAAAGTTAAATGAGGAAACACTGGTAAGGATTTTAGAATTTCCTATATATGCAGTGAGAACTGTCTCCAAGTAGTTGCCATTAATAGAATTCTTAGGAAATCCATCAAAGGTCAAAGGGAAATTTGTGGCTGCATTGAATACGAAATCTTTAAAAAGTTAGTTTCAATTGATTTTTGACATTGAGAATAAGGTAATTCCACCTAGGTCACAAAAGAGATACATTTTCTCAGCCACTGACTTATATATGATGGAATTCCTTAGTTGCTTTGAGTTTATTAATCTACACGCATTAACGATAGAACACATTAACAAAGTGGTTCTTGGAAAAAATTCAAAAAATGAAATGCCCTATGGATATTGGTTGAACACAATACTTTGTACTTATGGCATTATCTGTGTTTCTGGAACCCAAGGATCTATGGTTCAAATGCTTAGCATGAAAACACTGCTCAAGACTTAAAATGTAAAATCATGTAGCATTTATCAAATAGAGGTCAACAAGGAAAAAAAGGAGCTGAAATTCAACCTGACTGCCAAGGATGAGGAAATTAACAAGCTCCAAGTGCCAATTTAGCATCTCTCCAAAGGAAGCCAATGTGATAATGAAATGTTTAGAACTGAGAATGCTGAACTTAAGAAGAGGGTGTTCATCTTAACTGATAAGGTCTTTAGGTATAATGCAGAGATAAGGCACCTCAACAATAACCTAGCCTAACTCTTTCAAATTCTTATTCCTAGTCCTTCACCTGCTAATCCTTCTTCATTCCTTTTGCTTTTTCCCAAAGAACATTTAATTTATGCATTGGCATGATTATTATCCTCTACTTATGAATGAATCATCACTTTGTGTGTTATATTTGTTACCTTTTATTTTTAATGTTATTCTTTATGCTAGTGTTGCCCCAGTGGCTGTAAGTCAACTAATTTGTGCGTATTTTACTTTTTCTTTATTGTACTCACTTTTCAATGATGCCAAAAAGGGGAATACTATTTTCATATACTCAGGAGTGGGTACCATATATGAATTGAGTTATTAATTTGAATGGTATATTTATAGAGAGAATAAAGGAATGTGCTAAATAGATGAATGAAGGATGTCATGTTGATGGGGGAAGTATGCAAATTCACTAAATTAAGGTGCATGATGACAGAGGGATGGAGACAGAGTTTTTTGCTGCAAATGACAATAAGGTATTAAGTCCCTGTTATGGATGATGATAGGGTAAACCATAATGATAGCGGGAACATTCATCTTCAGGTGGTAATCTCACTGAATAATTGTGATGAATGCTTATTGATGCTCAAAGTTGTATGGTTGGTTTGTCATCATCATAAAGTGGGAAATTTCTATATGTTGGTTTGATATTGAGTAGCTAACAGTAAGAGACCTGGTCCTTGGATGTGCAAGGTATAGTACAGCTGACACTAGTTATCTGCATAGTTTTGTCCTCTCACGTAACAAACTTGCAGGTCCTATTTTGTACTGATTAATATAGTTTGTCCAATTATATTTCATCTTTAATTATCACTCAAATATAAATGAAAATATATACCTCTTCATCAAACAATATTTTCAAATACAAAGTGTGAAGAGAGGTAGCATAAACCCAGTTCCAACACTTATCAAGTTCGTATCTTTATGAATGCTTAAAAAGAAATTGTTCTTGAGTGAGTTCTGATTTGTAAACAAATACTCGTACTATAAGAGTATTGACTTTTTTTTGTTTGAGTAGAGAGTGATTTGGTAGAGTTTCCTAAGTTGTGAGACTGATTAGAGTTAACCAATAAAGAGGGTCCTTGGTAGAGTTACTAAGATAAGTTTGTAGTAGTGTTATTACAAGCGAAAGAATCCTAGAGTTAGGATGAAATCTAGACTGTAAATAGGAGGTTGATTATAGTGGATTTCTTTGGTATTTGAGAAAGAAAGACATGGATTTTCCCTTCCTGGGTTTCCTCGTAAAAATCTTGTGTTTTTTACTTTTCCTGTATTGTATTTTCATTCTTGGTTGATCTATGGTATTTTTCCTGTTATAGACCTTGAAGGACCTGGTCCCTCATTGTGTGATACAATGCTCAGGGTTTCAACAAGTATAATATAAGGTATAAACTTATATTAATACCGCCATGTATAAGTAATATATAATTCAGAACCATAAAGCTTAACCACAAGAAAACACAAGTACAAAGTTTGCTCCCATATGAATACTGGAAAATAAAGTAAAGAACTCATCACGATATCCCATACTACAGGAGAGAACACACAAGAGAAGCACAATGGAATTTAACCAACACATATCCAAACCTCATCAGTAGTCAACCATATCCCACATTTATCATCAATCAGACATTTTTCCAAACTTTCATTAATAACCAACATTGTCCATATAACAACATTTCTTCTTATTACCATCACTAGACACATATCGTCAAAATCCATTAGCCAAAATTTGTTAGCTAAATAAGGATATTAACTAGTCAATTAGATTACTATCCATCACATAATATAGTTATTTATTAGACAACTATTCACCTGATAGCCATTTGATAGCCAACATTTCTTAACTAACCATCGTTAATTACTAATATTATTCACTAAGTCAATCCTCATTTTACATTTAGTTCCCACTTATATAATTAGTCTTGATCAATAACTTATGCATTTTCCCTCCCTAATGCTTATTTATTAGTAATCATTAACTACACCACTTCATATGTATTTAACACTAGTGCACTACAATAGACATTCTAATGTCATATTACATTTATATTACACACATTGATATATATATATAAGAATAAAAGAACAATACATAAGGCTAGTCAAACTCAAGCTGCTAGGTGTACACGAAGGCACATAAATTATTAATCCTCCAGCCTTGTCGGGTATAATATCATAGTCATTCTCTAGCCTTTCTAGGTATCAACCATCGTCATCATAATATCCTCTAACCTTTTCGGGTATCAATATAATCATCATAATCTCTCCCCCAGCTTTGGCGGGTATCAATATTAGCACAATAAATAATTCAGCGTCAAAAATAAATGATACAACCCACAAGGGCTAAAGTAAATAACAAGTCCCACGAGGGCTATAGTAAATGACAAACCCCACGAGGGCTAAAGTAAGTGATCATAAAGGATAAGAGACAAAAAACAAACCTTTATAACACATCATTTGTCATCAATGTCAAATTACTATTAGATATAAGAATATATCACATGAGTATTACAAACTATCATCGTGTTTGAAGAATAATTATGAAGATAGCTTCCTTTGTAGTCAATAAACATCCCCTAAAGAATCAATAACATCATGACTAGCAATAGTAGCAATAACTGGGATGGCTAGCATGAATTCTAGATTAATTACTCAACAAAAGTACATCATGAGAAATTTCATAGTACAATGGCCTAATCAATGACTTATATAATAGCATATTCATTAGCTTACTTCATATCATAATCCATAGAAACTCATAGAATTAAGAATTCTTTAGTCAATAAATAATATACCTCACTTCTAATGTCATCACCATAATAAACTTTTCCATGATTAGCCAACATACTTCCAAGGGAGCATTTCCTAGGAATTTAGTAAGCGTCTAAGGTCTTCTAGAGAACTACAATGATCAAAGCTTAAGTTGGGTCAAGAACCCCCTTCTAATTTCCCAAATACATTCTAAGTCTAGCATCTAACCAGGACTAGGCTAAGATATCTAAATAAACTATTACATATATAGCAAGCCACCAATAGTCCTAAGGTAAAAGTCTTTTTCAAACATGACACCTAACTCAAATAGTATCTAAGGCACTACCATTAATGAAAGTAAATTAGGTCAACTTACCCACAACATAAGTGACAACTCACTCTCATACAACTAGAGAAACTAGGGCATCCTCATGTTAACCATAAGACATGAAGTCCAATTTTTATCCCAAAGGTTTAAGCATATAATTCAAGCACTTAAATCTATGAGTTCAAGTGACCTAAAAGATACAACTAATCCTAAGTCTTACCATTCATCAATCCACACCTAAAACTTCTCAATAATCTAACAAGATATCAGAATTATATTTTAACATAGCTCAATCTAACAAGGAATAAGCCTAACCTATCTCAAATCCAAGAAAGCTCACCAACCGCTAAACCTTCGCTTTTTCCTTTTGAGAAGCATCTTCAAAGTGGAAATCAATAAAAAACACAATCTACACATTATAACAAGAACATCAATACCCATATTGCACAATTGTGCCTTGAGTTAAAAAATGGCACCAAAAACTCTATGTGGATTCCACTTATGGAAAAACACATTCCCGAGGTCAGTCCAATGTTCATACACCATCAAGGAATTATAACCCTTTAAAATAGGTAAAAACTAAGATTGTTTGGCCTAAAATTAAGCCCACAAGCTAGTTGGAGTTTTTGTCAAGAATTTATGGAATTCAAGCATGAAATAGTAGGATTAATACCTCAAATCAAATGTTCATCACAAAAATATACATTAAATAAGCTCTCAAAAGGCACCAAATACTCATGTTATATGTAGTTTTGATGATGCACATCTAACTATAAGGGATTCGGTCCCTATATGTGCAAGGTACATTATGACTAGCATGCATTATCTGCATAATTTTGTCCTCTTGTGTAATAAAATTGTAGGTGCTATATTTTACAAATTAGGACAGCTGGTAAAATATTACTTTAGCACTAATCATCACTGAGCTATAAAACAAAAGAGATGCCTATTCATCAAACATGGTTTTTGCAAAAATCTAAAGAGTAAAGAGAGGCAACAAAAACTCCATTTTAAGATTACTGAAGCATTACTCATGTTCTTATATTTTTTGTATTCTTAAAGACTGAGTGAGTGTTTTAGAGTGTTGATTTGTAATTGAACTACTCAAGTTATAAGATTAGTGTTTTCCTTTGTTGAGAGAAGTTTTTACATATAGTTGCCTAAGATTATTGCTAGTTCGAGTTAACCAGGTTTTGAGGGTCCTTGGAAAATTTTCCAAAATGAGCTATTAGTAGATTTATTACAAGCAAAAGGAGCCTTGAGTAAGTCTGAAATAAAGTCTGTAATAAAGAGGTTGATTATATTTGATCTCGTTGGTGCTTGTAAAGTCAAACCATGGCTTTCCCTTCCTGGATTTCCACGTAAAAATATTGTGCTTTTACTATTCCTACATTATCTCTTACTTCCTAGTTGTTTTTTTGTACTTTGCCCATGGTTGATTTTTAGGGACTTGGTCCCTCATAGTTTAGTGCAACCTCTTTGGTTCCAATAATTTGTATCAGAGATAGGTCACTTTAAAGGGTTCACACCTAGAGTGTCTTGGTTAACTTATATGTTCCACCTAATCTAGAAGAAAGAAAATTTGCTACTAGACCATAAAATTTCAATGGAAAGTATTATGGGTGGTGAAAAACTAAGGTATTTGACTTCATTATGGATTAAGATAATAAACTGATGGACATAATCTTTGATGGTACACATATTCCTATTAAAGAAGTCAAAGAAGGAAAAATAAAAAGAATGGTGGTAAAAAGGAAAGAAAGAACTTTATGATGAAGATAGAAGAAATATTGAGAAGAAATACAAAGCCAAGAAACTGTTATTATGTGGCATAGGTCTTGATGAATGAAATAGGATCTCAGTTTTCGAAAATACAAAACAGATCTGGTATTGTTAGAGGACTGCTCATGAAGGTACCATTGATGTGAAGGACATAAAAGCAGACATGCTTACTACTTAGTATGAAACCTTCACCATGAAATAAATAAAAACAATCCAAGAAATGCATACAAGGTTCATTTCTATCACAAGTAAGCTTTATGGCTTAGGTGAGGTAATTCCCTTGAACAACTAAGTGATAAAAACTTTGGAAGTTCTTCCTAAGTCCAGGGAAAGCAAAGTGGATTCCATAACTAAAGCAAGGAACCTGAATACCCTCATTATGTATTAACTCATTAAAAATCTAAAGACTTATGAATTCCCTGGCATTAAAGGTTACAAAATATGATCCAGTTGATGATGAAGACACTGATGTTGCCTATTTTTCAAATAGTATTGTTAGTGCCATGAAAGAGAGTGGTCATTTTAAAAAGAGAGGAGGAAATATTGAATTATGTCATAAATGTGAAAGTCCTGAGAATTTCATCATGGACTGTCCCATGCATAAAATAGATCATTAGGATTACCTTAAGGCTCCTGGTAGCAAAAGAAAAATCAGGGACCAATTCTATGACAATTCAAGAAGGAAGGTTACAGTTTATTATGCGGTAAAGAAAGCTCTGGCAGCATGGGGAGATTCCTCCAGTGAATCAGATAGCGATAAAAAGTCTGTAGATACGTCTGTACTAGCAGAAGAAGAAAGTCAAGTTATCTATGATTCCCTATTTTCTTTTATGGAAAATACATATGCTAAAGAAGAAGATGAGGTAACACTCTATGATATAAAGAATATCGAGATTACTATTTAACTAGAAAGATAAAGAAGCTTGCTAGTGTGCTGATTTATCCTTTTATGAGTTAAATTCTAAGAAAATTGCTCTACAGGAGAAAGTATAGAATCAAGAATAGAAATTAATGGCCTTAACTCTCCAGATATCATAAACTGATGAAATGGTGACTATATTAAAATCTAAAAATCCATATTTTATGGACTAATTTGAGAAAGTGGGTATCATGGATGGCAAGGGAAAGATAGAACCATCAAAGCTTCAAATTGATCTTGACAGGAAATTGAAACCTTATCAAATATACCTTATGTTTGAACTTCACAAAAATAAATAGTTAGAAAGGGACATGGTCCATCTAAGAGAAGAACTTAACAAATCTCTTAAATTGACTAATTCTTCATAGATCCTTTCTAATTTGAATAGTCAGGGTGTTATTGATGGAAATCAAAGAGAACACTAACCTGTTGGGTGGGAAAGAAATAATGATAATGGTTCTATAAACAAGGTTTTCAAACCTATATGCAATCACTATGGGGAAAATGGGCACACTAAGGGGAATTGTAAAAGTTAGATAAGTTCTAGAATGAACAAATTCAAATACGTTCAGTAGGAAAGTATTCTGCATAAGGGATTCAAATCCCTGAAAAAGATTAGGAAGAATTCTCTTCCTAAATGGGACAAGAAAGATTCAATTACACCACTTTCTTACTGGGAACTCAAATTCATGTGGGTTCCCAGATCAGAGAAGTGATCATGGTCCTGATTGGAAAAAGGGAAATGCAGTCAGGAATGTTCACTAAATATTGGTGTTCAGAGCTTAATCTTAGAAGATCTGACTGTGTTCTCTCTCTTAAGGTACTCTAAGGTGTAGGTGTCATATTCTAAAAAATTTGAATTCAAGGGACCTAGTCCTTATAATAAATATTAAAAAAGGATGTCCCAAAAAGTGTAACTCGTAGAATTTTCTACGTTTATCAAATAGGTATCCATGATAAAGTTAGCACAGTATAATCTATCTCAGTTTCATATCTTTATAGGTATACACCCATAGGAAAAACTTGGGAAGGAAATAGATAAAGCTATCTAAGTAGGCAATACAATTAAAAGGAGATGGACTTGGTCCTTTCTCTAAGGTTAGTAGCTATAAGATGCTTAAGTAATCACAAAAATACTGTCTAAAAAGCCATACATTTTCCTAAGCTATCAATTCTTTTACAAAACGAAGATTCACACTTATTAGGTTCAAACATGTATGTTTAAATGCAACATATTTAAATAACATTGGTCACCTTTTTAATTTCTAAATTAGACCATTATGTCAGTGTTCTTCAACTTTTCAACATTTATCTTTTCAAAACTAAAATCATTCCAAAGCTAAACTAGTTCATCCCTATTTCTCAAAATGAAATAAATGTTATTACTACCTCCTTAAACTCTTTAAGAAATCCAGAACCCATAATCGAGTTAGACTACATTGAACCCACCTTATCATTGGAACTTTATGCTCCACAAATTATGATAGACAATTTAAATAAAAGGTTTAGGTCACTAATAGAAGAAGAAATATCTCAACCTGAAAATTTTCTTTTTTTCCTGTTTCATTTGAAAGATTCAAAAAAGCTGAGTTCTTTAAAACACAACAAGCAATGGGTTCTCCTACTTTCTTATATTTAAACACTATTTTTGCTAAATTATTTGGTGAAGATATACCAGTTAAAGAGTTGATGTTTCTTGTAATGAGTACTAGGTAGATGAGAACTTACTTCTGCTTGAACATGACACCTCAGTTAGTGAAGTAGAATAGAAAGTACATGATAATGATGAAGTAAATAAAGGAAATGATCTATTGTTAATTCAAAATCAGGAGAATGGGGAAGATGAGGAGGAAGTTCCTTTGAGATGGACTATTAAGAAATACACGGGAAATAGAAAAAGAAAGAATAAAAATACTAAAGTTGTGGAGGCTAATAGAGGAGAGAACCCAAATTCTGGGGATGTTTTTGCTATCAAAGAAGGAAGAAAGGATGTTCCTATAGCTGAGAGGAACAGGTCCTCCTTGTCATGATATGTCAGCCCTGCTGTAAGAAATAAGAAGCACATAGCTATGAAAAGAAATAAAGTCTCTGAGGGACCTAGTTCTAAGTATAGAATAACACGGAGTTATGAGAATGAAGAGCCAAGTAGTTAGCCTAAAAGAAACAAAAAGGAAGAGAAAATTAAAGAAATGTCAAGAGAAAGAAAGATTTTATACTTGAAAATACAGAAAGTTTTTTTAGAAAGAGTTTTTGATCCTAGAATTTATGAGAAGACTTGGATGGTGGAGTTAGTAGAATATGTCAGGTATCAAGTATGGTTAAATATATCTTAGAAAATAGCACCAATGGTTTTTGAAAATTATGTTAAGGAATTTTATTACACCTTGGATTAATCAGAAGATGAGCTAATATTTAAGGACCAAGTGAAAGGTAAGCTTATCAATTTGGATGAAGAATTATTTGGCAAGATCTTTGATGTACCTATAATAAATGTAAATCCAGTTGTGAACCAGCATCCCTCAATTGAGTTTATGATTTATGCATCAAAGTATGAGGGAATTCTAAATCTTCAGTAAAAAATAAATTTCTAATAAGTAAATATCAACTGGTATTTGAATTCATTAAAAATGACTTTTTATCTTGATCTAAAGAAAGAAGAATTGCCTCTGTTGGTGACCTATTTTAAATTTAAATCTTTATCATGATTCAATTGCTAAGTCTTCTTGGTATTATGATTGAGCATATTCATAAATTGGTGTATGAAAAGAAAGGAAAAGATGGAATGCCATATGGATATCTACTTAATAAAGTATTTAAAAATTATGGTATGGATAGAACTAAGGGTATACCTGGAACAACCAAACAAATGATTAGCCTAACAACTCTTGTGGAGAATTAATGCGTGGGGGGTAAAGATGAATTTGTGTAGCAAGTATTTGAGTTGCTAGTTGTTCAGGAAATGTTGGGAAAGGAAATGGACAAGTTAAGGATTAAGTTGGCTGCCAAAGATGTTAAAATAGTGCACCTAAACCAAAGGTTATCATCAAAGGGACCAACTACCACTGATGAACTTGAAATTAAATGTGCAAAACTCCAGGCATGAATTGTTGAACTGACTGTTAAAGTTCAAGAACTGAATGTTGAAGTGAAGAATCTCCCCAAACAGTTGTTGGATGCTCACAATGCTGGAATTCAAGAGTGGAGATATTGCTTGAGTCCCACTCCCCCAAACCTACCTCTACCTAAGTCATATTATCTATTTCCTCTAAATTAATCATGTGTCTGTTTCATACCTTACTCCTTGTATTAGCTTTTGATGACAATTATTTTTTTATTATATTAGAATGATTGTACTGATACTAATTTCTATTTATGAATGATTGAATTTTTCTTGTAAACTTCATTTGCTTCCCTTACCTTAAGCTATTCTTCATCTTAGTGTTGCCTTAGGGGACAAGAGTTATTTAGCATGTACTTATCCTTACTTTTAGTTTACTATTAATCCTTTTTAGTAATGCTAAAAGGGGGGATACTGACTTCATATATAAGGACCAGGTGTGTGTACATGCAGATAGGGGTAATATGGTAAGGCATAATGACAAAAAGAAACAAACATGGTGCTCAGTTGTTTTTTTTCATGCAAATAATAATAAGGGATCAGGTCCCTGCGTTCCATGATGATATGAAAAAGCATGATGATAGGGTGAACATTCATATTTAGGTGGTAATCACATTGATTAAATGTGATGAATGTGCATTGGTGATCAAAGTTGTATGGTTGGTTGGTCATCATTAAAAAGAGGAAATTTCTATATATAGTTTGTTATTATGAGTATCTAACTACAAGGGACTAGGTCCCTTGATGTGTAAGGTACAGTACGGCTGGCATGCGTTATCTGCTCAGTTTTATACACTTGTCTAACAAACCTGCAGGTGTTATTTTGTAGTTATTAGGAGAAATGGTCTAATGATATTTTATCACTAATCATCACTTAGCCTTAAAATAAAGAGACGCCTTCTCATCAAATGTGTTTCTTACAAAAATCAAAACAGTAAAGAGAGGCAGCAAAAACTCCACTTCAAGACTACTGAAGCATTGCTCATTTTCTTATCTTTGTAGTATGCTTAAAAAGTGAGTTAGTGTTCTTGTGTGTTGATTTGTATTGAAACTACAAAAGTTATATGGGTAGTGTTTTCCGTTGTTGAGAAAAGTACATTGGTATAGTTGACTAAGCTTGTTGCTGGTTAGAGTTTACTAGGTTTGAGGGTCTTTGAAAGAGTTTCCAAGATAAGCTTGTAGCAGAGTCATTACAAGAGAAAGGAGCCTAAAGTTAGGTTGAAATAATGTCTATAATAAAGAGGTTGATTATACTTGATCTCATTGGTGATTTTTAGGGAAAGTCGTGGTTTTTTCCATTCTAGGTTTACATGTAAAAATCTTATGTTTTTACTCATTTTTCACTATCTCTTACTTACTAGTTGTTTTTATGAACTATTCCCATGACTGATTTTGAGGGAACTGGTCCCTAAATGTGTAGTACAACCCTCTTGGGTTCCAAAAACTCAATTTGAGTTTAGCACACCATTTTAGGGTTTCATGGACTGAAGGAATAGTGAAAAGTTCCCAAAACACAGCCTAAAGGTCCTTTAGATTCCTATGCCAGGCAAGGAGATACCACTATCATACACAATGAACTGTGATCGCCTTTGTTCGATTTCCATGGGTTTTTCCACAATCGTCGTAGTGCAATCATGATGATCCTTTTGTGATCGTCATTGCACAAAAAACTTGCAAATTTTTCTAAGTTTCAAATGATGCTTTGAGATTCATCAAAAATCTGATATATGCAAATGAACTATGTAACCACACTAAATACAATGTTCTAGATGCATTGGAAAATTCAAATTTTCCATCTGAGGTCATTTTTTACCAAATATTAGTCCCACACCCAAACTTTTAATTTTCCAAATTTTTGACCAATTGGTCAAAAGATGCTCGGGTGCATTGGGACTCAACCCAAAGGTCTACTTTGAAAATATTCTGGAGCTTCAATAACAGTTAAAATTTGTTTACGAGATTATTTTACTAAGGTTTTTGTTCGGTGTCCATTTAGAATAAGGAAAGACAACTAAAAAGGAAATTGGCTCTAAAACCCAAATAAACTACCTAGTAATCCAACTATCACTTCCAGAAAGTCATAAATTACATGGGGCAACTAAGGAATAGGTATAAAGGCGTAACTAAGTGGAAATAGAAAAAAATGACCTGAAAGGTCATTACATAGGTTTCTTAGGTTTTGTTAGCTAATACAGATATTTTATTGAAGTATTTTAATCTATTCATTATCTGATGTCTCGATTAGCTTAGAAGAAAGTCAAATTAAATTGTTTAATTCTTGAGAGATGATGTTTTAGATGCTGAAGACTCGACTCAGTTCTACTCTATTTTTTACTCTACCAGATGGTCCAAATGGGTTTGTAGTTTATATTGATGCCTTAGAAGATAGCCTCAATTATGTGTTGATGCAGTGTGTTAAATTTATTGTGTATTCCTCTTGAAAAATCCAACCTCATAAGAAGAGTTATCCAACTCATGAAATTGAGTAGGTAGTAGTTATGTTGCCTTAAAAATTTGGAGGCATTATCTTTATGGAGTTGAAACAGATTCTTTCACAGAATACCAGATAATTCAGTATTTGTTCATTTAGAAAGATCTAAACCTTTATTTGAAGTAATGTCTAGAGTTTTAAAGGATTATGAGATAAGTGTCTTTTACCATCGAGATAAAGACAAAGTAGTGGTTGATAATCTTAGTAGACTTTCTATGGGTAGTGTTGTTAGGTTTGGGATAAGAAGAAAAAATTAGTTTATGATGTTCATAGGCTTTCAAAATTAGGAGTTCAATTGGTTGATTCAATCAGAGGTAGTGTCATGGTTTAGAATCCTCTTTAGTAGCCCCGGTAAAATCAAAGAAGGATAGCAATCCTATATTACTTATGTTTAAGGAATTAGTCCAAAGTCAGCAAGTTGAGGTTTCCTCCTAAGGAGGAGATCGTGTTATTTATTGTCAGGAAGATTATGTGCTCTACATATTGATTCCTTGTGATAGTGAATATTTACAAAAGCTCATATTTATCGATATTCTATTAACCCAAGAGCCACAAAGATGTATCGTGATCTATAGGAGGTCTATTAAAATAAAGGCATAAAAAAGGACATTGCAAAATTTATGGATTACTTTCCAAACAGATAGCAGGTAAAGTTTTAGCATCAAATACCTTGTGGTATGAATAAAAATATTAGAATTCCAACTTGGTAGAGACAAGTGGTAAATATGGATTTCCTTATAGGGATGGTTGTACTTGCTGATGACATGATCCTATTTGGGTTATTATGAATAGGATGAGTAAGTCAGTGCATTCCTTACTAGTTAACAATATGGATTTAACCAAGGACTATGTTATACTTTATCATAGATAGTTGGTTAAGTTGCACAGATTCCCTTTGATTGTCACTTTTGAAAGGGGTACATTATCACACCTTAAATTCTTTTGGGATAGACGGGCACCCATAGCCGTAAAACCCTAAGAGCACCAAACCTTAATCTTGTACTTATCATGCATATAACTATGATAATTAAAGGTTCTGCAAAAATTTTATATGATGCATCAATTAAAATAAACAACGTAGGCATGCCCAAAAATGTATATGCAATACTTCACCATTAGGGCCATAATGTCAAATAAAAATGGTGTTACCATTTTTAATTTTTAAATTTATCTACAAAGGCTCCCAAAAACACATGGACTTAGGTAAGGTTGGGAAAGACCCCCGACTTACTCTTAACTACTATATAATACCAAAACATACTTCATAAACTCGAAAATCCCCAAAATCAACCTGGATCTCATTAATAGTAGTTGGATATCCTGTAATCCTACAGGGGAGATCAATTAGTTGAGGTACCTATACTTGTGAGATGAACACAATGTCCCCTATGAGAAATGTTAGTACAAAAGAATGTACGAAGTATATAAGTATTAAATTAACCATGTATAACTATATAGATAAGAATAAAAGACCACATTTTCTTACATTTGTGGAATCATGTACATTACATCTTTTACTATACTTCATTATTCTTTGTCTTATAAAATTCTAAGGCATGATACAATTGACTAATTGATCAGTGGTAAAAGAGGATGGCCTATGATAGGCATTTTAACCATTGTGATATGGTCCTCATAAATACACAAATTGGGATCGACCCAGACTAAGCTGTCCTTTCACTCCTAGGATACCACCCATTGTATTAGTATCAACCCATGATACATATTCCTTCCACCCATGGGATACCTCCCAAGAATATGTGGATTCACTTCTGGTCATTTTTTTTATCATTAGAGTTGTTATTTTTGAAATCATTATATTATTGAATTTTGATCTTTGGACCAGTAGCAAGAGATATAAAAATATGTATTTGATACATTAATTATGAGGTAGGAAGCAACAATAATGGAAATATAACTCTTAGGTGCATAAGTAATACAATGCACCATGTTTGATGAAGAGAAGAACTCATCAAGCATTTTATTGAAAATACCTTTATAACGCTAGTACATAGAAAAGTAAATGTGTAGATCTATTAACAAAGACATTTTGAGGTACTTTAACACCCTAAAGAGTTGGGATATGGTCGTTAGTCACATTTGAGATTGTATGCTACCATTATGTATCATGTGAAAGAAAACATACTTAGGAAGATTACTTTGCAACACAAGGGTTATATTGATTCCAATGAGTATAGGATCAAGAAACCTTACATACCATGTTGTACAACTATAATAGCACCATAAATTAATGTCCTTTCTTTTAGACAATTAAACTATAATAGAGTAAATAGTAAAACTATTATTAATAGCTAATCAATACATTTGATCTATTTAACCTTACACAAAAAGTTGTCGGGTAGTAATCCTTGATTAATTAACTCAAGGGTGTTCTATCAACCCCTTCTCCTTCGATTACATTCACATACAACACAAATCCTTAAAAGCCCCCTATAAACATTTTTGGCATCATTGCACCCTTAAAATAGTGTATTAAATGGAGTTGCCAGTAAGCTTACACGACATCTAGTTTGGTGGTGTATCACTATACCCTCCTTCTATATTTCAATGTAAACTATTCACACCTTTCCCCAACATCAACCAAGAATCCCCAAGATCAAATATTTCCAAATAAACATAAAATTTTTCAAAAGAAGACAAAATATCCTTTACTATAGCAACTAAATATTGAACTTACCACCATTTGAGTTCTTAACAATAATCTATATACAATCCTCTACAAACACATATATATAGGAATAAGGGATAACTTAATAATAGTCGTACCTTAATTTTGTTGATATCTTATTCTATTAATGTATATCTCTTTAATATCTTTATTTATCCACACACAAATAAAAATATAAGAGAAAAATGTCTTGATAACCAAGAATAATGGGACTACCAAACATATAGAGGGTTGTCTTATAATTTAATCATGATGAACATAATTCTCATAGTATTCATAAGATAAGTTCATGATTTGTTCATTTACTTTTAGATTGAAAGGAAGGTAAATCCAAAGAACCCTAGTTGAATTATAGGGATTCTGTCTGGCTAAGAGAAAAAAGGATAGAAAATAGTAGAAATCTTAGGTTTTGTCCAAGTTAAAATGGTTCAAATGAGGGTAATACACCGTACTTTTCCTAGATAATTTCATCTCAATAATGTATAGTATTAGATTCTAAATTTAATGATGGTTATTCTATGAGGAATTATATATATATTCCTTTTTGGTTATGTGGGAAATTCAATAAGCTTTCCATCGATATAAGATTCTCCCAAATACGATAACCGGGTCAGAAGTTACGACTATTTCAAGTTCCCATCGTAAGAAAGCGCCATATTAGTCAGTGGCCTGCTGCGCCACAAGAGGAAATGGCATTTGGAAAATTCTAGTAGGGGGCCGCGATTATGATGCATCGCTCCAGGGGTCAAATTTAGAATTGTTCTTTCCCAGTGTCTTAGCGCGCTTTTCTCCATACCACGACAAAGTTCCAAGTCGCAAAAGAAGGGGTAACGCGAAGGCTCTGCGTCGCGCCATCCCTTAGTTTCCTAATTGTCAAATTAAAATAACACGATGCGATAGCACCGCATCGCGCAAGGGGTTCAGTTCTGGAAAATCTTACTGAAATTAAATGACTCGTCCAGGGTTAAAAGGGTCAACTTCCCACCCCTATTTAAGCCCTTTAACATGTGATTCAGCCACTTTTCACCCAAAATATACTCTCTTCTCTCAAAAAACTCTCAAGCACAAGCTAAATTTTTTATAGAAGATCCAATTCCAAGAAATTTTCTCCAACAATCTTTACAAAATCACGAACTAAGGTTTGCATAGTGTTCATTCATCGACTCCTTTCGTCCATAAGCACAAGAATCCTTTTTCTAAATTCAAGTTTATGGATTTTCTTATGAATCTCATGATTTGGGATGCTCTTGTTCTTGTGGATAATGATAAATTAAATTCTAATCCATGTTGGGTGATAAATTCTTTGTGGGTTAAATTATTATTGATATAGATTCATGCAAACCTATGACTAAACCCTTGAATGATGAAATAAGAATTGAACCATGATGTTTAATTATTGTACAATGATGTTTGTATATACCATGCATACAATATGTTTGATTAAATGACTAGATAAAGGAAAATTGTCTAACTAGCATGATACCATGAAATCCCCATGTATGTACAAGTTATGCCCATCACATGTATTGAAGAAATGCTTCTATAAATGTATTATGGATTATGATGTTAGTTATATGATCAAGTATGTTATGCTTCGTCAGTTTTCTTTTATCGAGTCCCTGGGGGTACTCGTGCCCGAATCATTAGTTGTGTGCCTAGATCCATGTCATGTTTTCACAATGCTTTCAGTCAAGCTATGATCCTTAGACTTCAAACAGTCTTATGACTCAGGAAATCTCTATGATCTCATGAACTCAGTCAGTTGTCAGATATTAGTAGTATTCCGTCAGTCAATGAAATTCAGTAACTCAGTCCAAGTTCAGTTTAGTAAATCATGTTCAGTGTCTATTCAGATGGGAGTAGAAATTACCACCGAGCGAACCCAAGGATGGGAACTCACATGTTATATGAAGGTGTGATTCTTAGAAGCAATCCTTGTATTCTAGAACTATGTAGCCATCATAGGTTGAGACATCATAGCCTTATATATGAGGGTAGATCAGGTGTCTTAGCCTTCTGTATAAGGGTTCCTTCCATTCTCACTAGAGTTACCAGTTATATTAAGGTGACTCACATGTTGTCCTTACTAGTGGCACAGTATTGACACCCTTCCAATCAGGGCATAGATTGGCCCCCAAGTCATCTATAATTCATTACTTGGGGCATTTTGGTTAGATGACTACCTCCCATAGTATCGTATCAGTCTGAGTAAAAGAACTCAAATAGTTTTTCAGAATTTAGGACTGTCAGATACAGTCGACTCAGATACAGAACAAAACTTAGACAGTTCCATCAAATTTAGAACTATCTGATACAGTCACTCATGTTATCAGTTATATCAGTTATCAGTATGTCATGTTATCAACATTAAGATTCAGTAATAATGTTATCACGATATCAGTTACAGTTATGTATTCATGCTTTCACTCTCATGTTCATGTTAGACCGTCAGTTAGCATTGATCATGCATGTGAACCCTTACATATACCCTACCTCACATGAATACTCAGTAAATTCCATTATACTAATGCATTTGTGCTATGGTGCTTTCTTTTTATGTTACACCATAGGTTCAGAGACACGAGCTCCAGAGCATCAGTAAATTCCAGATATTAGCAGTCAGAGTTAGCAGTGAGTCCTTATCCTTCGAGGACATGATTACTTCCCTATTATATTATTAATTAGTTTATTAGTTGGAGTTAGTTGGGGACATGCCCCATTAACTCCTTACTCAGACAGTTCAGTCAGTTAGAGGTTTTCCAGACTATTATGTGTAGATAGTTATTTTAGTTATTTTGTATATTTCATACCCCATTTAGATGTTATGTTTTACTTTATTTATGTGAACCTTATGGCCTTTCAGTTCAAGTTTCCTCATTATTCATTATATTATGCAGTATACAGGTATAAATATCAGTCATGGATTAGCTTGTGGTCCTTCGGGATCATAAGAACCGTGTAGCGTTTCAGGTACCAGACTTGGGGCGTTACAAACTTGGTATCAGAGCCTAAGGTTCAATAGTGTCCTAGGAAGTCTGAAAGTCATATCTAGTAGAGTTTTGTGCATAGGTGTTTTGTGTGCCACACTTATGTACAGGAGGCTATAATATTTTTAGGAACAGTTTCCCCTCTTTCAGTATTCATGTCATTCCAATGAGCATTATCTCAAGTCAATCTCTCAGTCTAATAAGTTTCTCCTTTTTTTGCTACATAACATGTCTCCTAAAAGAAAAAATAGAAATCAGCCAGTCCTCCAGCCCAAAGATCCTTTGGGCGATCATGTTTCTCATGCTGAGTTCAGGGCCGCATTCACTACTCTTGCTCTATTAGTTGCTACTCAAAATAAATGGCCAGCAGTTATTCCGTCCAACCCAGTGGCCAACTCAGCCAAAGCTAGGATTTGAGACTTTAGCTGAATGAATCACCCATTCTTTCTCGGGTCTAAGACAGATGAGAACCCTTAGGAATTGCTAGATCAGGTGCAGAAGGTGAAAGATATCATTTGGGTGACTACTCTTGATAGTGTTGATCTAGATGCATATCATTTGCAGGATGTTGCTCACACTTGGTTCAATAAGTGAAAGTCAGAGAGGGCAGATATTGCAGGTCTAGTTGAGTGGGAGGAGTTTGCGTCTGCTTTCCTCGATAGATTCTTTCCCCTTGAGCTTAGGGAAACTAAGGTGTTAGAATTTATCACCTCAGGCAGGGAAATATGATAGTGAAAGAGTATTCTCTTAAGTTTACTCAATTAGCCAGATATGCCCCTCATATGGTTGCAGATAGAAGGGCAAGGATGCATAAGTATATTTCAGGGGTGAATGATAATATGGTTAATGAGTGCAGATCTGCCATACTGAATACTGACATGACTTTATACAGGTTGTTGACTCATGCTCAGTAGATTGATGAGCAAAAGATTAAGATATGGGAGAAATAGAATAAGAGGGCAAAGACAAGTAGTTTTAACTTCGCTCAACCTAAGTTAGAAGGAGAAAACCATTCTCAGTTTTATCCTAAGTCATCATTTCCATCTCTTTCTACAGCTAGTGCTCCAGTACATATGTTCAGAGAGGGTAACAAAGACAAAGAACCAGGCTCTAAGTCCCAGGGTAGTGTTAGCAGTGCCCTTACCTATCATCTTTGCCAGATTTGCGGCAAGCACCATTAGGGTATTTGCAGAGCTGGCAGTGGTATTAGTTTAAGATGTAGAAATCCAAGCCATATAATTAAAAAGTGTCCTCAACCAGGTCCTCAGGGTCAATGGAATCGCTCCTCGGCTCAGTTCGATAGCCCAAATCAGTAGGGTGCCACCTTCAGTGCTACTAGTGGGCAATGCCCAAATCATCTATATACTCTTTAGCCCCTACAAGATTAGAAAAATTCTCCTGATGTCCTTACAGAACTTTTATGTGCATGTTTATGCTTTGCTAGATCCATGAGCTTCTTTGTCTTTTGTCACTCCTTATATAGCGGACGATTTTGGAGTCAGTCCTAAAATTCTAGCAAAGCCCTTTTTAGTCTCTACCCCAGTCGGTAAAACCATCATAGCCAGGTAGGTATACAGGAACTACCCGATTATGATATTTCAGAAAGTCACTTCACCAGACTTAGTCGAATTAGAGATGACTGATTTTGATGTCATTCTCGGCATGGATTGGCTTAATTACTACTATGCCACAGTCGATTGAAGAAATAGAATATTCTAGTTTTAGTTCCCAACTAAACCCATCCTTGAGTTGAAGGGTAGTACTTCAGCGTTCAGAGGTCAGCTTTTTTCCTACTTTCGGGCAAGGAAAATGATATCTAAAGGATGTGTCTATCATCTTGTTCGAGTTAGGGACACTAGTTTTAAAATTCCTAGTCTTGAATCAGTCCCAGTAGTGAATGAATATGCAAATGTATTTACCGAATATCTTCTAGGAATTCCTACCGAAAGCAAAATAGACTTTATCATTGATCTTCTTTCAGATACTCAACCTATATCTATTCCTCCATACAGAATGGCGCCAACAGAACTTAGAGAACTGAAAGAACTATTGAAGGATCTCTTAGATAAGGGATTTATCAGGCCCAGTGTTTCCCCATGAGGCGCTCCAATATTATTCGTGCGCAATAAAGACTATTTTCTTAGGATGTGTGTAGACTACCGTCAACTCAATAAGGTCACTGTCAAGAACAAGTATTCTCTTCCCAAAATCAATGACTTGTTTGACCAACTTTAGGGTTCAAGTTATTTCTCTAAGATAGACCTCAACTCTGGCTATCATCATCTTAGAGTTAGAGAATGTGACATTCCAAAAATAACATTCCGTACTCGGTATGGTCACTTTAAATTCCTAGTCATGTCATTTGGTATTACAAATACCCCAGCCTCTTTCATGTACTTGATGAATTGTGTGTTCAAGCAGTACTTTGACATGTTTGTCATAGTCTTCATAGATGATATTTTGGTCTATTCCCACAGTGAGCACGATCATACAGACCATCTCAGAGCAATACTTCAAACTCTCAGAGATCAACAGTTATTCGCAAAATTCAGTAAGTGCGAGTTTTGGCTAAGGTCAGTAGCATTCCTTGGTCACATCGTTTTCGGTGATGGCATTAGGGTTGATCCTCAAAAGGCTGAAGTAGTAAGAAACTGGCCTCTCCCTATCTCTCTATCAGATATTAGGAGTTTCTTGGGTTTGGCTGGCTATTACAGATGGTTTGTTGAGGGATTTTCTTCTATTGCATCCCTATGTCTAGATTGACTCAGAAAAAAGTCAAATTTCAGTGGTTAGATCCTTGCGAGAAGAGTTTTCAGGAGTTGAAGACTCGACTCACCTCAGCTCCAATTCTAGCTCTTCTAGATAGTTCAGATGGGTTCGTAGTGCATTGTGATGCATCTAAAATATGTTTAGGTTGTGTCCTCATATAGTATGGTAAGGACATACCCTACACTTACAGACACCTTAAACCCCATGAGAGGAATTATCCTACTCATGATCTTGAGTTAGCAGCCGTAGTATTTTCCTTGAAGATTTGGAGGAATTATCTATACGTTGTTCATGTAGATGTCTTCACATATCATAAGAGTCTTCAGTATGTCTTTTCTCAGAAATATCTCAATCTTTGTCAGAGAAGGTGGTTAGTGATCTTGAAAGATTATGACATGAGTGTCCTCTATCTTCCGATCAAGGCCAATGTAGTGGCCGATGTAGCTTAGGAAGTCCATCAGCTTTCCAGACTAGGCATTCGTTTAGTTGATACCGATGAGGGTGATATATGGGTTCAGAGTATTTCAGAATCATCTCTAGTTTTTGTGGTGAAAGAAAATCAAGATAGAGAACCCAGCCTTGTCAAGTTGAAAGAATCAGTCCAGGATCAGAAAGTAGAGGTTTTCTCCCAAAGGAGAGATGGTGTCCGTCGTAGTTAGGGTCGTCTCTGTGTTCCTGGTGTAGATGACTTAAGGCCACTAATTCTTGCAGAATCACATGGTGTGTGCTACTCTATTCATCCAGGGGCCACAAAAATGTACCTCAACTTGTGGGAAGTCTATTGGTAGAGTGGGATGAGAAGAGATATTGCAGAGTTATTGGCTAAGTGCTCTATATGTCAGAAGGTTAAGATAGAGCATAAGAAGCCTAGTGGGTCCATGTAGGAGTTTAGTATTCCAACTTGGAAGTGGGAAGTTGTAAACATGGACTTCGTGATGGTTTTGCCTCAAACTCGTCATCAGCATTATTCAGTCTGGGTCATTATAGACAGAATGACCAAATCTGCCCATTTCCTTCCAGTCCATACCTCTTATTTAGCTAAGGATTATACCAAACTCTACATTAGGGAGTTTTTCAGATTGCACGGTGTTCCTCTATCTATTATCTCAGACATAGGTGCTCAGTTCACTGCTTATTTCTCTAAAGCATTCCAAAAGGGTCTTGGTACCCAAGTTCATCTTAGTACAGCCTTTCATCCTCAGATAGATGGCCAAGCAGAAAGGACCATTCAGATGTTTGAAGATATGCTAAGGGCGTGTTCAATCGATTTCAAGGGAAGTTTGGATGACCACTTTCCTTTGATTGAGTTTGCATACAACAACAATTCTCATTCCAGTATTCCGATGGATCCATTTGAAGATCTCTATGGTAGGAGATTTAGATATCCAATTAGTTTGTTCGAAGTTAGTGAGGGCTCAATCATAGGTCCTGACATGGTATTCAACGCCTTAGAAAAAGTCCAATTGATTAGACAAAGACTCTGGACTACTCAGAGACGACAAAAGTCTTATGCAGATATTCGTAGAAAATATATCAATTTCAATATTGGTGACAATGTCTATCTAAAGATCTCTCCCATGAAGGGATTTAAGAGGTTCGGCAAGAAAGGGAAACTCAGTCCCCGATATGTCGGCCCCTTCAAGATGCTCAGTCAATTCGGCAAGGTAGCTTATGAGCTCTAATTACCTTCAGATGTAGCCTCAATTCATCCAGTATTTCATGTTTCTTTGCTCAAGAAGTGTATAGGTGACCCAGCAGTTGTAGTCCCTATTCAGAGCATTGATTTTCAGAACAGTCTCTCTTATGAGGAGATTCCAGTCGAAAGCCTAGACTATCAGGCTCGTAGATTGAGGAATAAATAAGTCCCTCTAGTTAAGGATCTTAGGCGAAATTAGTCCTTCGAGGGAGATACTTGGAAAGCAGAGGCAAACATGAGTACCAAGTATCCTCACCTCTTTTTCACCAACTCAGATCATGCTCAAGGTAACAGTTCTCCTTAAGCTTACTTAATTTCATGTTAAGTGTTCATCACTAACATGGTATGCAGTTTCATGCTCACGTTCCCATTATAATCTTGGTATAAAGTACCATTGCATATTTAGTCATGCACTCATGTATCAGTTTAGTTTTGTAATTGTGCATCAGACATTCATTCTCATTACGAGAAACTTAGTTCTTCAGAACACTCAGTCATGCATTCTTGAACCAGTTACACATGCATCAGATATGCATTTTCAATATTGTATGTTCAACTTGTCAGTCATGTCAGTCAAGAGATCATGCTCTAGTTATTCATGTTTAGTATGTACGTCAGTTATCTTTTCTCCCCTCTCAGCCAGTCTCATTCGAGGAAGAATGTTCTCAAGTGGGAGATATTGTAATACCCCGTACTTTTCCTAGCTAATATCATCTCAAGAATTTCTTATATTATCTTTTAAATTGAATGATGTTTATTCCATGAGGAATTCTCAAGATTTTTCCTTTTTGTCATGTGAGATATTCAATAAGCTTTCCATCGATAAAACATTCACCCAAATCCGATAATCGGGTTAGAAGTTACGACTATTTCAAGTTCCCATCATAAAACAGTGCCATATTAGTTAGTGGCGCGCCGCACCACAAGAAGAAATGGAATTTTGCAAATTCCAGTAGGGGTCTGCGATTATGGAGCGTCACACTAGGACCCAAATTTAGAATTGTCCTTTTCCAGTGTCTTAGCACGATTTCCTCCAAGTCGCGCCAAAGTTCCAGGTCACAAAAGAAAGGGCAACGTGATGGCTCTGTGTCGCGCCATCCCTCAGTTTCCATATTGTCAAATTCCAGTGACATGACTCAATAGCGCCTCACGCGCCAGGGGTTTAGTTCGGGAAAATTTTACTGCAATTAAATAACGCATCCAGGGTTAAAAGGGTCAACTTCCCACCCCTGTTTAAGCCCTTTAACACGTGCTTCAGCCACTTTTCACCCAAAATACACTCTCTTCTCTCAAAAACCTCTTAAGAACAAGCTAGGATTTTCATAGAAGATCCAATTCCAAGAAAGATTCTCTATCAATCTTCACGAAATCATGAACTAAGGTATGTATAGTGTTCATTCATCGACTACTTTCATCCATGAAGCCCAAGAATCCCTTTTCGAAATTCAAGTTTATGGATTTTCTTTTGAATTTTAAGATTTGGGTTGCTCTTGTTCATGTGGATAATAAGAAATTGAATTCTACTCCATGTTGTGTGATAAATTCTATGTTGGTTAAATTATTCTAGATATAGATTAATGAAAACCTATGACTACACCCTTGAATGATAAAATTAGAATTGAACCATGAGTTTTACTTATTGTACAATGATGTTTACATGTACCATTCCTAAAATATGTTTGATTAAATGCCTAGATGAAGGAATAGTATCTAACTAGCATGATACCATGAAATCCCCATGTATATACAAGTTATGCCTATCATATGTCTTGAAGAAATGCTTCTGTAAATGTATTATGGATTCTGATATTAGTTATATGTTCAAGTAAGTTATGCTTGGTCAGTTTCCTTCCATCGAGTTCTGGAGGCACTCGTACCCGAATCATTAGTTGTGTGCCTAGAGACATGTCATGTTTTCATGATACTCTCAATCAAGCTATGATCCTTAGACTTCAGACAGTTTTATGACTCAGGAAATCTCCATGATCTCATGACCTCAGTCAGTTGTAAGATATCAGTAGTATTCCATCAGTTAATGGAATTCAATAACTCAGTCCATGTTTAGTTCAGTAAATCATGTTCAGTGTCTATTCAGATGGGAGTAGAAATTAGCACCGAGCAAACCCTAGATGGGAACTCTCCTGTTTTATGAGGTTGTGATTCTTAGAAGCAATCCTTGCATTCCAGAACCATGTAGCCAGCATAGGTTGAGACATCATATCCTTCTATATGAGGGTTCCCACCATTCTCACTAGAGTTACCTGTTATATTAGGGTCAATTACGTATTATCCTTACCAGTGGCGCGGTATTGACTCCCTTCCAATTCGGGCATAGATTGGACCCCAATTCGGCTATAATGCATCATTTGAGTTATGTCGGTTAGATGACTACCTCCCACAATCTCAGTATCAGTTTCAGTAAAAGAATTTAGATAGTTCTTTAGAATTCAGGACTGTCAAATACATTCGACTCAGATACAGAATGAAACTCAAATAGTTCCATTACATTAAGGACTATCAGATTCAGTCACTTATGTTATCAGTTATATCAGCTATCGATATGTCATGTTATCAATATTCAGATTCAGTAATCATGTTATCAAGGTATCAGTTATAGTTATGTATTTATGCATGTAATCTAACGTTAATATTTGACCGTCAGTTAGCATTGATCATGCATGTGAACCCTTGCTTATAGACTACCTCATATGCATACTCAGTACATTCCATTGTACTGATGCATTTGTGATATGGTGCTTTTTTTTTATGTTACACCATAGGTTTAGAGACACGAGCTCCAGAGCATCAGTAGATTCTAGATATCAGTAGTTAGAGTTAGCAGTGAGTCCTTATCCTTCAAGGACATGATTATTTCCCTATTATCTCATTAATTAGTTTATTAGTTGGAGTTAGTTGGGGACATTTCCCATCAAATCCTTACTCAGATAGTTTAGTCAGTTAGAGTCTTTCCAGTCTATTATGTTCAGACAGTTATTCTAGTTATTTTGGATTTTTTCATACCCCATTTAGATGTTATGTTTTACTTTAGTTATTATGAACCTTATGGACTTGCAGTTCATATTTCTGTAGTATTCAATATATTATACATTATACAGGTACAAATATAAGTCATGGCTTAGCTTGTGGTCCTTCGGGGTCATGAGCACCATGTAGCATTCCGGGTACCATACTTGGGGCGTTACAATGAGCTAGATTCAGTTCCTTTAAATGGACCTACAATTGGATTACTTTCTTTTCCATTTTTGGGCCCTAATTTGTCAAGTTGGTGATGCACCTAATTCCCCATTATACTCGGGACTTTGTGAATCTAAATTTAATGGGCCTTGGACACCCATTCTTCTTCTTTTCTCTCATAATTTAGGCTAAAATTAATTTAGGTGGGTGGTAGTGTACTTGAGCTAATAAGCTGGTCAATGGAGTCTTCATAGGTAATGCACCTTCTTAGCTCTTAGTTTGATCGAAAGGTCAATGTAGGTGATGCACCATTTGCTTTATCATGTCTAAAAGGTCAATCTATGTGATACAACTATTTGCTTTTACATATCTAAAAGGTAAATATAGGTGATGCACCTATTTGTTTTACTATGTCTGAAATAGGCCTTTAACTTATTAGGCTTTTGTGACAAATTTTGATATTATGCTTTCCATTCTCTTCTTTATGTATTTTACTTTGTTTGAGCCTTAAGATATCCTATTAATATAGACCCTAAATCTGATCAGCCTTTGCCCCGTTAACTTTGTCAAATAGCTTAAGTAGGTAACTAAAATACTAGCTTAAATAAGTCTTGAAAGCACCTTAATATTCTATTCCATTTTAAAATTTAAATTCCTTTCATTAAACATAAAACTTATGTACACAGGTTACTCAAATACCTACTTATGATCCCAAGTTTAAACACCCTCATCGATGGAAACCTGTTTGTACCACGTTTAAGAGTATGGGCAATACCTTCAAACCTATCTTATAATCACTAATCACATAGGATACCAAGTCCATTACCTATTCCATAAAGCTATATCAAGTTCCTAATAATTAGAACTAGTACACTTAGAATATGGTGTGTTACATCATCATCCCCCGCCCCCCAGAAATATTCTTCCTTGAATGCTAGCATAACTAGCTAGCCTAAAATAATATATGCCTAAGTTTAATCCGACTATTAGACACATAACACTTATATGTTTATATTATTGTTAATGATCTAAATTAGAATCTTAGACTTTCTCTTTATATTTGAATAAACAAGGGTACATAGATTTCATCGTTTCTTAGGCTTCCCATGTGATTTCTTCTACATTTTGGGTCCTCTAAAGTACTTTTGCAGAAGCTACCTCTATATTTATTAACTTCTTAACTTGTTGGTCTAAAATAGAAATAGGTACTTCTTCATTAGTAAGTTCTTCTATATCTTGTTTATCTTCAATAGGAGTAATATGAGATGGATCTCCTATGTTTTGAATCAATGAGACATGAAACTGTGGATCTACCATTGAAAGATCTTGGGGTAGATCTAACTCATACGAAACTTGGCCAAATATTTGAATAATTTTTATGGACCTATATATCGGTGACTTAGTTTTCCCTTTTCACCGAACTTTAATACCCTTTTTGTTAGTGACACTTTCAAGAATTCTCAATCTCTCATAGAAAATTCGAACCCTTTTTTTCTAATTTCCACATATGATTTATGCCGAGTTTGAGATATTTCTAGCCTTTTTTATCACCCTAACTTTTCTATATCTTGATGAACAAGATCTATCCCAAATAAGCTAGTTATACCCACTTCAAACCACCCAATTGGTGATATACACTTTATACCATATAAAGTTTCACACGGTGCCATTTTAATAATCTAGTAATAGCCATTTTGGTATGAAAACTCAATAAGTGGAAAATACTCATCCCACTTCCTTTGAAGTCCAATACACAAGCTTGCAACATATCCTCTAGTGTTTGTATCGTACGTTCTTCCTGACTATCCCTTCGAGAATGAAAAGTTGTACTCAAACTCACTTGTATTTTGAAACTCTTCTGAGATGACCTTAAGAAGTTTGTAGTAAATTGAGCTCTCCTATCAGATATAATAGAGATTTGGACTCCATGTTGCCTAACTATTCATTATTATATAATTCTCATACTCTTAAGCTTTGTAAGTAGTCTAAAACAATAGGAAATGTGTTGATTTGTAGAGTCTACAAACTATTACACATATGGAATCAAACTTTTGAGAGGTGTGAGGAGTAGTATATAATTGGATTTGTATTTGTGAGATGATTTGTACCTGTATATTTATTCTGTATTTTCCTTGTACTCTGATTGTATTAGAAGCTCTTGTACTAACTTCACCAGGAATTGGAGTTGCTTTATATATATTAGTTTCTTTATCATATTCATTATATTGATCCTTTCTCCTAAAGCCACATCTACATGCTTACTTTTATCCTTACTCCATGAAATTGGTGTTTTTATATATTGAAAAATAATTCAACGTTAAATACAAATCAACCTACATCGTTGGCTCTATCATATGATATAAGAAGTGAATAAAAAAAATAACTCCTAAATTTCCCGTAGCCTCCTAATTAGAGATGTGATGCATAACACACCCATAAGAAAGACTCAACATAGACATGACTTTATAGACTGCCACAACCTTAACTAGGGCCTAGTCCTGACTAGTATCTCAAGCCCACCAAGGATTGGAGACCACCCCCTTAGCCTAACCTAAAGAGCATAATAATAACAATAAAGTAGGAGAAAATAAAGATAGTAGTAAAATAAAATATATCAAATGGTATTTCGAAGAATCCAAATCAACAAACCAACCCACACCTGTCCACGAAAGCCTCTAAGGACCTGAATATCATCTAAGTTGGGACATCCCTCCAACTCTGTCCAAAGAAAAGAATCTAACAGTACTAAGTCAATAAGAAGAATAATGAAATGATAAGGCTTTTAAAAGGTTGAAGTCTCACCACTTCAAAGAAACTCAATGAAAATTATCAACCACTTAACACCGTACAGGAGCAACAGAAAACTCTTTGGACCCTACATTATGAAATGATCTAGGTTCCTAGGACTGTTAGAAGGATAAGCCCTAGCATATAAGTCATGGAAAGTGATAAAATAATGATATATCTAAAACCAGTCATAACCATATGCGCACTCATATATACAAATATAAGATGTTGGGATAACGTAAGGATATTAAACATGAAGTTTTAAAACCCTTAACCTAGACTGGGTAGCTCGATTTTCCCTAAAGGAACCAATGAGCTATATGAGTTCAGCTCCCCCTGCTGAAAGTGCCATTGTGCATGTTAGTTGCACGAATCGAGGAAAAACTGAGGGAAAACCAAAGCCACCATGGGCATTATCCATCCTAAATATATATATATATAACAAGTGGGAACCATGCACATGGTCATATAGACCCCCAATGCTGGAAAACATGGTTTCCAGTGGTTGTCTTTCCAAGACTTACACCTTCACGATGAGCTACTCAACCCCCTTTAATCCCAAATTAATATCAATTTGTAGGTAATTCAAACTGTTAACCCATGTGTCATTCATTAATTCATTTACCACTTGGTATCATCATACCAATGTACTTCCATGCTAAATTAAAATAGCAAAACTAATTCACATAACGACATTGACTTCCAAGTTCCATTAAAGTCAAAACCATGGCCACCAAGAACATCCCAGTCAACTTTTATATCAATTTATCCATTAATGCAATTCATTGAGTTCAAAAGCAAGTTAAACAGTGCAATTTTCCATATTTAAAGTTAAATTTACAAAGTATGTTGAGGTGAATTCCAAGTCCAATCAAAGATTCATCCAATTTTTGGTGACCCATATCCTTTATTCAAACCACTTAAACAATGTACAAATTCACTCCCAAAATAATCAATTTAAAGAATGAATAATCAATACAAAACTTAGGACAAGTAATTTAGTCAGTAACAATCAAAACCCTTCAACCTAATTTCAAAATCCACAATTTAAATCAAATGAAAGTCCATTCAACTCAGGCAACAATATAAAATTAAAGATTAGGAAAGATAAAAATGTCTGCAATACACAAGAAATTGAAGTCAATTTGAAATTTGGAGCCCGAATGATGAATTCTTTGTGAAACCCTTGAATTTTCTTGGGTTTTAAGTTTTAAGAGAGAATAAATCATTTAGATCTTCGAAAACTATAGAAAAGAGGCTTATTTAATGTTTAAAGGTCATACAAGTGGTAAATAGGCCAAAAGCCCCTCACCCCAAGTAAAAAAAATAACACTCAACGAAATTAAATATCTGGCATGGAATGCCATTGTCGTTGAGGTTAGCCTCTGTGCCATGCCTATCTCACGGAGGTTAACCTCCATGACCGGCCTTATCGTGCACCCTCACTGCCTCAGGGTCCTAAAATGGCCCCGAACCCCTTTCAAAAAATTTAAAACTTTCCCACAACACCCTTTTAATATTTCTAAACATACTTTAAGTAAAAAATTGACATTACGCATACGGGAGGGTCGAAAATAAAATGATTGGAATTTTAAGAAAGTCTTATATTACCCCCCTTAGGATCATTAATCTCTGAATGATTAGTTAGGACATATTTATCATGAGAATAACAAGAATACACTAGAATGGAATGACAAACTCAGAAAGTGACAAGAGCAAAATGAAATTATACCTTAAGAACTTTTATACAACCCGGGGAAAAATAATGGGTACTTGGCCTTCATATCTTCCTAAGATTCCTATGTAGCTCTTCTGCCTTGTGATTTCTCAAAAGAATTTTCACCTAAGCTACATCCTTGGTACATAACCTATGAACTGGTCTATCTAATATCTCAATCGAGACTTCCTCATAAGACAAGGAATTTGTACCATCTACATCCTTAACAGGCACTGCAAAGGTATGATCACCCATGCATTTTTTTAGTATGGACATATGGAAGACTAGATTACTAGAGCCCAAACTCATAGGTAAATCCATATCATAAGCAACATTCCAAATTCTCCTAAAAATATTATATGGACTAATGTAATGGAGACTGAGCTTTCCCCTTTACCCAAACCACATGACTCCTTTCATAGGAGACACCTTCAATAATACCCAATCATTGGCCTAAACTCCAATTCTCTTAATGTAATATCTGCAAAAGACTTTTGACGACTTTGAATTATCTTAAATCTTTATCTAATCACTTTCACCTTCTCCATGGCTTGATGAACTATGTCATGGCCAAATAACCTACTAATACCAACCTCAAACCACTAAATAGAAAAGCTACACGTTCTACCATAATGTGCCTTAAAGGAGCCACCTGAATTGTTGAATGATAAGTGTTGTTATATGCGAACTCAATAAGAGGAAACTGATCCACCTAACTACCCTTAAAATCAAACACACATTACCTTAGCATATCTTTCAATATCTAAGAAGTACGCTCCGCTTTCTAATCCATCTGAGGGTGGAAAGTGGTGCTAAGGTTCACCTGCGTAACCAAACCTTTCTAAAATGAATTCCAAAAGTAAGAAGAAAACAATGTACCTCAGTCTGAAATAATGGATACTGGCACCCCATGTAACTTCTTGATCTCCTAAATAAACAACATAGCATGATTCACTCCTAAAGAGTTAGTCCTCATAAGAGAGAAGTGAGCAGACTTAGTCATCCTATTCACAATGACCCAAATCAAATCATACTAATTACAAGACTGTGGAATACTCAATATGATACTGATATTAATCATCTCCCACTTACTCATGGGAAACTCTATCTCTTGATACATACCACTAGGACTTAAGTGTTCAACCTTGACTTTCTGACAAACCATATATTTGGCAACAAAATTTTCCATATCTCTCTTTATACTGTTCCACCAGTAGATTTCTTTCAAGTCATGGTATATCATAGTGGAACCCAAATGAAATGTACACCAAGACTTATGAGTCTTGGTCAAAATCCTTTCTTGTAGCCCATCAACATAAAAAAAACACAACCTGCCTTGATACCTTAAGATACCATCTCCCCCAATTTCAAAATCCTTAACTTTTTGCTAACCTACATCATCCTTAATCCGCAAAAGTATGGGATCTAAAGCATACTTCTACTTTACCTCCGCACCAAAAGATGATTTAACCACTTCTTGAATAATGACTCCACCATCCTCAAAGTCTAAAAGGTGGACTCCCAAGATAGCCAATCTGTGAATATCCTTCTCCATTCCTCTCTTCTCCTTATCAACCAGAGATAAGCTCCTTATAGATAACATGCTAAGAACATCAGTAACAATATTACCTTTACCTAGATAGTAGTGCAAGCTCATGTTGTTATCCTTAAGTAGCTTGAGCCACTGCCTATGCCTGATATTCAACACATTCTGTGAAAGCATATATTGCAAGCTAATATGAACTGAATAGATATCTACATGCAGTCCATACAAATAATGGTGCCAAATTTTTATTGCAAAGACCACAATTGCCAACTCTAAATAATTAGTGAGATAATCTCTCACGAACCTTAAGATTCCTAGAAGCATAGGTTACGACCTTACCATGTTGCATTAAAAGATAACCTAGTTTCTCACAAGACATATCAAAAAACACAACAAAACCTTTAGTACCCTCGTACAAGGTCAAAACTAGCACAAAGGTCAACTTATCCTTCAATATGTCAAAACTAACCTCACAAGAATCAGAACATAGAAACTTAACCTTGTTCTGAGTAATCTTTATTATGGAGCAGCAATAGATGTGATACTCTCCATAAATCTCATATAATACCCACCCAAGCCCAAAAATCTCCTAATGTTGGTTAGAATCGTGGGTCTAGGCCATTTTTTAACTGCCTGAACCTTCTATGGATCCTCCTTGATCCCCTCACTACAAATAACATGCCTATGAAAAGTCACAAAACTCAGTCAAAACTTACAAATAATTTTGCATGCAACTTGTGATCCATAAGAGTATACAACTTAATTCGGAGGTTATTGGCATAATCTTGCTCAATCTTAGAGTACACTAAGATATAATCAATGAAAACTATCTCAAACAAGTCTAGAAACTACTTAAACACACGATTCATAAGATCCATGAACAGAGCTAGAGCATTAGTTATCCCAAATGACATAACCAGAAACTTATAGTGACCATACTGGGTTTAAAAAGTAGTCTTAGGAATATCCACCACCCTAATTTTAAACTAAATATAGCCTAAATGAAGATCAATCAAAGAGAAACATCTAGAACCCTGAAGATGATCAAAAAGTTCTTCAATCCTATGGAGAGGATACTTATTCTTCACTATCACCTTATTCAGCTGGCAATAGTCTATACACATTTTAAGGGGACTATCTTTATTTTGCACGAATGTATGGTAGCTCCCCATAGAGAGACACTAGGATGAATGAACCCTTTATTATGAAGATTTCTTAACTACTCACTTATGTCCTTTTAATTCAATTGGAGCCATTTTATAAAAAGGAAAAAAATAAGATGTGTATGCAGTAGAATATTATAGAAAAATCTATTTCCCAATCGGGAGGAATTCCAAGAAGATCATTCAAAAACACTTCAAGACACTCATTAACTATAAGGACAGATTTCAAGGAAGGACTGTTAGAGTTAGAATCCTTAACCAAAAATAAATTATACAAACACCATTTTTAAATCAATTGTTGAGTTCTAAGATAATTAATAAACCTCCCATTGGGAACTGAGGAACTCCCCTCCTATTCTAATACCGGTTTATTAGGAAAGTGAAAACCGACCTTTTGGGTCCTATAATCTAGAGAAGCATATCATGAGTGAAGCCAATCCACCCCCGTGATAACATTGAAATCCACCATATCCAATTTTATCAAATCCACCAATGTCTCTCTATAAAATATGAACACCACAAAACCTCTATAGATTTTTCTAGTAACTGTAAAAATCACCCACTATAGTAGACATAGAAAAGGGGTCAAAAATACTTTCAGGACTAAAACAAAAATTCATAGCCACATAAAGAATCACATAAGAAAAGGTAGAACCCAGATCAAGAAAACAATAAACATCATGAAAAAAGAGTTGTAACATACCATTAACAACACTGGGGATGCCTTAAATTCTTGATGGGTAGCGAGTGAATAAATATTATTTTAGTTAGTATTGGTGCAAGAATTAGTGCCCTTTTGTGCAGAGGCTGAAAAAGTGGTAACTAAAACTTTATTAGTTGTAGTGGCAACCCTGGATGATAAACAATCTCACTGCATGTGACCGAGCTGACCATAATTATAACACTGAATTCTCACTTCCTTACTATTTCTGCGGTAAAGCTACCGATAAAAATAACAAAGAGAAGAAGGTGGGGCTAACTAAGTTGTACTAGCCTGATACTGGGCATCCTTTTCATTTGGAGCACTACTAGACTAAATACAACAATCACCAAAAGCCTTAGGAAAAGGAGTAGTCAAAAATGTAGAAGAATTACCCAAATTCTTCTTCTTGGTTCACCGTCAACCATCTTTCCCACTATTCAGCTGACCCCCACCACTAACCTGGAGATGTCCATATCATTGTTCAACATCGCAGCCTTACACTCAAACACAAAATCATAGGAAAAACTAGAAGAAAACTTTCCAATACGGGACCTCATGATAGACACTAACTCTTAGTATAATGAGCCAACTGCTAAAATTTCAGAACATACTCCTTCACACTCTTCTTACCCTACTTCAGGTGGAAAAACTCCTAAGCCTTAGCTTCTCTCAATTCCTGAGGAAAGAAGTGATCAAGAAATTCCCCTGAAAAATCATCCCACAGGCCTGTTAAACCTCATCACCCATCATAGCTTCACACTCCCCATACCAGTGATAAGCTACATCCTTCAACTGATATAAATCAAACTCTACACCCTAAAAATATGTAGCATACATCACCCTAAATTTTTTCTCTATCTCAATAATGAACCCCTAAAGATCACTCTCACCCTTAGAGCCTGTGAAGGTTGGGGATTCAACCTTATAAACTAAATAACTTGGGTGACCTCGGATGAATAAGAAATAGAGCTGACAAAGTAAGATAGATGAGAGTATGATTCCCCTAATTAAGTAAGCATATGAATAGACTGACAAAACACTACATTATAGTTATCTCCTTGAGATGACTGAGCATAAGTGTCACTAGAATGGGAAGCCTAAAGAGGATTAGTAGGGAAAGGAAGAACTTCATATGGTGCAGTACAATTAGAAGTAGGGACCCTAGATAGGGTTTGTACTCCATACACAGGGAAAATCCCCTCCATAATGTCCATAGGTAGGACAGAGTTCCGAGAAGAGTTTCTACAAATATTAGATCTTCAGGAAGGCATGGTCTAAATACAAGGAAGCCAGGAGTAAGAGAAGTTTCATAACAGTAAAGTCGATAGTCAAAATTATAATACAAGAAGGGAAATATGCCTAACTTCCTCAAAGCCACCTTCTTATAAGTGTGTCACACTACACACCCATAAAAAAATCTCTAAATCAACATGGATTTATGAAAAACCAATGACTCTAAAACATGCTCGGATACCAAGATTTTCATGACCAAAAATAGTGAATAGTTTGGACATATATCTCAAGCCCACCAAGGATCGGAGACCATCCTTTACCCTAACCTTGAGAGTTCAATAATAATAACAAGGCGTTAGCCAATAAATATAGTATTAAAACAAATTATATCAGATAGAAGTTCTAAGAATCAAAAATCAACAAACCAACTCATACTTGTCCATTAAAGCCTCTAAAAACAAAAATATCAACTAACTCGAAACATTCCCCCGACTATGACTAAAGAAAACAATCCAACAATACTAAGTCAATAAGAAGAATAATAAAATTATAAGGCATTTCAAAGGATGAAGGCTCACCACTTCATAACAACTTAACAAAAATGGTAAACCACCTAATGCTGCACATGAGCAACAAGAAAAGTCATCGTACCCTACATTATGAATTGATGTAGCATCCTAGGACGGTCAACAGGATAAGTACTAACATGTAAATCAGGAAAAGTGATAAAATAATGCCATGTCAAAAATTAGTCAAAACCATATGAATACTTTTTTATGTACATATATATGGTGCTGGGATAGGATAAGGGTCATGAACATAGGGTTTAAAAACCATTAACATAGACTATATAACTCGATCCATCCTAAAGTCACCCATGGGCTGTATAGGTTAATTTTTCCCTACTGAAAGGGCCCAATGCACATTAGCTGCACAAATCAAGCGAAAACCAAGGGAAAACTAAAGCCACCTAGGACATTAGCCATCCCAAATATATATATATCAAGTATGCACCAAGCACACAATCATATAGACCCCTAACGCCAATAAACGTGGTTTCTAGTGTTTTTACCCCCATGATATACACCTTCATGGTGAGCTACACAACACTCTATAGGTCTAAATTAAAATCACATGAAAATCCATTCAATTCATGCCACAATATAAAATTCAAGTTTAGGGAAGAGAAACTAGCATAACCTGAACTACGGCCTGGCTGTGATAGGTATCCCAACTCCTACGTGGATGGGAGATCACCCTTACATCAAGCCTAACAAGCACAACAACGATAAGTTTTGTATGAATTCTGAACATCTAACTACATAGAGTATAATAAAGCTAATGACAATTCATGATAAGTCTATACCAACCACTGGCAACCAAAAAATCGTCCTTCGCCAAACAACCAACCAAACCACTCAAGTCCACAGTAATCCAACAAACCCTCTACAAAATTTAAAATTAATATAATATCGGTACATTTACCCAAATATATCAAAAACAAAGTCTGAACAAATACAAAGGCAGAGGAGATCAGGGCCATGAAATGAAGCCTTCCAATGTATGGAGCTCACTGCGTTAATGTCAACTCACGAACTAATTCGAGCACCACGTCACTGTATAGAAAAAGTAAAAGAATATTTTAACCTAGATCACAGGGGAATTCAACATCCAAAGAATATTTATGGTTTGAGTGCTAGCGTGTAACTCAGGGATAGAGGAATAAAATATTATCATCAATTAAAACCAAGTTAAATAACCTTTTCCAATCACATATATAGATGTATATCGTGTAAGGATAGGTAACAAGGTTTAGGATGCATTTAAAAACCTTAACCTGGGATATATAGCTTAAATATAATAACATAAGGCATCCACGGTCTCTATAAGACCATCTCTCATCTCGCTATAAGGGCCCCAGTGGGTGCAGCCACACAAATAATAGAATAACCATATTCATATATGCCTTTATGGGGGTCTTGAACCTCCCAACATAGTTAAGGTAACTTAAGCACCAATGTATACAATATGGGGGACCCGAACCTCCCATTAATATATCTATTCAGGGTATCCGAACCTCCCGGTCATATAGCATCTGCATCAGCTAGCACAGTTTCCAGTGTTAGTACATTGGACTCCACTTTCACAACTCGACTACACATCTGAATTTAAATCCCAATTAAAACATTTATTTCACATACACAACCATTAATCTAATTACTTACCGAAGGCATTTAGTTGGTATTGTCATACAAAACCTACTGGAACCTGTACAACATGGAATTACCATTGTTAATCGACTTGGGACTCGAATGTATGGTCTAAACAAAGACATTCATTCAATTTAATATTTAAGACTCAAACCCATTTAGTATTTCAAATAAATTTATGACCAAAAAGTCCTTCATAAACCATTTACCTATCATTAACATTCATAGGTCAGTGCCTTAGTTCAAAACACAATTCCACATATAACAAGATCATTCTCATTGGCATATTCAGAAACATGTGGAGGGCATACCATTATCAAAGACAAAAACCAACAAATTTAGAGTTAAACATGACTTATTTATTAAAGAACAATTCCCATGCACCTACATATGAAAAATCATTATAAAAATATGTATAATCATAATTCAAATCAAGAGAAAGCAATATACAACAACAGTTATTCAAACCATCAACCTTTGTTTTCAAAACCACTTTTAATGTCTCCTGAACAATGTTTAAAATAGATGATTTTAGTGAACAAACAATAAAAGAATAGTCACATGTTTGAGTTATGAAGATTCATCGGGAAAGTTTAATCTTTAAGCCTCTAGATGACCACCTTGAAAACACCCTAGCCCAATCATTCTTAAGAAGTTTTAAAGAGAGTTAAGATAGTGTTTGATCTTTTAAAATGTGTACTGGATGACCAAAAGGTGTTTAAGACGTGGGGTCTTAAGGTCTCTAGGGTGGGAAATGTATGAAAAACCCTTAGCTTAAAAGTTGTAGAAAACCCACAGGTGGTTACAAGTTGACCCTCTAACCCATAACGATAACATACAATTTGTATCATCAAGTCGTCACCATAATAGAAGGTTAGACACCACACATAGTACAACAAATGACTCATTTGCCCCACTCATCACTAGACCATACGATTGGTAATATCTAGTAGTATCAAAGAAAAAACATCAAGGTATAGACACTGGAAAACATACGATTGGATCCTAACCCTCCCATCACATAAATGTACAACTCCTATTGAGTCTCTCATAACAAGGATAGACTTGGCCAACAACACACTGGCCAATATATGATTAAGGTCCCTGGACTCGTCAGAACACCATATGACTTATTGTGTGTCTTAAGATGAATAGAAAGCTCAAGACAGAAGAAATTTTCAAGGGCCAAAGTTTGGAGAATTTTAGTCTCCCCACTTAGGATCAGTCATCCTCGAATAATGGGTCAAGGAAACAAAAGCATGATTGGGCTCCTTATACCTCTACTGTTACCATTAACTAAGTTAGAAAAGTAAGATGCCAAGGAAATAAATCTTTCCTTAAACACTGTCCAAAAACAAAAATGTTAAGAATACACACATACCTTAAGCACGAATTACCAAAATTAGGAATAGGAACGGACACTTGGAATTCACGTCCTCCTCGGCTTTCCAAGTAGCTTCCTCGAACTTTTGGTTATGCTATAGAACCTTTATCAAAGCCACGTCTTTCATTCCCAACTGATGAATTTTCTGATTAAAGATCCACACCAGGACCTCCTCATAGGACAAGGAATCTAAAATACCAATGTTCTCTAAGGGAATAACTAATGAAAGATCACCCACGAATTTCTGTAACATGGACACATGGAATCCAAGATGAATGGAACTCATGCTTGAGGGAGAATCCAAGTCATATGAAATATAACCAACCCTTCTCAAAACCACATCAGATCCCACATACCGAGGACTAATTTTTTTTTCTTCCCAAACCGCATTACTCTCTTTATGGGAGATAACTTCAAGAACACCTAATGTCCAAGCTCAAACTCCAACTCTCTTCTCCTAACGTTGAAGTAGGACTTTTGGTGACTTTAGGCAGTCTTAACCCTATCCCAACTGACCTTCACATTCTTCATATCTTGGTGAACCAAATCAAGGGTGAAACATCTACACTTCCCCAACCATGAACCACCCAATAGGACATTTATACCTCCTTCCATAGAACCCCTCAATTGGGGCCATACCAATGCTAAAATGGTAACTATTGTTATAGTTACATTCAATAAGAGTCAATTGGTCATACCAACTACCACTAAGGTCATTTACACAAGCTCGTAGCATATTTTCCAAAGTGTTCCATGCAACTTTACAAACACCTAACGAAATAACTTTGCATAGTCCTCGGCTGAATAATTAGTCCTCATTGAAAAGAAGTGAGTGGACTTAGTCATCGTATCCATGATGGCCCAAATAGAGTCACACTCATTCCACGACTATGCAAGGCCTGTAAAAAATCCATATTAATTATATCCCATTTACCCACCGGTAGTTTAATTTCTTTGACTAGACTACAAGGCTTTATGTGCTCCACCTTCACTTGCTGACACACCTTTCATTTAGCCACAAAGTTGGATACATCCCACTTCATATTATTCCACCAATACATATCCTGGAGATCTTGATACATCTTTGTTGAACTAGGATGAACTATAAAATATTAGTCATAGGCCTTGGCGAAAAACCTTCCTCACAATCCATCCACGTCGGTAACACATAACCTCTCTTGGAACATCAAGATACCACCACCACCGATCTCCAAAGCCATCACTGTATACATACCAACACCATCCTTAATTTTCAACAAGAGAGGGTCTAATACTTATTTCTCCTTTATTTCACAACTAAGAGATGATTTTGCCACCTGCTGCACAAACACACCACTATCCTTAGAGTCCAATAAATGAACTCCAAGGTTAGACAAAGCATGAATATCCTTAACTAAATCCTATTTATCCTTATCCACCTGAGCAAGACTCCCCTTGGATAACTTTCTAAAAGCATCAACAACTACATTAGCTTTACCTCAACGATAAGTAAGACTCATATCGTCGTTTATTAGAAGCTCAAGCCACCTCCTTTGCCTGTGATTAATCTTTTTTGAGTAAACACATATTGTAGGCTCTTATGATTGAAAAGATATCAACATGTACCCCGTAGATATTAACCTTTTATGAAACAAATTGGTCAATGCAGTGGCAATAAAAGAAAAATATTCCATAAATCTCCTATAGTAACCTTCTAAACCCTAGTAGCTCTGAATACCTATTGAAGTCATAGGTCTAGGCCACTTCTTAACCACAACGGCTCTCTGATGATCCACCATAATTCCCTAAGTAGACACAACATGACATAGAAATATAATAGTTTTCATAAAGAATTCACATTTAGAGAACTTAGCATACAACTATTGATCAATCAAGGTATGCAATACTATGAGGAGGTAATCAATGTGATCCCCCACATTCTTAGATTATACCAAATTATCATCAATGAAGACAATTATGAACAAATCCAGAAAATGGTTAAAGACCCTATTCATTAAGTCCATTATCTCACAGGAAAATTGGTTAAGCCAAAAAACATCACCAAGAACTCAAAATGCCCATATCAAATTTGGAAAGTTATCCTAGGGATATCCACCTCCCTAATCTTTAACTGGTGATACCCAGACAGAAGATCAATCTTCAAGATAAACTTAGCACCCTAAAGCTGATCAAATGTAACAAATTATTTATCCTCGAAAGTGGGTACTTATTCTTTACCATCATCTCATTCAGTTGTCGGTAATCAATACATATCTGTAGGGAACTATCCTTCTTATGCATGAATAATACCGGTGCATCCCATGGAGACACACTAGGACAGATGAAACACTTGTCTAAAATATCTTTCAATTGCTCCTTAAGCTCATTTAACTCAATCGGAGCAATTATAAATAGGGGAATAGAGAGAGAATGAGTGTATAGAACAAGATATATCACAAAATAAATCTCCCAATTGGGAAGGACACCAAGAATATCACTAGGGAAATCCTTTGAAAATTCACTAACCAAGGGAAAATATGTCAATGAAGGACCCTTCGAGTTAGAAAACCAGATGAAATGATAGAGACATCCCTTGGAAATTAATTTCTAGACTCAAAGATACAATATGAACCTCTCTTTAGGAGCAAGGGAACCCCCTCCCCTAATCGATAACTAACTCATTAGAGAGTTTAAAGATGACCTTATGAGTCTGACAGTCTAAAAAAGCATAGCACGAGTGCAGCCAATCCATCCCTAATATAAATTCAAAATCAACCATGTCTAATTCAAATAGATACACCAGAGTCTCCCAACCACCAACATATAATATACAACCCGTATAGACTCTTCAAGAAACCACAAAGTCTTGTACCAGGGTAGACATAAAAAAATAGTATGAAAAACACTCGGGACCTAAACCAAATTGCACAGCCCCAAATGGGGTCACATAAGAAAGATTGGATCCGAGATCAATTAAATAGTACACATCACGGGAAAAGAGTTTCAACATACTAATAACGACATCGGGAGATGCCTCAAAGTTCATAAGAGAATCAAGTGCATATAAGCGATTAAGGCCAGTGATTGTACCAAAAGTAAAAGAAACACCCTTGGTTAAGGAGAAAATAAAGAGGAAGCAGGGAGCTTATTAACCAAATAAGCAACCTGAGATGGACAATCACGTTGCATGTGGCAAATTTGTCCATATTTAAAACATTGGTTACTCTCCTTCTCACACTTGTCATGGTGCGGTTGACCATAAAATCTGCAAAGAGAATGTGATGGAGCGATCTAAGCCACACCTTCCTGAGATTGGGCACCATGTGCCATGTACCCTCCACCATGCAGAGAAAAATAATCACCCGATAACTTCGGGTAAGGTGTACTACCTATAGAGAAAGAACCAGAACACCCCAACTTCTTTAGTGGCCACTTTCCCCTATCTCTACCACTCTACTGCTGGCCTCCTCCTTTTTCAGAAAATCTAAATTTCTTACTCTGCCTCTCACCAATCTCATCTTTGTTCTTATTTTCTTCCTTAACATATTTCATATAAACCACATGCCGAGAAATATCCATATCCTTTTATAATAAGGCGGCCTTACTCTCTAAAATCTACTCACGGGAAAATCCAGAAGCAAACTTATTCATTATAGCACTCATACTAGACACAAACTCTGGTGCATACCTGGAAAACTGATGGAATTTCAAGGCATACTCCTTGAACGACATCCTACCTTATCTTAAATCCAAAAGTTTTTCTAGTTTTGCCTCCCTCAACTCTTGAGGAAAAAAGTGGTCCAAAAATGCACTAGAAAAGTCATCCATAGTGCAGAGTCAGAATTATCTCCCCTAGACTATTCACACTATTCATACCACTGGTGCGCCATATCCTTTAATTGGTAGGAAAAAAACTCTATATCTTCAATATCTGATGCATGCATAACCTAGATATCTTTTCCATATCATCAATAAAACTTTGAAGATCCTTCTCAACCTTTAGACTAGTAAGCATGTGAGAGTTTAACCACATAGATTTACAAAACCTTGTGGCCTCAGAGGATGGAGCACTATGCTTGACTAAGAATCTACCAATAGAGCCAATATATGAATAGACTAAAACACCTCAAAATTCATTACATCAATGTTAAGAGCTTGAGGAGGGATAAAAAGAACTAGTGGAACTCCAGGAGGGCAATTGAGCACTGGACCCCTAGACCAGTTCTGAATGCTACAAGCACGGCATGTCCCATCAACAGTATCCCTAAGTAGAACAGAGGAGTTCCCATGATATTCAGATAATCTGGGAGGTATGATCTGAAAAAGCAAGAAAATAGGAATTCAAGTAATCCAAGATCTTAGACTCTACATCTCAAAATACAATAATAAGAAAGGGAATTATTTCTAAATGTCCCATATCCTCTCTGTTATAAGTGTGGCATCCTACATACCCATTAAAGAGAATCTACTTGACACAGCTTTTTGGATACCCAACTGACCATGAAACTATCTACGATACCACTTTGTCACAACCCAAACTTTTGCCTGGCTATGACAAGTAACTCAGGTCCCACATGGACAGGAGATCACCCCTTTGAACTAGACTAACCATCAAAACAACTAGAAGAGTTGAATGTATTCCAAACATATAACTAGATTACGTAGAATAAAACTACTGACAACTAATGATAAGTCTTATACCAACCACTGATAATAGGAAAACTTTTCATTGCTAAACAATAAATACAACCACCTAAGACTACAGTAATCCAAGAAAGCCTCTACATACTCCAAAATTAATAAAATATCGAGACATGCCACCAACAATAGCGAAGATAAAGTCTGAATAAGGTCTAAGGCATAATAGATCAGGACCATGAAATGAAGCCTTTTGAAGTATGAAAGATCACCACTTCAATGTTTACTCACGAACTAACTCGTGCACCTAATCACTACACATAAAAAGTTAAAGAAGTGTTGGTACCTGTATAGCGTGGGGATACAATGTTTTAAAACAGATAGTGATTGGAGCGCTAGCATGTAACTTAGGTATAGTGGAATAAAATAATGCCATAAGTCAAAACCAAGTCAAATAACTATCTATAATTTTATATATACATGTATATCATGTCAGGATAGGGAATAAGGTTTAGCATGTATTTAAAAACCTTAACTTGGGATATGTAGATTAATCGTTATAACACAAGGCACCTACAAGCTATATGGTCCAAACTTTCCCCTATCTGGAAGGGGTCCAATATATGTAGCCATATGAACTATTGAATAACTATACCTGTATATACCTTTATAGATGATTCGAAACTCCTGGCATAGTAAAGGTGACTTAAGCACCAATGTATACAATATGGGGGACTCAAAACTCTCATTCATATATCCTTTAAGAGGACTCAAACCTCCCATCCATATAGACATTGCCACCGATTAACGCAATTTCCACTGTTAGTCATTAGGATACCACTTTCATTCCTTGCAACATATCCCACTTTAAATCCCAATTAAAATATTTATTTCACATAAAAAACTATTAATCCATTACATAATGAAGGAATATTTTTTGTATCATCACACCGACCCCACTTGCAATCGTACAACATGACATAACCATTATTAAGCAATTTATGACTCAAAGCAATTGTGTAAAAAAAAACATCAATTCAATTCAATTCAATATTTAGGAACTCAAACCTATTTTGTATTTTAAATCAATATATGACCAACAAGGCCTTCATAAATCATTTACCAATGATTAACATTCATAGGCTAGTGCCTTAGTTCAAAACACAATTCCACAGATAACAAGATCATTCTCATTGACATTTTCACATACAAGTTGAGGGCAAACAATTATAAAAGCCAAAACCCAACAAATTTAGAGTAAAACATGACCCTTTTATTAAACAGCAATTCCCAAGCAACCACATATGAAAAATCATTGTCAAAACATGTATAATCATAATTCAAATCATGAGAAAGCAATACCCAACAACAAATAATCAAACCCTGAACCTTGGTTTTTAAAACCATTCTTAACATCTCATGAACAATGTTTAAAATACATGATTTTAGTTACCTAACTATGAAAGAAGATCTACATGCCCGAGTTACGAAGATTCATGGTGAGAATTATACCTTTAATTAGCTAGATAACAACATTGATGAAACCCTAGCCTAATATTTCTTAAGAAGTTTTAAAGAGAGTTTAGACAATGTTTTATACTGTAAAGCATGTATTGGATGAAAAAAATATGTTATAAGATTTGGGGTTTTAAGAGCTTTAGGGTGGGAAATTTGTGAAATACCCTCTGCTTAAAAGTTTTAGAAAACCCGCAGGTGGTTACGAGTAGACCCTCTAACCCATCACCACAACATATGATTTGTATCAAGAAGTTATTACTAGAACATATGTTTGGAAACCACACTTTGTCCAACTTATGACTCATTTTCCCCACTCATCACTAGACCATATGATTGGTAAGATCTAGTCATATCCAAGAAAGAACATCAAGGGATAGACACTGGAGAACATATGATTGGAGCCTAACCATATTGTCACATAACTATACAACTTATATGTAGTCTCTTGTAACAAGGACAGACTTGGACAACAACACACTGAACAACAAACGATTAGGGTCCCTACACCCGTAAGCACACCATACAACTTATGGTGTGAGTCGTAAGATGAATAAAAAATTCTACACTCAAGAAACTATGCAAGGGCCAAAGTTTAGGGAATTTCAGTCTCCCCCACTTAGGGTCATTTTTCCTTAAATGATGGGTCAAGGCAAAAAAAGCACGATTGGACTCCTTATCCTCTACTCTTACCTTTAACTAAGTTAGAAAACAAAGATGCCAAGGAAATCAATTTTTCCTTTAACAAAGCCATAAAACAGAGATATTAAGAATGCACATATACCACAGGAACAAATTTCTAAAATAGGGAATAACAACGAACACTTGGACTTCATGTCCTCCTCCTATTCCCAAGTTGCTTCCTCAGACTTGTGGTTCCACTTTTGAATCTTTACCGAAGCCACATCTTTCATTCTAAAGCGATGAACTTTCCGATCAAAGATCCTTACTAAGAACTCCTAATAGGACAAAGAATTTTAAATACCAATGTTTTCCGAGGGAACAACCAATGAAGAATCACCTATGCATTTTTGCAACATGGACACATGGAATACCGGATGAATGAAACTCATGATAGAGCATGAATCCAACTCATATGCCATATTACTAACCCCTCTTAAAATTACATACGAACCCACATACCAAGGACTGAGCTTTTTCTTCTTACCAAACCACATTACTTCCTTCTTGGAAGATACCTTCAAGAACACCCAATGTCAAATCTCAAACTCCAACTCTCTTTGCCTTATGCCCACATAGGACTTTTGGCAACTTTAGGCAGTCTTAAGCCTATCCCAAATCACCTTCACATTCTCCATATCTTGTTGAACCGAATCATGGAAAAACAACTCCGCTTCACCAGCCTTAAACCACCCAATAGGAGATCTATACCTTATTCCATACAACACCTTAAACGAGGGCATACCAATTCTAGAATGGTAACTATTATTTTAGGTAAATTCAATTTGAGTAAATTGGTTATACCAACTACCACAAAAGTCGGTTACACAAGCTCACAGCATATCTTTCAAAGTATGAATAGTTTATTATTCTTGCCTATCTGACTGTGGGTGAAAGGTAGTACTAAGGATCACTTTGGTCCCCAAACCATGCTAAAATAAGCGCTAAAATATGATGAAAATTGAGTACCACAATTTAAAATGATTGACACAAGTGCTCCATGCTACTTTACAACCTCTTGAAGGAACAATTTTGTATAATCCTCGGGAGAATAATTAGTCCTCACTTTCAAAAAGTGAGTAGACTTAGTTATCATATCCACAATGACTAAAATAGAGTCATACTAATTTCACAGCTATGTAAGGCCAATAATAAAATCCATAGTAAGATAATTTGAGAAGTATATGGAAGGTTATGGAATTCTTCCAGATGTTATATAGAATTTAGCAATTAGGAATTCTTTCTTATTTTGAATTCCATCGAACCATACCTTTTACTTCTCAAATTCCACTGACTATGGAAGGCCACTGGTTATTGGCCTATATGAATTTTGTAATCCGCGACTATCGAGCCATATTATGGATCGTTTCCAATTATCTTACTATGAAATTCCACTGGTTATTGCCTATTTGGATCTTCTCAAATTATCTTAATATGGAAGGCCAATAACAAAATCCATATTAAGATAATTTTGAGAAGATAATCTGCGACTATTAAACCATTGTAATGGCTAAATTCCGCTTACTATGGAAGGCCACTTGTTCAGGGTGCTAAATTCTTGCTGATGTTATATGGAGCAATATTATAAGAAAAACATTCCTCAAATCTTCTAAAGTAACTGGATAAACCCAAGAACCTCCGAATATCGATGGAAGTCATGGGTCTAGGCTACTTATTAACGATAGTGACATTCTGAGGATCCACCATAATCCACTCACCAGATATAACATGACCTAGAAATGTAACAATGTTCAACCAGAATTCATATTTAGAGAACTTAGCATACAACTGTTTATCTTTCAAGGTATGCATAACAATGAGGGGGTGATCGACATGATGCTCCACACTCTTCAATTATACCAAAATATCATTAATGAAGACAATTATAAACAAATCTAGAAACTAGTAGAAGGCCCTATTCACTAAGCCATAATGTCTCATGGTTAATGGATAAGCCAAATAACATCAGCAAGAATTCAAAATGCCCATACCGAGTACAAAAAGATATCTTAGGTGTATCCACCTCCCTAATAATTAAATGATGAAACCTATATAGAAGATCAATCTTAAAGAAGAACTTAGCACCCTGAAGTTGATAAAAAAAATCATCTATACTCGGAAGTGGTACTTATTCTTTACCATCACCTTATTCAGCTGATGGTAATCAATACAGATCCAAAGGGAACCATCCTTCGTGTGCATGAATAATAATGGAGCACCCCATAGATACACACTAGGATGCATTAAACCCTTGTATAAAAGATCTTTTAATTGCTACATAAGCTTATTTAACTCAGTCGGAGCAATTATAAATAGGGGAATAGAGATAGAAAAGTGTATGAAACAAGATTTATCACAAAATCAATCTCTTTATGGAGAGTGACACCAGGAAGATCATAAGGAAAACCTTCATAAATTGACTAACCACGAAACAAATGTCATTGAAGGACCCTCCGAGTTAGAAACCCAGACCAAACGATAGAGACATCTCTTGGAAATTAATTTTCGAGCTCTAAGATACAACATGAACCTTCCCTTAGGAACTAGGGAACCACACTCCCACTCGATCACTGGCTTATTAAGGAATTTAAAGATGACCTTATGGCTCCGACAATTAAAAGAAACATAGCGCGAGTGCAACCAATCCATTTGTAATATGATACCAAAATCAACTATGTCTAATTCAAACAGATCCATGAGAGTCTCCCAACCACCAATAGATACCACATAATCCCTATAGACTCTTCCAGCAACCACAGAGTCTCCTACTAGGGTAGACATAAAAAATAGGTCCAAACTACACTCGAGACCAAAACCAAAATACACAGCCACAAATAGGGTCATATATGAAGAGTGGATCATGGATCAAGTGATTAGTACACATCATGAGAAAAAAGTTTCAATATACTAATATCAACATTGGTAGATGCCTCAGAGTCCTGATGAGAAGCAAGTCGATATAAGCGATTACGGCCAGTGCTGGTATAAGAAGTAGAAGCAACACCTTTTGGTAAAGGAGCTAATCAAAAGGAAACAGGGACCTTATTGGCCTAATAGAAACCCTGAAAGATCAATCACACATCATATGGCCAATCTATCTATAATTAAAATATCAGTTTCTCTCCTTATCATATTGACCATGTTGCAGCTAACCACAAAATTTGCAAGGAGGATATGATGTAGAGATATGAGCCCCACCAGCCATAGATTGGGCACTTTGTGCCATGTATCCTCCACTATGAAGAGAAAAATGATCACCTAATGACTTTGAGTAAAGAGTACTACCCATAGAGAAAGGACCAAAAATCCCCCACTTTTTCTTAGGCCACTTTCCCCTATCTCTACTACTCTGCTTCTGGCCTCCCCCCAAATCAGAAAATCTAAATTTATTACTTTGCCTATCATAATCTCATCTTGCTTCTTATTTTATTACTCAACCCGCTGCATATAAACAGCAAGCCAAGAAATATCCATGTCCTTGTTCAACAAGGAAGCCTCACTCGCTAGAATAGACTCACGGGAAAGCCCATTCTGCAAACTTACACATTCTAGCCCTCATGATACATACCAACTTAGGAGCAAACTTGGACAACTAATGGAATTTCAAGGAATACTCCTTTACCAACATCCTACCTAATCTAAAATTAAGAAATTTCTCTGCTTTTACCTCCCTTAACCCCTGAGGAAAGAAACAGTGCAAAAAATATAGTAGAAAAGTCCTCCCAAAGTGCTGAGTCAGCATTACCTCCCCTAGACTGTGAATAGTTTTCGTACAATTGGTATGCCATATCCTTCAATTGGTAGGAAAAAAACTCCATACCATCACTATCTGATACATGCATAACCTGGAAGATCTTTTCTATCTCATCAATGAAATTTTAAATATCCTCCTCAACCTTCGTACTAATAAACACATGAGGATTTAACCTCATAAACTGACATACCCTTATGGCCTCAGATAATGAAGTACTATGCTCGGACTCTGAACCTACAAACTGAGCAAACATATAGACTAACAAAACTTAACATTCATCACATCATCCTGAGGAGCATGAGGAGGGCTAATGAGAACTAGTGGAACTCTAGGAGGGCAATTGGGAACTGGACCCCTAGACAGGGTCTAAAGCTCAAAAGTAGGGCGTATCCCATCAATAGTGTCATCAAGTAGAACAGAGAAGTTCCCATAAGCTTCAGATCATTTGGGAAGCATGATCTGAAAAGGGGAAAAAATAGGAATTAGAGAAATCAAAGATCTTAGACTCTAAAGCTCGAGACATAACAACAAGAAAGGGAAACATTCCCAATTATCTTATAGCCTCTCTCTTATTTTTGCGGTATACTACACAACCACAAAATAGACTCTACTTGACACGTCTTTGTGGATACCCAATTGACCATAAAACTGGCTCTGATACCACTTTGTAACAATCCAACTTAGGACCTGTCCATAATGGGTAACTCAGGTCCTACATGGACTCGAGATTACCCCCTTCAATTAGCGTAACCATCACAACAACCACATGTGATAAATAGATTTTTAACATATCACTAGATCGCATAGAATAAAACTAATAGAAAATTATGATTATTCTATACCAACCACCGGCAACCGAAAAAATGACCATTGTTAAACAATCAATCAAACCACCTAAGACCACAGTAATCAAACAAAGCCTCTATAAAATGTTAAATTAATTAACTATTCGGACATGCCCCCGTTAGTAGACAAAATAAAGTCTGAATAAGGTCTAGGGTATAGTAAATCAGGACTATAAAATGAAGCCTTTCAAAGTATGAAAGCTCACCATTTCAATGTTAACTCAAGAACTAGAGCACTTGATAATTGCATAAGAGATGTAGAAGATATTTTTGTACCTACATTGCGTGGGGATACAAAATTTAGAGACAGTTAGCAATTGGAGCGCTAGCATGTAACTTAAGGATAGAGGAATAAAATAATGCCATCAGTCAAAAACCAAGTCAAATAACCATCAGCAATTATATATATACACGTATATTGTGCTGGAATAGGGAACAAGGTTTAGAATACAATTAAAAACCTTAGCATAAGATTTGTAGATTAACCATCATAACACAGGGCATCCACGATCTATATGGGCCCAACTCCCCCTAGCTGGAAGGGCCTCAGTACGTGTAGCTGCACGAACCATAGAATAACCATATTCATTTATACCTTTATTGGGGACTCAAATATCCCGGCATAGACATGGTGACTTAAACTCCAATGTATAAAATATGGGGGACTCAAACCACTCATTGATATATTAATTCAGGGGACTCAAACCTCCCAGCCATATCGACTCTCGCATCAGCTAGCGCAATTTCCATAATTAGTCTTTTAGACTCTATTTTCATTTCCCAGCTATATATCTCGATTTAAATCCTAATTAAAACATTCATTTGACATACATAATCATTAATCCAATTACATAACATAGGGATCTTATTGGTATTATCATACCGTCCCCACTTGCTAAGCGTACAACATGCCATAATAATTATTAATCAACTTAGCACTCAAACCCATTGTTTAAATAAAGACATCAATTCAATTCAATATTTAGTGACTCAAACCTATTTAGTATTTTAAATCGATTTATGAAAACCAAGGCCTTTATAAACTATTTACCAATCATTAATATTCATAGGCCAATGCCTTAGTTTAAAACACAATTCCACATATGATTAGATCATTCTCAATGGCATTTTCACAAACATATTGATGAAATACCATTATCAAAGCCAAAAACCAAATAATTTAGGGTTTAACATGACCCATTTGTTAAGCCACAGTTCCCATGCGCCCATATATGCAAAATTAATATCAAAACATGTATAATCATAACTCAATTCATGATAAAGTAATACCCAAAAATATGCATTCAAATCCTCAACATTGGTTTTCAAAACCACTCTTAATATCTCATTAACAATGTTTAAAATACATGATTTTAGTAAAAGAACAATGTAGGAAGAGTCACATGCATGAGTTATAAATATTCACGGGAGAACTTAATCATGAAGCCTCTAGATGACCACCTTGAAGAAACCCTAAGGCATTCTTTCTTGAGAAGTTTTAAAGAAAGTTTAGAAAGTGTTTGATCTTATAAAATATATAATGGATGACCAAACGTTGTTATAAGAGGTGAGGCGTTAAGGGATTTGGGTTAGGAAATGTCCAAAGTACCATCAACTTAAAATTTGTTGAAAACTCATTGGTGGTTACTAGTTGACCCTCCAACACATCACCATAACATACGATTAGTATCATCAAGTCATCAAGGAATAGATGTTTGAACACAAAACTCTGTCTAACTTATGAATCCATTGTCCCACTTATCACTCGACCATAGGAGTGTTAAGATATAGTCGTATCCAAGGAGGAACATCAAGGGCTAGACACTGGACAACATACGATTGGACCTTAAACCTCTTGTCATATGACCATAGAAATCGTGTGGAGTATCTCATAAATAAGACAAATGTTGACAAAAACACACTAACCAACATATCAAAAGGGTCCCTAGACCCATCACAACACCATACGACTTAAGGTGTGAGTCATATAATGAACAAAAAGTTCAACACTAAAGAAATTCGCAAAGGCCAAAGTTTGGGGCATTTTAGAAACATTCCAAAATACATAAGAAATTGAAGTCAATATAAACTTTGGAGCACAAATGATTAATTCTTTGTGTAACCTTTGAATGTTCTTGGGTTTTGAGTTTTGAAACATCCTGGGTTTGAGACCCTTAGAAAATTTCATAGATTTTTTAATTTTAGGATACATACAAATTTTGGGTACCAGTCGTATGATAGGGTATGAGTGGTATGTCTTTTTTGTATGCTAACCAGTCATGGTTGGTGCATTAGATTTGTTTTTGTAATAGGTATGACTTGGTTGGTACGAGTCATATGGTTAGGGATGGGTCATATGGTTTTAGTTTTCCTTTACATAATTTGAGACTTAGTAACTTAAGAGGGATAGGAGTATGATTGGATAACCATGAGCTAAAATATATTGTACGATTAGTACCACCGACTCATATAGAAGACAGTGATTAAACCTTCTTTGATCTAATTCTATAAGGGATATGGTCTAGGGGTATTAATCATATGGTTGGGTACGACTTGGGTTGGGTAAGTCATACGGCAAATATTATTGGGTCTAAGAGGGAGGCCTAGGGTACAAGTAGTGGGTACCAATTGTATTATAGGGTACAACTAGTATAGAAGAGTCGTAGTATCTGACGAGAATTTTAGGTAGTTAAGTTGGGGGTAATCTGGATATTTTCCCACTTAGACACTTAAGGCCCCATGAATTATATCACTATTGGGATATAATTTACCCTATTATGCTAATCTTAAAAACTTTAAAAATCTCTCTAAGTCTCTTGGGTAAAGAAAGGCTAGGGTTTCATCTAGAAGATCAGTTTGGGGATTGTACAGGTGATTTCTCTCCATCATCTTCATAATCTGAGGCATGTACTCCCCCCTCATTGTTAGTTCCAACTAAAGGCATGTTATATACAATGTTTTCATGGAATAATTATTGTATGGTTTTGGGGTTTTCAAATATATGTTGGGGTTTTGGTAATAAATATTTTGTTATGGTTTTCCCATGATTTAATTATATTTTTACATGCTTTAATGGCAGTTTGGACAATTAGTTGCATTGTAATGGTAAATTGGTAATTGGATTTGGTTTTGGAAACACTATTCCCTCAACATGTTTGATAAAATTCCTTTGAGAATTCTTTTTTTATATTATTGGAATTTTAATAGAACTATTGCATGGTATGATTTGGTAATGGAACCCTAAATGGTATATATGATTTAAATGGTTTGGAATGATTAAAATAATAAGGTTGGTGGTCATGGTTATGGTTAGCTAAACTTTATTGTTATGTACATGTGATTCCCACAAGAAAACTTAATAATGGAACGATTATGGAGTACACTGGTTTCCCCCAAGTTGACTTGATAATGTAATCTATGGATACATGGGAAGCCCTTTACACAAAAATATTAGCTAAGGAAATTTCTTGCAAGCTATAATCGGCATAAAGATACCACTACTCATAGATTTGGTTAATAATAATGGAATAATGGTTTGGTTAAATCTCAATGATTTTAAATGGACAATAATGATGGTGTGTGATATCTAACCATGAAGGTGCGAGTCCAAAGAATGGACAGTGGAAACTTATATTTGCCAATGTGAGGGTTGGTCATAGAGACCATATATGATACTTTGAGAAACATAGGAATCCTCTAAGTGCACTTTACATATGTATCATGGAGAGCAAAGGGTACTTGGGAATCCCCTACTCTTATAGTATCTTTAGTTTGTGCGGCTACACACTTCGAGGCCTATTCAGGGGGTTACACTGGACCCATATAGCTCATGGTTAGTTCTAGAACAGTTAAGCTATGCATACCCAGATTAATAGTTTTAAAAGCATCCTAAACCTGTCTCGCTTTCCCGACATGGTTACATCTATATATATAAGTATGGTTGTGTGTATATGGTTAGTTTACTTGGTTTTACTAGATGGAATTATTTTATTCTTATATTGAGTTCATGATAGGTTTCACCCGCTATACTATCTTCGGGCGATTGTGTCCCTACGCGATGCAGAAACCAACAATTCTACTCCTCCACTTAGTGATTTGATTCGGGATTAACATTTGGATTGACATGGTTAGCTTTCATATTACTAAAGGATCTATTTCATATCATGGATCTTTTTACATACTTTAGTAATTTTATGGATAGTGTTTTTGGCTATGGTTGCGGGCATGTCTCAGTCGAATATTGTTATTCTTTTGGTTAAAAGTTTTTGTGGAACTACTATAGGTTAGAATGGGTGGTGTTACCCTTAGTATTGTTATTGGTATTGGGGCTAATACTATTGAACTGAATTTATGATTGTTCCATCCATTTATGTTATGTTATGTACATAAAGTTGGTTTTTATATTGGTTCAATTACGATTGTTGGTTGGTATTGACTAGTTTGATTTGCTTAGGTTGGTCGCCATTCTAGACCTATCCTAGAGTAAAAACTAACAACAAATGCTATCTGGTTATACATTTTAAATTCGTCCCTCACATGTTATGCATATTTGTAGGTTGGGTTAGGTAATGGGGAGTGGTACCTAATCCTGGTTGGACTAAGGAAGCCCATTACGACAAGGCCATAGTTTGGGTAATTTCAAGTTGGTATAAGAACTTTAGGATCATGGTCAATTTGGAGTCTACAAAGATATATTGAGTAGAGTCTCTTTTAAGGGTGTGTAGTATGCCACACTCAAAGGAAGAGGCTATATGTCATTTAGGAATGTTTCACTTTCTTGGTAATCAATTTTTATGCTTGGAGTCTAAGTCCTGGAATCTTCTCTAATCCTAGTTTATTCATTTTTCAGATCATGCATTGATGATCTAATATGCAAGGTAACTCTTCTAACCCAACAAGGTATAATATTGAAGTGACACGTACTACTCAGGGGATCCATACAAGGCTTAGGGCTCTAGTTCCTAATATTTCTTGAGTTTCATTGGTTGCTACTAGTCCTCCACAGGTTAAGGTGACTAATTTATAATTTCACCAATTGATTCACATTATTTCTTAGTTAGTTGTCGTTCAGGTTGTACGGGATGCATCTATTATTTCATTTGCTGAGGCCACAAGGGTTGTCTAGTTTATGAAAATAAATCCTCCTACTTTTAGTGGTGTAAAGGTGAAGAAGGATTACAAGGGTTTCTTTGATGAAATGGAGAAAATCTTTAGGGTAATGCAGACCACGAATGTGGAAGGGGTAAATTTTGCTTCTTACAAGCTTCAGGATGTAGAGTACCAATGGTACGAGGAGTTGGATAGGGTAAAAGGTGATGTTGACAGGTCGACTTTGTGGGAGACTTGATATAATGCTTTTCAGGACCTTTTTTCTCAGGAGTTGAGAAAAGTGAATGTAGAGGAATTTATCCATCTGAAATAAGGGAAAATTTTTGTCAAGGAATATGCCTTAAAATTTCATGAATTATACAAGTATGGTCATGAATTGGTGTCTAATATGAGGGACAGGATGATAAAGTTCACTTATGGACTATCTCGGGATTATATGCAATAAATGGAGAAATAAAAGAGAAAACGTGCAGAGTAAAGGGAAAGGCAGGGTAAAAAGTTTTGGTCATCTAAATAGGGTAATGCTCAGTAGCAAGAAGGTTAGGATTATAATAAGTGGTCAATGAAGATATGGGGGAATTTTGGTTCCTTCTCTACAACTAGTGCTCCTTACCTAAAATAATCGAGTGATAGGCGTCAGCAAGGTAGCAATAATTTCCTTGCATAGGGTGTCCAATATCAGGACAGTGGGGCTCAGTCAACCTTATCATGCCCTCCTTATTGGTTATGTGGTAGGTTGTATAAGGGTTTCTTGAGGAGGGGGGACGGATATTTCAAATATGGTCTGCCAAGCTATATACACAGAAACTATCCGATTGGTAAGGGTGCTTCTGGAGTGAGTAAGGATTTGGTTTCTTCATCATCTACTCCTTCACCGAAGGGTGCTTCTTCTATAGTTGTTTCTGCTTCTAGTATTGTGATAGTTCGGAATAGTATATATGCTCTTGTTATTCAATAGGAATCTGAGGGATCATATGATGTCGCTACTTGTTCGTTAAAACTCTTTTCTGGTGTTGTGTATTGTATTCTTAATCTTGGGTCCACACTATCTTATTTGACTCTATTTGTGGTTGCGTATTTTTTATTTGATCCAGAGGTTATTTCAGATCCTTTTTCTATTTCTACCCCTATAGGAGACTCTGTGATTGCTAAGAGAATCTACAGGGGATGTATGGTATTTTTCAGTAGCAGGAAGACTTTGGTGGATTTGTTTGAACTTATTGTGGTGTATTTTTATGTTAGTCTTAGGATGGATTGGTACATTATTGTTACACGTCCTTTGATTATCAGACCTGCAAGGTTATCTTTAGGTTCCCTTGTGAGCCGGTTATTGAGTGGGAGGGTGGTTCCCTAGCTCCTAGGTGGAGTTTTATTTCTTATCTTAGACATTGGAGATTAATCTACAAAGGGCTCTCTATTATTGGTCCAAACTAAAGATTCTAACTCAAAAGGTCATTCCTTGGATTCGGTTCAGGTGGTAAATGAGTTTCCTGAGATCATTCCGGATAATCACCTTAGTGTTCCTCAAAATAAGGATATTGAGTTTGGTATTGATTTGGTTGTGAACATTTGTCCTATATATATTCCTCCTTATAGAATGGATCTGTCTTACTTTAGAGAACTTAAGGAGCAACTTTTTGATCTTTTTTATTAGGGTTTTATCCGTCCTAGGGTATCCCTGTGTGGCACATTGGTGTTATTCGTTTAAAATAAGGATGGTTTATTTTGGATGTGCATTGACTATTGACAATTAAATAAGGTAACGATTAAGAACAAGTAACCTCTTACAAGGATAGATGACTTGTTTGATCAGTTTCAGGGTGCCAAATTCTTTTCTAAAATAGACATTCAGTTTGGATGTCATAAACTTAAGATTAGGGAGGAGGATATCCCTAAGTTGGCTTTTCATACTTGGTATGAGCACTTTGAGTTCCTAGTGATTTTATTTGGTTTGACTAATACCCCAACGATATTTATGGATTTGATTAATAGGGGTTTCAGGCAGTTTCTGGATCTTTTAGTCATTATGTGTGTTCACTGATGACATTTTGTTGTATTGTAAAAATGAGGTGGATCATGCTAATCACTTATTTGTAATGTTTCCAACCTTGAAGGAGCAATAATGTATGCCAAATTCTCCAAGTGTGTATTTTGGTTGAATGCGGCAACTTTTTTTGGTCATATTATTTCCAGTGAGCGAATTATGATGGATCCACAAAAGGTGGTTGTGGTTAAAATATTTACTAGACCCATGAATCCAACCGATATTTCGAGCTTCTTGGGTTTGGCTAGGTATTATAGGCGATGCGTATAAAGTGTCTCGACGATAACTACCCCATTGACGAATTTGACTCAGAAAAAGCTAAAGTTCTCTTGGTTGGATTCTTGGGAGGGGAGTTTTGAGAAACTTTAGGATAAGCTAACTTTGGCTCTGATTTTGACATTGGTTGAAGGCAATGAGTGGTTTGTGGTTAATTATGATGTGTCCCGGGTGGGACTTGATTTTTTTATGATGCAACATGGTAAGGTGATTGCCTACTCTTCCAGGCTATTGAACGTACATGAGAGGAATTAACCTACTCATGATAAGGAGCTTTTAGTGGTGGTTTTTGCTTTGAAATCTTACGACATTATTTCTATGGAGTGCACGTGGACATCATGTATGATCATAAGAGTCTGTTGTATCTGTTCAGTAAAAAATAGCTAAATCTCAGGTAAAGTATATGGTTGGAGATTCTCAAGGACTATGATATGAGTTTTCACTACCACCTAGGTAAAGCTAACGTGGTTGCTGATACTTTTAGTAGGTTGTCCATAAGGAGTTTAGCTCATATGGATAAAAAGAAATAGGAATTGGTGAAGGATATTTAGTGTTTGGTTAATCCTATATTTCGTCTCTTAGACTCTAATTATGGTGGTGTGATGGTACAAAAAGTTGTTCGGTAGTCTCTTTGTGAAGAGATCAAGGATGAGCAAATGCTAGATCCTAGATGGATGAAAATAAAGGTTGATGTAAATGAGCAAAAGGTAATGGCATTCAAGATCAATGGTTATGGTAATTTGAAGTACTAAGGGAGGTTATGTATTCCTGACATCGATGGTTTACAACAAATGATTTTGGCTGACGCACATGAATCACACTATATTTTTCATCCTAGTTCGACAAAAATGTATCATGATATCAAGAAGATGTATTAGTGTAGTGGTATCAAGAGGGATGTGGATGATTTTGTGTCCAAATGAATGGTGTGCCAAAAAGTCAAAGTTGATCATATGAGGCCTAGAGTGTTGTATAAGGAAACTGATTTGATTGAATAGAAATAAGAAGTAATAAATATGGATTTTTTTATCGTTCTTCCTTGGTCTCAACAATTTTATTTTATTTGGGTCACCGTGGATAGAATGACAAAGTCCACTCACTTCTTCTCGATGCGGACTAACTTTTTGGTTGAGAACTATCCGAGATTGTATCTTTATTAATTGTAAAGCTGCATGGAGTACATGTTTTGATTATCTCTGATCGTGGTACACTATTTTTATCTCACTTTTGGAGGTTTTTTAAGAAAGGGTTGGGGACTAAGGTTAGTCTGAGTACTGCTTTTCATACAGAAATGGATAGACAAGCAAAGCGGATTATTCATATATTAGAGGACATGCTTCGTTGGTGTGATATTAATTGTTGTGGCAATTGGGTTGAGCATCTATATTTGGTAGAGTTTGCTTACGACAATATCTATTATTCTTGAATTAGGATGGCCCATTTTAAGGCACTATATGGTAGGAGGTGTAGCTCTCCTATTGGGTGCTTTGAGCTTTGTGAGGCGGATATGTTCTATCCAAATTTTGTTTATCAAGCTATGTAAAAAGTAAAGGTGATTCGGGATAGGCTTAAAGCTTCCCAAAGTTGCCAAAAGTCCTATATAGATGTATGGAATAGAGACATGGAGTTTGAGGTTAGGAATAAGGTGTTCCTAAAGGTATCTCCCATGAAGGGAGTGATACAGTTCGGTAAAAAGGGGAAGCTCAGTCCCCGATATGTTGGTCCTTATGTGTATTTACAGAGGGTTGGTAACATGGCATATTAATTGTAGTTGCCTTATAGTTTGAGCTCTATTCATCTGGTATTTCATGTCTCTATGTTGAAAAAGTGTCTTGGTGATCCTTCTTCGATGGTTTCTTTGGAAGGATTGGGTATTCCAAATGCTCTATCTTATGAAGAGGTCCCGATTGAGTTATTGGATTGTCAAGTTTGTAGGTTATATACTAAGGATGTGGCCTAGGTTATGGTTATATGGCGAAACTACAAGTTGGAAGAGGCTACAAGATAAGTGGAAGAAGACATGAAGTCTAAATATCTTCATTTATTTTTTGCTTCGGATATTCATGCAGAAGGTAGGTGTCCTTGATCACATCTTTATTTTCTAACTTGATTAAATATTGGATTGATAGTTGATAATGCAAATGAATCGTTCTTGTGTTTAACCTACTTTGTACGTCATTCGGGGACGAATGATCCTAGTGGGGGATACTGAAACACCCTGGGTTTGGAACCCTTAGAAAATTACCTAGATTTTTTTATTCTGGACTGCACACTACTTGTGTGTACTAGTCGTATGATGCGGTACGAGTGGTATGCGTTGGTCGTATGCTAGCTAGTGATGGTTGGTTGGCTGGATTGGTTTCTTGAATTGGTACAACTTGGTTGTTACGAGTCATATGGTTTGTGATGTGTCGTATGGTTAGGGTCTTTCCTTCACTTAATCTGAGACTTAATAACTTAAGTTTGATCTGAGTACAAGTGGCTCACCATGAATGATAAGCGGTGAATTTACCACTCATTTGCACTCAAAAATCAGGCACATTTCCATGATTCAAAGATATAAATGGGACATATGTATAATTTGATGCACTGATATCCACATTTTTCAGGCATACAGGTCATGAGATGGAAAAATGTGGACTCGAGCTAAAAAGGACCAAAGGAGAAAAAGGAAGTGAAGAGGGAAGAACTAAAGCAACAATAGGCCTTAGTTACTTTGATCATAGTTCGAGGGTCGCGATCGCAGCCAGTCAAAAAGGTCAGCAACCACGATCGCATTGATTTTCCTTCGGTTGCAGTAGCCGCAATCGTTGAGAATCTGGTGCGATTATGGCCATGTGGGATTTAGCCCAGGGGGAATTTTGTAATTTTCAGCAGCCGACCCCAAATTCTTTAAAAGCTTAAAAACCCTTTCCCATTTTAGGAAATTTTGAGACTAGTAATACTTTGAATTTGAAATTAAAACCTTAAATTGGGCAAGAATTGTAAATTTTATTTTTAGATTTGGATTTTGGTATTTTTTAAGAATAGATACCTTGAACAACCCATTTGGTATATGTTTCTGTCTTTTCCTCATAAGTAGCAAAATCTTTTTCTTAGTATTATGTTGTGCTAAGGTGAAAATAAGTTTTGGGTTGTGATATATTTATGCATATGCTAGTTAGATGATAATGGGTTCTACTATGGCTTGATTGAATTGGTTGGGATTTATGGGTTTATGCCCTAAGTACCCATATTGGTTTGTGGGTGAAAACCACATGCTCTTTAAAGCCCAAACCATCCTTGAAAGAAGGGTTTTAGAGATCTTTAGGAACCCTCATCATCCTTGAAAGAGGGATGTGGAAACCAAGGCAATAGTATGTAATTATTAGGTTTAGTTTACTTATTTTCACTATCTTATACATAATGGTGATTTTGTAGTTGACTATACCTTAGGTATAATCCTAGAAATAGGGATGCCCAAATTAAGGTAGTGGGTGAATATTATTGTCACACTTTTTAGGTATCCGATAGGATCAACAAGTGAAATCTTTGAGGTTTTATTGAGAAATTTACCTCAAGGGTCCTAGACCTAACCTACCACATTTCTAACTTACTAGTATGTGCACAAAATCTCATACACTCATACCTAAGTTGCCCTTAGGTAGACATAATCCCAAGATTTTCCAAATATTGAAGTTCTATTAAAATTTGTTGCTTAGTTTGTGGAATCAAGTTACTAGTGACATACATCCTCCTTTAACTGAAACCCCCCATTTTTAATTGTCGTTTACTGTACTAACACTTTGGGTATTATCTTAGTAGGACATAGTTACCCAAAAGATTAAGAATCTATCATTCAATCCCTGTGGATTTTACCTCAATGTTATTTGGGATATTTATAACGACCGTCCACTACCACTTTAAATGGTATAGGTGAGCATTATCAAAATGGCACCGTTGCTGGGGAGTGAAATTTAGTTTTCACTTGTGCGGTGTTAGTTCTTAGGGTATACCCATAGTGGTGTGTTTTCATTTTGGTTGTTGTTTTAGTTTATTATAGGTGATCTACATAGCATACTGATAACGCTCACGTATACCATTTAAAGTGGTATTGGAAGGTCATTGTTAATATCCCAACTTGCGTTGAGGTTGAATCCACAAGGAGTGAAATATAGAGTTTTAATATTATGGGAAGTTAAGTCCTACTAATATAATACTCGAGGTGTTAGTAAAGTAAACGAAAAAATTAAAAATAGGGGGTTCTTGGTTAAGGGAGAATATATAACACTAGTAACTAGAGTTCACAAACTAAACAACAAATTTTAATGTAACTTCGATATTTTAAGAATCTTGGGATTATGTCTACCTAAGGGTAACTTATTTGTGGATGCTAGATATTTGATGCACATACTCGTAAGTTACTAATGTTGTAGGCTAGGTCTAAGAACCTTAGGTCTAATTTCTCAATAAAACCTCACAGATTACACTTGTTGACCCTTTCAGGTACTTAACAAGTGTGACTACCATATTCACCCACTACCTCAATTTGGGCATCCCTATTTCTAGGATGATATCTAAGGAAAAGTCAACTACAACTTCACCCTTATGTCTAAGATAGTGAAAACGAGTAAACTAAACTTAATAATTATATACTATTGCCTTGGTTTCCGCATCCCTTTTTAAAGGATGATGAGGATTCCTAAAGTTCTCCCAAACCTCTCTTTTAAGAATGATTTAGGCTTTCAAGAGCATGGGGGTTTAACCCACAAACACATGTGGGTATTTTGGGTATATCAACAAATCCTAACCAATTTAATCAAGCAATAGTTTAACCCATTATCATCTAACTATACACAAATACGTCACAACCCACAACTAATTTACACCTTAGTTCAACATAATCCCATGAATAAAATATTTAGCTACTCATGAAAAAAAGACAGAAACATTTACCAAATGGGTTGTTCAAGGCATCCATTCATCATAAATACCAAAATAAAAATCTCCAAATCAAATTTGCAATTCTTGCCCAATTTAGGATTTTAATTTCAAATTCAAAGTATTGCCAGTCTCTAGAATGCCCAAAATGGGAAAGGGTATTAAGCTTTTAAAGGATTTGGGGTCGGCTGATGAAAATTATGAAACTACCCCTGCGCAAAATCTCGCATGAGCGTGATTGCACCAGATTCACCCCAATCGTAGCTAGCGTGACCGCATGTAGATCAAAGCTATCATGATTGCTTACTATCTTGACTGGTTGTGATCATTGCCCTTAGCCCGTAATCATGGTAACTGTGTCCTGTCTTTGCTCCAGGAGTTTTAACTGTAGTTCCTTTCTCTTCCTTTGATCCTTTTTAGCTCAAGTCCACATATTTCCATCTCATAACCTGTATTCCTGCAAAATATTGATATTAGTGCATTAAATCATACATAGGTCTCTTTTATTCATTCAAAACATGGTAATATGCATGAACGTCGAATGTAAATAAGTGGTAAATTCACCAGTTATCAACAACCCCAACTTAAAGTTTTGCATGCTCTCAAGCAACACTACCCCTTACTATGAGACTATGCACTTTCACTCCCACATTGACTGATCCCAAATGGTCATGATGACTTCAAGCGTAGTTAATACCACAATTTAGATCTTTAAACATGGGCAAAATTATATTCACCACACCCCTCAACATAAAATATGATTTTTCAAGGATGCACAAGACTTCGAAGAGAAACAATGTAACAATCACTGATACTATAGGAATGGATAACTTTTTGACCTCAACTACACTATACTCCTTTTATCCTATTTTCTCAAAAGATGACAAAATCACCCACCTCAACTTGTTCACATGCCTCCTCAGAAGGAGAAAAATTTCACACACCAAGCTACTAAGTATAAAACAAGGAATTTAAGTGCAAAACTCTCCCCCTCACTAGAACTGTCAATGCTAATAAGTACCAGGCCATAGTCCTACCCCATTTTTCAATCGCCACTATAACGAAAATACTAGGTTTGGAATCACGAAGTGATTTTTATGATTGTTATGTAGGTTTGGAGTAGGGTAGGATATTTTTTTAGAACAAAATGGTTAAATCTTCCTTGAACATCTACATCACAATATCCCATCAAAATTTTGATCATGGGCTACTTCTTTTGTTTTCACACTTTACACAAGTGGGTACTTTTTATTTTCTTGGTTCACCCATTTTTATTTTCATTTTTTTTCCTTCACCCTTTGTGCTTCTCTTTACTTTTTTTGATTATTTCTTGTTTTATTCATTCATTCTCAATGCTTAAGATTAAAGTCACTCACTTATTCCTTCGTGGTTCAAAGTTACCTCTTTCAATCATCACCACCCTCAACTTAGGCTTTTGGACTAAAGTTGTAATTTTAAGTTCAAGGAGGGTAGGGTTCAAAAGAATGATAAACATTGAAAGGCTCATGACTTGTAATGTATTTTGCAAAGAAAGGTCTAAAGTCTCAAAGTGGGTGACTAGGGATAGCATCTATGCAAGGGTAGGAATTTTTAGGCTAAAGTCGACTTCCAATGTGGTAAATATGGCCTAAGATCCTCTCCCGAACCTAGTAGAATATAAATTAGTCTTAATATACTAATATGGAAAGTTATAGATATATAAGTACATATGAGATTTGAAAAAATAATCTCACCACACATGACATGTACTATTCTCCAAGGAGGTTCAATTACCGCTTCTACTAGAGACAAAAAATAGAGTATTTCCCAATGTTCACAAGTCAAAATTTTATAGTCAGGAAAAGGGAAAAAGATTTATTACAAGGTTACTCACGTCCATGCCATCAGTTTTTGAAAATTTTTGGACGGAGGTTGGTGTTAACTTTCCATGGGAACCACACATGATTTGCTAATTATGGTACTAAACCAAGACTTAATCTCACATTGTGGTTTTCGTAAGGGCGAACAAACTATATTGCTATTTGATATTCACCATAGGTATAACTGCGATCCCAAAATCCGAAATACTACAGGTACTCAGACTTCACTTGCATTTGTGACTATGATCCCATAGGTACTCAGACTTCTCCTACATCGATGGCTCTAAACCCAAACACGGCGCTTTCCCCATAATAATATCATTACTTAATCTATCATAGGGAAAAGCTTGTCCGATATTTCCATAAGTAAACCAAAGAAAAGTAAAAATCTAAGAACAAAATAACTAATCCATGCAAATGTGGGCACCATCAGAGTGTCAGAATATTGCAACCCAAATATAAAAAAAATTAAAGTCTTCAACAATAAATAACAAAATATCCTAAAATATCAATAATACAAGCCCAAAACATATGAATACTAAGAAAGTAATCCCTAACTAAAGAGGTGGTAGTGTCCTCACTACATAAATAATCAAGCATAAAGAGAGATAAAGGAGCACCCTGAAATCGCATTAAGGGTTGTTGTCACTCTCAGACTTTACATCATCATTATCCTCCTCAAGACAAGACCACTCATCTTGGGCCTCATCATCACTATCTACTTGGGATGATGAAAGTCGATAACGAGGTTTTAGGACTTTCCAAAGGCCCTTTACCCCCTTCCACATATTATTAAAGAACCTATCTCTCTTTTTCTCCTTAATGACCATCTTTTTATGTGCAACTCAGAAATCACAATGTGATACCACTAATCATGAGTAGGATTTCTCAAGCCTAGTAATGGTAGCTCCCTATTTTTTCTGATCCTTTTTGTTCTTTGCATAATCGGTATGTGACTAATATGCATGTCAAGTGGTAGAGGGATCTCCTGGTCCCTCAGATATACTTGAAACGATATCCTTAATGGTCACAATATAAAATCCAATATCATCAAGAGGACCAGTGGAGGATGGTCTACAAGACTCAAGTTTCTCACATATTGACTTTCCGAAGTTGATTTTTCAGTTCCCGCTTTTACCTGGTGTGCCCTCTCCTCGGATTCTCAAAGGACATATGAGGTACTAGGGTTCACCCAAGTGTCTCCAGAGTATTCTTCAACCTTATCTCTCCTACAAATCTTAGTAATCAAAGTGGGAAGAAGAGATACGTACCACCTTAATTCTTGGAGAATTTTATATTAGAAACCACAAGATGATTAGCATTCAAAGGAATTTTATCTAGAATACAAAAGACCATGTGGTCCTGCATATCTGGGACTGATGTCACATGGGCGCAAAGGGAGACTCGCTGCATATTATGTTCAACCAAATCCGGGCCTCAGAAGTAAATTCATTCATGTAGATGTTAATCTTTGTTTTTGCCTATGATACTTCTTATCGGGGACAGAATCATTCCACAAACAAGCTTCCCAACTCATACTATTTTTCATCGAACACACCCATGCTTGCATTTAGGAGGCCATAGATTTTATTAATTTTCTCCGGCCCATATTTTACCTTTTTCCCCAAATCTTAATAGTCATGTATAATGTGTCCGAGAAAGATACTACGCTAAGTTTGACATAGAATTCATGGACCCATTGCTCATTTCCCTTACACGGATTTGTGGAAAAATACTACCCCCTTGTAGCCTCAATCCTATCATGAAATACCGGGATCTTTCCAAGCACGTTATCCAAACATATGCCTCTCCCCGGGAGCATCTTTTTTCCTAGAAAATCACCATAGTAGTGAGTGTGGCACTCGTAGGCCATATATCAGCTATGGTAATATTTTTCCATGAGATTATCCTGAAAATAAACATACAACACACACAACCATCACTGATATTTTTATACACAAAGTATGCTATGTTGCTCACAAAATCCTATTAAATATTTCCTTGGTGGTGTTTATGAAAAAATTTGAAGTGTAGGAATTTGTTGTGCAGGGAAGAAAATCATACTCGATTACTGCGATCGTGGGTGATAAAGGTGCAATTGAGTTATCGCGATTGCAGTACCAATGAACCCAATTGTGGTAATTGAGACCAGTGTCAAACCTATTTTCCATGGTAAAAATTTTCATATTTAAGGACACAAGCATGTTCTACAAGAAAAATCAACAGTAACAGCGTGGAATAAGCCTACTAGGTACTCAATTACGCCACTTAAAATGTAAAACCAGTAGTGAGCATTCATTCAGGCATTATATCAAGCACATGGTGTGCACTATTCATTTGTCTCTATTTCTACACAAGTTTTGGGCACTCAAGACTTCCCCGCTTATGTGCACACCATAATCTAGCAGCTAAACACCACACAAGCGCATTTTATGAAACAATTAAGCATGAAAATCAATGATTCAGGCCTCCTCTACAACATGCATTCTATGGACTATTTTCAACAATCAAAGCATGGATTAATGACACCTACCGGGTACGTGATGCAAGAGGGATGCAAGGATATTGTTGGAGAGATCACAATCATGACCAGAAATAGGTCCAATCAGAGAGTAAAGTTAAAAAGGCAGTAAGAGGGAAATAAGTGAATCAGATGGATATATAGCTGAGATGAACACGATTGCAGTAAAGTTACCATGATTGCGGATATATGGGTTACTGCGATCACTATCTAGGGCCTGTGATGCACTAACTGATGTCATTTCTATACCCCTATTTTCCTTTGTTTAGCTTGTTTCACAATTTGGTAGATTTTCCCTTATTTAGTTCATAGTGCAAACATTTCCCACTTTCCCCTTTTCAAGATCCTACAACACATTCAATAATGCCACAAATGCATGAGTTATTACATTCTCAAAACAAAAAGCTAATCTACAAAAGCAAAAGAAAATGATACAAGCCAGTTTCTTGGAATTTATGGGTTGCCTCCCACATAGATCCATAGTTTATGTAATGGCACAATGATATCATCTTTTCTCAAGTTGGGTCCTCAAGGGCCTCCTCCTTCTCTTCTTTGATTTAAACATCAATCACTTAAATCGCCTGAAGTTCTATGGGTTGCTTCTTTGTTTTGCTTACTAAAAAAGAGACCTCATCATCATAAACTCTAAACCTTATTTCACCCAAATCTAAGTCCACAATGGACCGTCCGGTGGCCAAGAAAGGTCGACCAAGAATAATGAGAACTTCTTGGTATATTTTGGAATCCAAAACATCAAAGTCTACCGAAAGTATAAATTTGTCCACCTTTACTAGAACATCAAAAAAAATTCAGATGGTTTCTTGATAGACATATCCTATATTTAAAATCTCATAGATGTTACAGTTAGAGTATCTCATACAAGCTTTTTGAAGATGACAAAAGGCATGAGGTTTAACTTTTATCGAGATTGCATAGAGATTTTGCTAAAATATACATTCCGATGGTGCAAGGGATGGTAAAAGCCCTGTGGTCTTTCTTTTTTTTCTTTAATTTTGCTACTCATGATAGCACTACAACTATGGGTGACTTCACTTGTGTCACCTTTGATGCAATTTTTCTTCGACATCAACTTTTTCTTAAGCTTAGCGTATCCCGAGATTTCCTGGATTGCTTTAAGATAGGGGATATGGATAGAGAGGTTACTAAGCTTGGCCTTAAATTTCTCGAGTTAATCACCCATTTTTTTTCTTTGAAGAATTTGAGGGAACAGGGGAGGGACTTGTATTGTAGGTATCACATCACTCTTTGGTTTGTCATTTTCCACCACCTCTTCATCAACTACCACCAGTTCCTATTTATCATCTTCATCTTGAGATTTTTGTGGTGCTTCTTTTGACTTAACCGTAGGAATCTTGTCACCCAACACTTCTTTTAAGTGATCTCCAAGGGTTATCCCACTCCTAGTTACTAATGCTAAAACTTGAGCCTAATTCTTTGGGTTCACAATAGTGTCACTAGGATGACCACCCTTTGGCGTAACATTTAATTGGGTGGAAATTTTCCCGATTTGATTCTCTAATTGCTTAATGGAGGCAGAGTGGGACATCACAGTTTTACTAAGTTTAAAAAAATAACCTTTCATTTCGCGAACAATTTTTTTCATTCCTTCCACTCTACTCAAGATCATTGCCAAAACATCTTCGAACTTGTACTTGTTGAGATCAATAGAACTTAGCTCTTTGTTCTTTACCTAATTAAGTTGAGGCACATAGCACTTATTGTCATGATAATCATCCATACAATGACGACCACATTTATGGTTGTTCAAACCTTGGTTTCCACCTTTCCTTTGATAGGCGGGGCGAGAATCCCCAGATAATTTGCCAATATCGAATCTCCTCATCAAGATTTTTAGCCTCTTAATCATCTTTATATGATATTGATGCCACGACACTCACCACTTGTAAGGGTGCACCATCAAATGTTTTATCAAAATCTATAGTTGTGTCATCATCTTTGCCATATTCTCATCTCTTTCTTTATCTAATATGATTTTTCCTTTGTCAACCTAGGATGTAGTGGGAGAACTCTTAGGAACCTTTGCATCTTTGGTATGCCATCCTTTGTTTTTCTTGGTAACATCCTCATATAAATTCATTGCGGCATGATAATGCAACTTCATAAGAGAGACCCCAGCCGCATTGTCCCCCACCATTTTTTTGAGTGGGTCAAGAGTACGGTAGAAAATTTGGTAAAGTATCTTTTCCGGGACCTCGTGGTTTAAACATTGCATTATTTTTCATTGAATCTTTCCTATAATTCATTCAATTGCCCAAAGTTGATAATTTTATCCCTCAATAAAAGCACTTTGGATGGTGGGAAGTACCAGTCAAGAAAGGCCATGGAGAGTTCATCCCATGAAGTGATAGACCCAATTAGAATAGATCGGAACCATAATACTAGCTCTCCCATTAGAGAAAATGGGAAGAGGAAAAGCCGAATGGACTCTTGAGTTATGTGTGAGATATCAAATGGTGCACACACCTCTACAAAATTCTTAAAATAAAGGTTGGGGTAATCGTTGTTAATATCCCAACTTGTATTGAGGTCGAATCTACAAGGAGTGAAATATAGAGATCTAATATTGTGGTAAGTTAAGTCCTACTAAGATAAGACCAGAAGTGTTAGTAAATTAAACATCATAATTAAAATTGGGGGTTTTTGGTTAATGGAGAATTTATATCACTATTAACTTGAGCTAACAAACTAATAAAAAAACTTTAATCGAACTTTGATATTTGGAGAATCTTGGGAATAAGTATACTTAAGGGCAACTTAGGTATAGGTTTGGGAGATTTGATGCACATGTTTGTAAGTTACTAATATGGTAGGCTAGGTCTAGGACCCTTGAGGCAAATTTCTCAGTAAAACCTCAAAGATTTAACTTGTTAACCCTTTCGGGTACCTAACAAGTGTGACAACTATATTCACCCATTACCTAAATTTGGGCATCCCTATTTCTAGGATGATACCCAAGGTAAAGTCAACTACAAAGTCAACTTTTTGTTTAAGATAGTTAAAATGGGTAAACTAAACCTAATAATTGTATATTATTTCATTGGTTTCTTCCTTCCTCTTTCAAAGATGATGAGGATTCATAAAGTTTACCAAGACCCCTCTTTCAAGGATGGTGTAATACCCCATAATCTTTCCTATCTTGAAATCATCTCAAGAATATTAGAAACTTACTTTGAAAGATGAATCCACTTTTGTACTACATGTGGTATTTTCAAGATTTTTACTTTTTTTAATGTGGAAAATTCAATAAGCTTTCCATCTATATAAAATTCGCCTAAATTCGATAACCAGGTAAGAAGTTATGACTATTTCAAGTTCCTGTAGTAAAACAACACCATATTGGTCAGTGGCGCGCCACGCTACAAGCTAAAATGGCAATTTTCCTTTTCCAGTGCCTCAGTAAGATTTTCTCCGCGTCGCACCAAAGTTCCAGGTCACAAAAAAGGGGCAATATGATGGATCCGCATCGCTCCATCCCTCAATTTCCCAATTATCAAAATCCAGTGACACGGTGCGATAGCGTCGCGTCGCGCCAAAGGTCCAATTCAAGAAATTTTCACTGAAATTAAATAATGCATCCAAGGTTAAAAGGGTCAACTTCCCACCCCTATTTAAGCCCTTTAAAATGTGATTCATCCACTTTTTACCCAAAATATACTAGTTTCTCTCAAGTTTCTCTCAAGAATAAGCTAGGGTTTTCATAGAAGATCCAATTTCAAGAAATTTTCACCGTCAATCTTTACGAAATTATGAACTAAGGTATGCGTTGTGTTCATTCATAGATTCCTTCCATCCATGAAGCTCAAAAACCTTGTTTTATCTATAAATTATGGTATTTATAATCATGTTGTTGTGTGTTATTTGTAATCATGTTGTTGACGTTGATTGATTTCAAAGTTGGAATCTTTGTGTGTTTATCATGATATTTTGTTACCATCAAAGATAAAATCCATGAATTTAGTTTCTTATGATGTGTAATTTAATGAATTCACTTATGCCCTAAGTTGTACATGCAAGGTGATTGATAAAATGCTTGAAAAAAAAACAGAAATCATGCTTTAAAGCTCAACACATAAGCTAAATGTGACATGCTTGTCACCCTCCTATTTTTAAATGGTTTCCATGCTATCATTGTGAAATGTGTATATTATCGGAATGGCAATGATATTAGAATATGAGAATATGATATAATTATCAGCATTCTCATCCATGTTAGATAGTATGATAACCCTGTACTTCATGAAATCCATAACTTAATAAATTATGTATTATTGATGTGGATCTTGAACTTGATAAAGTCATGCATCATCAGTTCCCTTCTATCGAGTCCTAGGGGTACTTGTACATAAAACTTTAGATGTGTGCCTAGAGTCATGTCATGTTTTCATGATACTCTCAGTCAAGCTATGATCCTTAGACTTCAGACAGTCCTATGACTCAGGAAATCTCCATGATCTCATAAACGCAGTCAGTTGTCAGATATCAGTAGTATTCTATCAGTCAATGGAATTCAGTTACTCAGTCCATGTTCAGTTTAGTAAATCATGTTCAGTGTCTATTCAGATGGGAGTAGAAATTAGCACCGAGCGAACCTAAGGATGGTAACTCACCTGTTATATGAGGGTGTGATTCTTATAAGCAATCCTTGCATTCTAGAACTATGTATCTAGCATAGGTTGAGACATCATAGCCTACTATATGAGGGTAGATGAGGTGTCTTAGCCTGCTATATGAGGGTTCCCACCGTTCTCACTAGAGTTACCTATTATATTAGGGTTACTCACACATTGTGCTTACTAGTGGCGCAGTATTGTCTCCCTTCCAATTAGGGCATAGATTGGATCCCAATTCAATCGTAAAGAATTATTTAGGGCATGTCGGTTAGATGACTACCAACCACAGTCTCAGTATCAGTCTCAGTAAAAGAACTCAAATAGTTCTTTAGAATTTAGGACTGTCAGATACAGTCAACTCAGATATAGTACGAAACTCAGCTAGTTCAATCAAATTCAGTACTATAAGATACAGTCAATGATGTTATCAGTTATCAGAATTTAGTCATTAGTCATCTTAGTCATCATCATACTCATGTTATCACGATTTCAGATATAGCTATTATGCTTCCATGCATGTATTCTCACATTCATATTAGTCTGTTAGCTAGTATTGTTCACTCATATGAACCCTATGCATTCAGCCTACCTCACTTGTATACCAATACATTCAAAGTACTGACACATTTGTGCTATGTTGTCTTATACCATAGGTTCAGAGACACAAGCTCCAGAGCATCAGTAGATTCCAGATATCAGCAGTCAGAGTTAGCAGTGCATCCTCATCCTTCGAGGACATGATTATTTCCCTATTATCTCATTAATTAGTTTATTAGTTTAAGTTAATTGGGGATATGTCCCCTCAACTCCTTACTCAGACGGTTCAGTCAGTTAGAGGTTTTCCAGACTATTATGTTTGGACAATTATTTCAATTGTTTTGGGTATTTCATACCCCATTTAGATGTTATCTTTTACTTTAGTTATGTGAACCTTATGACCTTTCAGTTCATGTTTCCACATTATTCAGTATATTATGCAGTATATAAGTACAAATATCAGTCATGAGCTGGCTTGTGGTCCTTCGGGGTCATGAGCACCGTGTAGCATTCCAATTACCAGATTCGGGGCATTACAAACTTGGTATCAGACCCTAAGGTTCAATAGAGTCCTAGGAAGTCTGAAAGCCACATCTAGTAGAGTCTTGTACATAGGTGTGTTGCACCACATTTATGTGCAGGAGGCTATAAGATGTTTTAGGAATAGTTTCCCTTGTTTCTGTATTCATGTCATGCCAGTAAGCATAATCTAAATCTATCCTCTTAGTCTAATCCATTTCTCCTCCTTATTTTAGAACACGCCTTCCAAGAGAAAAACCCATCCTGTCTAAGAAGATTCCTTGTACGAACATGTTTCTCATGCAGAGTTTAGGGCCGCATTCACTACTCTAGCTTAGTCAGTTACTGCTCAGAATGAATGACCAGCTATCGTTCCAGCAAACCCAGTGCCCAAGTCAGCTACAACTAGGATTTGGGACTTTACCCAAATAAATCATCTATCCTTTCTTGGGTCTAAGATAGATGAGGACCCTCAGGAATTCCAAGATCAGGTGTCTAAGTTTACAGACATAATGGGGGTTACATCTAGTAAGAGTGCTGAGCTAGCTGTATATAAATTGCAGGATGTGTCTCATACTTTGTTCAAGAAGTGGAAATCAGAGAGGGCAGAAGATGCAGGGTCAGTTGAGTGGAGGAGTTTTCTTCAGCGTTCCTTGATAGATTTTTTCCCTAAGATCTTAGAGAAGCTAAGGTACTAGAATTCATCAATCTCAGGCAGGGAAATATGACAGTGGAAGAGTATTCTCTTAAGTTTACTTAATTATCCAAATATGCCCCTCATGTGGTTGCAGATAGCAGGGCAAGGATGAGTAAGTTCATTTCAGGGGTGAATGATAGCATGGTTAATGATTGTAGATCTTCCATACTGAATAGTGACGTGACTTTATCTAGGCTCATGACTCATGCTCAGCAGATAGAGGAGAAGAAGATTAAGATGAGAATGAAGCAGAACAAGAGAGCGAAGACAGGTACTTTCAACTTTGCTCAGCCTAAGTCAGAAGGAGGAAACCATTCTTAGTTTTGTCCTAAGTCATTAGTTCCAACTCTTTCTTCAACAAGTTCTCCAGTTCCTCAGTTCAGAGAGGGTAACAATGATATAGCGCTAGGGTCTAAGTCCCAGGGTAGTGTTAGCAGTGCCTACACCTATCTTCTTTTCCAAACTTGTGGAAAGCACCACAGGTATTTGCAGAGATGGCAGTGGTATTTGTTTCAGATGTGGAAAGCCAGGCCACAGAGTCAGAGACTGTCCTCAACCATGTCCTCAGGGTTAACAAATCGCTCATCATCTCAGTCTCGTCAGCCAAATAAATAGGGTGCCACCTCCAGTGCTACTAGTGGGCAACGCCCAAATCATCTCTATGCTCTTCAGTACTGACAAGATCAGGAAAATTCTCTTGATGTGGTTACCGGTACATTACAGATCTTTCATGTGCATATTTACGCTTTGCTAGATCCAGGAGCTTCTTTGTGTTTTGTCACTCCTTATATAGCAGTCGATTTCAGAGTCAGTCCCAAAATTCTAGCAGAGACCTTTTCAGTCTCTACCCTAGTAGGTAAAACCATCATAGCCCAGCGGGTATAGAGGAACTCCCCAATTATGATATCTCAGAAAGTCACCTCAGTAGACTTAGTCGAATAAGAGATGTCTGATTTTGATGTCATTCTCGGCATAGATTGGTTTCATTCCTTCTATGCCACAGTCGACTGCAAAAATAGAATAGTCCAATTTCAGTTTTTGAATGAACCCATCCTAGAGTGGAAGGGTAGTGTATCCTATTTCATAGGTCAGCTTGTTTCCTACCTTCAGGCATGAAAAATAATATCTAAAGGATATGTCTATCATCTTGTTTGAGTTAAGGACACTAGTTTCGAAACTCCCAGTCTTGAATCAGTCCTAGTAGTGAATGAATATTTAAATGTCTTTCCCAAAGATCTTCCAGGAACTCCACCCAAAAATGAAATAGACTTTGGTATTGATCTTCTTCCAGATACTCTGCCTAGATCTATTCAGCCATATAGAATGGAACCAGCAAAACTCAAAGAACTGAAACAATAGTTGAAGGATCTCTTAGATAAGGGATTAATAAAACCCAGTATTTCCCCCTGGGGAGCTCCAGTATTATTCTTACACAACAAAGACAGTTCTATGAAAATGTGTCTAGACTACCATCAACTCAATAAGTTCACGGTCAAGAACAAGTATCCTCTTCCAAGAATCGATTACTTATTTGACAAACTTCAGGGTGCCAGTTATTTTTCTAAGATAGATCTCAGATCCGGCTATCATCATCTCAGAGTTAGGGAATATGACATTCCAAAAATAGTTTTTCGAACTCGGTATGGTCACTTCAAAGTTTTAGTCATGTCATTTGGTCTTACCAATGCCCCAGCTGCTTTTATGGACTTGATGAACCATGTGTTCAATCAGTACTTGGACATATTCATCATAGTATTCATAGATTATATTTTGGTCTATTCTTGCAATGAGCACGATCATGCAGACACTCTCGGGATAGTACTTCAGACTCTCAGAGATCATCAGCTATTCACCAAATTCAGTAAGTGCGAGTTTTGGCTAAGGTCTATAGCATTCCTTGGTCACATCATTTCTCGTGATGGAATTAGAGTAGATCCTCATAAGACTGAAGCATTAAGAAACAGGCCTTTCCCTGTCTCTCTATCAGATACTAGGAGTTTATTGGGTTTGGATGGATATTACAGACGATTTGTTGAGTGATTTTCTTCTATTCCATCCCCTAGGTCCAGATTGACTCAGAAGAAGGTCAAGTTTCAGTGGTCAGATCCTTGCGAGAAGAGTTTTCAGGAGTTGAAGACTTGACTTATCTCAGCTCCAGTTTAACCTCTTCTAGATGGTCTAGATTGGTTCGTAGTATATTGTGATGCATCCATACTTGGTTTGGGTTGTGTCCTTATGCAGCATGGTAAGGTCATAGCCTACACCTCTAGACAACTTAAACCCCATGAGAAGAATTATCCGACTCATGATCTTGAGTTAGCTGTCGTAGTCTTTACCTTGAAGATTTGGAGGCATTATCTCTACGGAGTTCATGTAGATGTCTTCACAAATCATAAGAATCTTCAGTATGTCTTTTCTTAGAAAGATCTCAATCTTCATCAGAGAAGGTGGTTAGAGCTCTTGAAAGATTATGACATGAGTGTCCTCTATCATTCGGGCAAGGTCAATATAGTGGCTGAAGCCCTCAGTAGATTGTCTATGGGTAGTGTTACTCATGTCGAGGATATTAAGAAAAAGTTATCTCAGGAAGTACATCATCTTGCCAGACTAGGCGTTCTCTTAGTCGATATACATGAGGGTGATATATAGGTTTAGAGTAGTTCATAATCATATCTATTTTCCAAGGTAAAAGAAAAGCAAGATAGTAATCCCATCCTTGTCAAGTTAAAAGAGTCAGTTCAGCATCAGAAAGTAGAGATTTTCTCCCAAAGGGGGGATGATGTTTTTTTTGTCAGGGTCATCTCTGTGTTCCAGGTGTAGATGAATTAAGTCAGGGAATTCTTGTAGAATTACATGGTATGCGCTACTCTATTCATCCAGGGGACATAAAGATTTACCACAACTTGCGGGAAGTCTATTGGTGAAGTGGTATAAAGAGAGATATTGCAGAGTTTGTGGCTAAGTGCTCTATATGTCAGTAGGTTAAGATAGAGTATCAAAAGCATAGTGGTCCTATACAGGAGTTTATTATTCCTACTTGGAAGTGGGAAGAAGTGATCATGTACTTCGTGATGGTTTTGCCTCGAACTCGCCATCAATATGATTCAGTCTGGGTCATTATAGACAAAATGACCAAATCAGCCCATTTCCTTCCAGTCCCTACCTCTTATTCCGCCGAATATTACACTAAACTCTACATTAGGGAGATGGTCAGATTGCACGGTGTTTCGTTTGCTGTTATCTCAGACAGAGGTACCTAGTTCACCTCTTATTTCTGGAGAGCATTCCAAAAGGGTCTTGGTACCCAAGTTCATCTCAATGCAACCTTCCATCCTCAAACAGATGGTCAAGCAGACATGACCATTCAGACTCTAGAATATATGCTAAGGGCGTTTGCAATTGATTTCAAGGGTAGTTGGGATGACCACTTACCTTTTATTGAGTTTGCATACAACAACAACTATCATTCCAGTATTCACATGGCACCATTCGAAACTCTCTATGGCAGAAGATGTAGATCTCCAATTGATTGGTTTGAAGTTAGTGAGTCCTCAGTTATAGGTCCTAACTTGGTATTTGATGTCTTACAAATAGTCCAGTTGATTAGAGTAAGACTTCTGGATGCTCAGAGCCGATAGAAGTCTTATGCATATGTTCATAAAAAAGATCTCGAGTTCGATATTGGCGACTATGTCAATCTAATGATCTCTCCCATAAATGGAGTGAAGAGGTTCTATAAGAAGGGAAAGTTTAGTCCCCAATATATCGGTCCCTTCAAAATTCTCAGTCGCTTCGGCAGGTAGCTTATGAACTCGATTTGCCTTCAAATCTAGCCTCAGTTCATCCAGTCCTCCATGTCTCTTTGCTCAAAAAGTGCATAGGTGACCCAGAGGTTGCATTCCCTATTCAGAGCATATATATTCAGAACAGCCTCTCTTATGAGGAGATTCAATAAGAAATCCTAGACTATCAGACTCGTAGACTGAGGAACAAAGAAGTTCCTCTAGTTAAAGTTCTTTGGCAAAATCAGTCCATTGAGGGAGCTACTTAGGAAGTAGAAGCAGAATTAGGCATTCATACCAAGTATCCTCACCTCTTCTTCACCAACTCAGATCAAGCTCAAGGTAACAGTTCTCTTAAGCTTACTCAGTTTCATGTTCAGTGTTCATCACAAACTTGGTATTAAGTACCATTGCATATTCAGTCATGCATTCATGTATTGGTTTAGTTATATAATTATGCATCATACATGTATTCTCATTAGGAGAAACTTATTCCTCAGAACACCCAGTCATGCATTCATGAATCAGTTACATATGCAACAGATATGCATGTTCAGTATGATATGTTCAGTTATCAGTCATGTCAGTCATGAGATCATGTTCTAGTTATTCAGATTTAGTACGTACGTTGGTTATCTTCTCCCCTCACTCTCATTCTCATTTGAGGACGAATGTTCTCAAGGGGGAGATATTGTAATACCCCATACTTTTTCCTAGTTTGAAATCGTCTCAAGAATATTAGAAACTTACTTTGAAATATTAATCCACTTTTGTACTACATGTGTTATTTTCAAGATTTTCAATTTTTGTCATTTGGTAAATTTAATAAGATTTTTATCGATATAAAATTTGCCTAAATCTGATAACCAGGTAAGAAGTTATGACTATTTCAAGTTCTCGCAGTAAAACAGTGCCATATTGGTTAGTGGCGCGCCGCACCACAAGCTAAATTAGCAATTGTCCTTTTCCAGTGCCTCAGTGTGATTTCCTATACGTCGCGCCAAAGTTATAGGTCGCAAAAGAAGGGTCTCCAAATTGTCAAAATCTAGTGGCATGGCGCAATAGCGCTGCGTCGCGCGAAGGGTCCAATTCGGGAAACTTTTACTGAAATTAAATGACGCATCCAGGGTTAAAAAGATCAACTTTCCACCCCTATTTAATCCCTTTAACATGTGATTCAGACACTTTTCACCCAAAATATACTAGTTTCTCTCAAGTTTCTCTCAAGTTTCTCTCAAGAACAAGCTAGGGTTTTCTAGAAGATCCAATTTCAAGAAAGTTTCACCGTCAATCTTCACGAAACCACGAACTAAGGTATGAATTCTATTTATTCATGGATTCCTTCAATATATGAAGATCAATAACCTTGTTTTATCTATAAATCATTGTATTTATGTTGTAGGTTATTCGTAATCATGTAGTTGACGTTGATTGATTTCAAATTTAGAATCTTTGTGTGTTTATTATGATATTATGTTACCATTCAAGATAAAATCCATGAATTTAGTTTCTTATAATGTCTAATTTAATTAATTAACTTATTCCCTAAGTTGTACATGCAAGGTGGTGGATAAAATGCTTGAAAAAATAGAAATCATGTTATAGCTCAAGACATAAGCTAAATGTGACATGCTTGTCACCCTCCTTTGTTTAAATAGTTTCCATGCTATCATTGTGAAACCTGTATGTTATCGGAATGACCATGATATTAGAATATGAGATTATGATATGATTATCAGCATTCTCGTCCATGTCTGATAGTATGATAACCATGTACTTCATGGAATCCATAACTTATTAAATTATTTATTATTGATGTGGGTCTTGTACTTGATAAAATCATGCTTTATCAGTTCCCTTCTATTGAATCCTGGAGGCACTTGTACCCAAAACATTAGTTGTGTACCTAGAGCCATGTCTTGTTTTCATGATATCCTCAGTCAAGCTATGATCGTTAGACTTCAGACAGTCTTATGACTTAGGAAATCTCCATGATCTCATGAACTAACTTAGTTGTCAGATATTAGTAGTATTCCGTTAGTCAACGAAATTTAGTAACTCATTCCATGTTCAGTTTAGTATATCATATTCAGTGTCTATTCACATGGGAGTAGAAATTAGCATCGAGCGTTCCCAAGGATGGGAACTCACCTTTAATATAAGGGTGTGATTCCTAGAAGCACTCGTTGTATTCTAGAACTATGTATCCAGCATAGGTTGAGACATCATAGCTTGATATATGAGGGTAGATGAGTTGGCTTAGCTTGCTATATGAGGGTTCCCACTATTCTAACTAGAGTTACTTGTTATATTAGAGTTACTTATACGTTTTCCTTTCAAGTGGCGCAGTATTGACTCACTTCCAATCAGGGAATAGTTTGGACCCCAATTAAATTGTAAAGCATTATTTAGGGAATGTCGGTTAGATGACTACCTCCCAAAGTCTCAGTATCAGCCTCAGTAAAAGAACTCAGATAGTTCTTTAGAATTTAGGATTGTCAAATACATTCAACTCAGATACAGTACAGAACTCAGCTAGTTCCATCAGATTTAGGACTGTCAGATACAGTCACTCATGTTATCAGTTATCAGAATTCAGTCATTAGTCATCTTAGTCATCATCATACTCATGTTATCATAATTTAAGATATAGTTACTATGCTTGCATGCATGTATTCTCACGTTCATATTAGTCAGTTAGCCAGTATTGTTCATGCATATGAACCCCATGCATTCAGCCTACCTCACTTACATACCAGTACATTCAAAGTACTGACGCATTTGCGCTATGGTGTCTTATACCATAGGTTCAGAGACACGAGCTCCAGAGCATTAGTAGATTCCAGATATCAGCAGTCAAAGTTAGCAATGAGTTCTCATCTTTTGAGGACATCATTATTTCCCTATTATCTCATTAACTAGTTTATTAGTTGGAGTTAATTGGGGACATGTCCCATCAACTTCTTACTCAGACAGTTTAGTCTGTTAGAGGCTTTCCAGACTATTATATTCAGACAGTTATTTCAGTTGTTTTGGGTATTTCATACCCCGTTTAGATGTTATGGTTTACTTCATTTATGTGAACCTTATGGCCTTTCAGCTCATGTTTCTACATTATTCAGTATATTATGAAGTATACAGGTATATATATCAGTCATGGGTTAGCTTGTGGTCCTTTGGGGTCATGAGCACCATGTAGTATTCCGGGTACCAGATTCGGGGCGTTAAAGAAGGTTTAGGGTTTTAGGAGCATGGGGTTTTCACTCATAAAATTATATGGGTATTTGGGGTTTTTACCTACAAATTCCAACCAATTTAATCAAGCAATAGTATAACCCATTTTCATCTAACTAGAATTTATACAAATATATCACAACACACAACTAAGTTACACCTTAGTTCAACATAATCCGAAGAATAAAAGATCTAGCAACTCATGAAGTAAGGAGAGAAACATTTCCAAATGGGTTGTTCAAGGAATCCATTCTTCACAAATACCAAAATCAAAATCTCCAATTCAAATTTATAATTTTTTACAATTTAGGGTTTCAATTTCAAATTCAAAGTATTGCTAGTCACTAGAATGGCAAAAATCGGAAATGGTTTTACGCTTTTAAAAGATTTTGGGTTGGCTGCTAAAAATTATGAAACTACCCCTAAGCTAAATCATGCGATCACACATAGTTTAATGCGATCATGGTTGTTGACTATCTTGATTGATCGCGATCGCAGTCATCAGGCCGTAATCAAGGTAAATGAGGATTATTTCTGCTCCAGGTCTTTCAACTGCACTTTCTTTCTCTTCCTTTGATCCTTTTTAGCTAAAGTCCACATATTTCTATCTCATAACTTGTATGCCGACAAAATATGGATATTATTGAATTTAATGATACATAGATCTCTTTTATTCATTTAAAACCTGGTAATATGCATAAATGTTGAGTGTAAATAAGTGGTAAATTCACCACTCATCACATACATAGAACCATGAGTTGCAATTCTAGTCAAGCCGAGTCTTTTGACGTCTGTCTTGATAATGAAGGGCAACTCAATGACATTGGTCATTCAAGTGCCATATGGATCTCACCTACTCATGGGAGCGGTGTCTTTTATGTCTTAAGCATTATGTTGCAAATGTTTCAAATGAAGGGAATTTTGGGGTGGCAAGCTTATAAGGAGCCCAACCTTCATTTGAAGAATTTTGTAGAAGTGTGTGCACCCTTTGATATTGCCCACATAACCCAAGAGTTTAGTCGGCTTTGTTTCTTCTCATTTTCTATAACGGGAGATGTGGTATTATGGCTTTGATATCTTTTGGTTGGGTTTATCACTTCATAGAATGAGATCACCATCCAAAATGCCTTAATTGGGGGATGAGATCATCAACTTTATACAATTCAATTGAAAGCCTTCGTATGAAGTATATGAAAGATTTATGGAAAACTAACACAATGTCCAAACCACGATTCCCCATAGAAGATGCTTCTCCAAATATTCTACCGTACTCTTGATCCACTCAAAAAAATTATGGTAAACAATGCAGTATGGGGATCTCTTGTGAAGTTGCATTATTATGTGACAATGATTTTTCTTAATTAGGTTACCAAGTAAAACTGGGGATGTTATACCCAAGATGTAGAGGTTCCTATGAGTTTTATGACTACATCCTATGTTGATAAGGAGAAAAGGAAACAAGATGAAGAAAGAGAGAAGAATATGGCTAAGATGATAACGCAAATAGAACATTTAACATAACATATGATGGGTGCACCTGCGAAAGTAGTGAATGTTGTGGCATCAAAATCCTATGAAGATGGTAAAGATTCAAAAAGCTTGATAAGGAGATTTGGTACTTGGAAAACAATTTGGGAGTTTCCCACCCTAGCTATCAAAGGCAATGTATGAACCAAGGTTGGCCAGACCGTGAACATGACCATTATTGGAGGGATAGAGATCATCACTATGAGAGCTATGGGCCTCCCCATGATCGGACAAATTTCAAAAAGTTTAGTTCCATTGACCTCGAAAAGTACACATCTAAAGATGTTTTGAAAAATATTTTGATGAGAGTGAAAGGAACGGAAAAAATGGTTTGAGAAATGAAAAGTGACTTTTCGCAACTTAATCAAACCAGGGTGTCCCACTGTGCCTCCATTAAGAAATTGGAGACTCAAATTGGGAAAATTTCCACCCAATTGAATACTAGGACAAATGGTGGTCATCCTAGTGACATTAATGTGATCCTAGAGAATGAAGCTCGAGTTTTAGCAATAGTCATAAGGACTGGGATGACCCTTGGTGATCACTTGAAAGAAGATTTGGCTGACAAGATGCCTATGGTTAAGTCAAAATAAGCACCACCAAAATCTCAAGAAGAAGATTATGAAAAGGAACCTGTGGAAGTTGTTTAAGAGGTGGTGGAAAATCAGAAACCACAAAGTAATGTGATTCCTACAATACAAGTCCCGCCCCTATTTCCTTAATAGCTTCAATGAAAAGAAGAGGGTGATAAACTCAAGAAATTAATGGCTAAGATTAGCAACCTCTCTATAAATATCTCATTTCTTGAAGCAACAACAACAACAAACCCAGTGTATTCCCACATAGTGAGGTCTGGGGAGGGTAAGATGTACGCAGTCCATACCTTTACCTCTAAAGAAGTAGAAAGGTTGTTTCCGATAGACCCCCGGCTCGAGATATGGAATAATAAACAAATTCATAGTAAAGCATGGAACAAGATGACATAACATAAATACGACACCCACAAGTAATAAAAAATAGAGAAAAGTAAACAAATTTGAAATGAAGTATGAAAGAAGGTATCATAACAAGAATAATACCCCCAACATGTAATGTCCAACACTAGCAACCCAAACTGACCCTAGCCTTCTGCCCTAATTCGCGTCCTCCAGATATTTCTATATAGGGTCATGTCCTCAGGGAGCTGTAATTACTCCATGTCCCACCTAATCACCTCTCCCCAGTACTTCTTCGACCTACCCATACCCTTCCTAAAACCATCCAAAGCTAGCCTCACACACCTACAAACTAGGGCATGAATGCCCTTCCTCATCACATGTCCAAACCATCTCAATCGGACTTCCCGCATCTTATTCTCCACTGGAGTCACACCAAACTTCTCCCTGATAGTCTCATTCTGAGCTTTATCCCCCCTAGTCAGCCCACACATCTAACGCAACATCCGTATTTCCACCACCTTCATTTTTCGAATGTGGGAGTTCTTATCTGGCCAACACTCCACTCCATACAATATGGCCGGACAGACTGCCACCTTGTACAATTTGCCTTTAAGATTGGGCGGAACCTTCTTATCACACAACACCCCAGAAGCGAGCTTCCATTTCATCTATCCTGCCCCAATACGGTGTGAGACATCCTCGTCAATCTCACCGTTACCCTGAATCACGGACCCGAGATACTTGAACCTATCCCTCTTACATACCACCTGTGATTCCAACTTCACTACCACCTCATTCTCCAGTCTCACGTCATTAAACTTGCATTCCAAATATTATGTCTTGCTCCTACTCAACCTGAACCCTTTAGACTCAAGAGATTATCTCCACACCTCTAATTTATCATTCACACCCCCCGCGTCTCATCAATCAAAACTACATCATCTGCAAAAATCATACACCAAGGCACCACTCCTTGAATACGTCGCGTCAACATATCCATCACCAAAGAAAATAAAAAGGGACTAAGAGTAGATCCCTGATGCAATCCTATCAAGACAGTAAAATGCTCTGAGAATCCTCCTGCCATCCTCACCTGGGTTTTAGCTCCATCATACATGTCCTTAATTGCTCTGATATATTCCACCGGGACTCCACTCGCCTCCAAGCATCTCCAAAGCACCTCCCTAAGGACTTTGTCGTATGCCTTCTCCAAGCGATAAACACCATGTGCAGGTCCTTCTTCCTTTCCCTATACTATTCTACCATCCTCCACACCAGGTGAATTACCTCCGTCGTCGAGCGCCCGGGCATAAATCCAAACTGGTTCTCTGAAATATACACTATCTGTCACAGCCTCACTTTGACCACTCTCTCCAAATCTTCTTAGAGTGACTCAATAACGTAATACACCTATAGTTATTGAAACTCTGAATGTCACTCTTGTTCTTATAAAGAGGGATCATAGTAGTCCACCTCTAAGCCTCGGGTATTTTTGCCGTCTTGAAAATTCCGTTAAACAATCCAGTCAACCACCTTAAACCAACCTCGCCAGAAAACTTCCAAAAATCCATAGGTATCTCATCAGGCCCCGTCGCCCAACCCCTTTGGATCCTGCGAACAACCTCCTCTACCTTAAAACATCTATAATAACTAAAATCCCGACACTCCTCTGAGTGCTCCAGCTCTCCTAACACAATAGCTCTATCCCCTTTGTCATTCAAGAGCCTATGAAAATATGACTGCCATTTATTCTTAATGTGGCCGTCCTCCACCAACACTGTACTGTCCTCCCCCTTAATTCACTTTACCTGATCGAGGTCACGACCCTTCCTCTCCCTATCCTTAGAGAGTCTAAATAACCTTTTTTCCCTTTATTTCTCCTGTAACCTCGCATACAAGCTCTTAAAAGCTGTCGTCTTAGCCGCTGTAACTGCTAACTTAGCCTCCTTCCTAGATAACTTGTACTTTTTCCTATTTACCTGCTTCTCTTCTTCGTCCTTACTCTCAACCAACTTAGTGTACACCTCTTTCTTGGTCTCCACTTTATTCTTAACCTCTTCATTCCACCACCAATCCCTTCGATGATGCCCATCTCGGCCTCTAGAAATACCCAACACCTCACCAATATTCTCCCTGATTCACCTAGCCACCCTATCCCATATACTATCCATGTTCCCCCTACACTTCCACACCCCCATTCTCGCCAACTTCTCTCTTATCTCCTACGCATTCACTGGCGTCAAGCCGTCCCACTTAATTCTAGGTCTACATTTTCACCCCTTCTCTTTCTATCCTTCTTTATACCCAAATCCATAACCAAGAGCCTATGCTGAGTCAAAAGATTCTCACTCGAGATGTCCTTATAGTCCTTAAACAACACCCTATCCCCTTTCCTAAGCAACAAAAATTCAATCTGGGTCTTGGCTATCGCACTTCGAAAGGTGATCGTCCTTTTTCGGGAAGCCTGAGTTCACCACCACCAGTCCAAAGGACCTCGCAAAATCCAATAGAGTAGCCCCCTCTTCATTTCTTTCCCTAAAACCAAAACCACATGCACATCACCAAAGACTCCTGGTAACGCCCCGATGTGCCCATTGAAATCTCCTGCTACAACAATTTTCTTCGAGCTAGGCATGACTCTCACCACCTCATCCAAAGCCTTCCAAAACTGCGTCTTCTCCTCCCCATCCAAGCCCACCTGTGGCGTATAAACACTACACACATTCGAGGTAAACCCCCCAATGACCAACTTAATAGTCATCAACCTATCGTTGATCCTCTTAACCTCTACTACCAGACCTCTAAACTATTCATCTACTAAGATGCCAACTCCATTTTAATGCCTCTCACTCTCAGAGTACCAAAGCTTGTAACCATACACATCCCTAACCTTAGACCCTACCCATTTGGTCTCTTGAACATACGCAATATTAATTCTCCTCTTTCTAAGAATCTTCACAAGCTCTATGGACTTACCCTGAAGAGTCTCTATATTACAAGACCCAACCTTCAGCCTACCAACTCTATCATCACGTCTTTCTCTACCGCCCCTGATGCCAAACCTTGGACTCCCTCCCACCCCCGCCCTTCCCTCTTCCCCCACCCCTACAATAGCTCTTTGCCCCAACCCCCTCGGATATGACCCTATCCAACCATCAATGCCCACATCCACTACTATAAGAAAATATAAGAAAATATAAATAATGATAGTAACAAAGCAGTAACAGGAAATACAAGGCTCACACAAATTAGAAGAAATAATCAAGAAACAAAACTAAACTCAAATAGGGAGAAAAACAAAACCAAGGTAAGGATAAAACTAATAGTAAGAAAAATAAAGCACACTAATGTACTGGCACCAAGGACAGCAAAACAAATAATAAGGAGCGGTGCAAGTCACGAATATACTACAGAAGACACGCAAGTCAAGATACAGGATATAATACAATAAATAATATGAAGGAGGAAATAGCAAAGGTTAGAAATCATCGAGATACGCGTGTAGACCAATTTCTTATTTCTTGCATGTTATATTGGAATGTTGTAATTTTGTATCCCTTCAAGCTGAATGCAGAAATTGGTCGCCTGGATATTTTGCCGGAGATTCACTGAAGTCCCACCGGACTCAGATCTGGAACTGACGGAATCAGATCTGGTCGGAACCAGCAGATCCTTCAAATGGACCCGACGGAATTTGTGGCCTGTGACCAGAGTTTTGAGCTACCTATATCGCTGGAGTCGAACCGACTGTGAACTTAACTCGCCGTTGAAAGTAGTGGTTGGTTGGTTCAGAAGATAATGAGAGAAAGGAAAGGGTAGAGGGGAGAGAATAGAGAAGACTAGTGCAAGAGAATAGGGGAGAGTCCATAACCTTACCAGTTTCCGGTACTCCTACGCCGTCGCTGGCATCGGCCAATCAAGGGTCAGTGAACGTTGGGTCGGGGATGTTAGGGTTAGTGAACGTTGTGAACGTTATCATCCTATTGCTTGAAGCAATCTAAGAAATACTGGGATACTCTAAGTTTATGAAAAAGTTTATGCCAAAGAAGAAACTCATCGAAGGTGATAAAATTGAAGTCACCCATGGTTTTAGTGCTATCATTAGTAACAAAATTGCGGAAAAGAAGTAGGACCCTGGAGCTTTTACCATCCCTTGCAACATTGGAACCCATATATTAGGGAATGATCTATGAGATCTCGGTGCAAGTATAAACCTCATGCCTTTTTCCATATACAAAAAACTTGGATTTGATGCTCAAACTCTTACATCTATGTGACTGTTAATAGAGGATCGGTCTATCAAGAGTCCAGTCAGGATTTTATTTGATGTTCTAGTTAAAGTGGACAAATTTATACTTCCGGAGAACTTTGTGGTTTTGGATTGTGAAATGGACTAAGAAGTTTCCATCATTCTTAGTCGACCATTCTTAGCAAGCGAAAGGGCCATTGTTGACTAAGAGTTTTGTTAAATTAGGTTTAAATTTCATGAGGACGAGGTCTATTTTTGAGTATGTAAAAAAAAAAAGAAACCCTCGGAGCTTTAAGTGATAACAGTAATTGATGTTGAAATCGAAGAAGTAAAAGAGTGACCCCTTGAGTACTCAAGTTGAGAAAAAAAAAGATATCATGCCCTGATGTAAACTAAGGTAAAATATGGGAGGCAACCCAAAAATTCCATGATAGTGGCTCGTATCCTTTGATTTCACTTTTGTAGAGTAGATTTTAGTTTTTTTCAAGTGAATAACCCAAGCATTTATGGTCCTATAGAGTGTGTTTGATGAGTTCGAGAAGGGGAAAGTGTGAAAATTTTGCATGCTAAACTGAATATGGGAAAATCTATCAAATTGTGAAATGAGCTAAACTAGAGAAATAAGTGGAGCTAAAATGCCCACGGTTACTGTGATCGCTGAACTTTGGTCGCGATCATGGATCCCAGCATGTCTGTGATCATGGAATCTTAATAGAGATCGTAGTTGCATGAGTTTTATAAACACCCAAACCCTACTTCCTCTAAACACTCCCATATCAAATTTTCTCTCTAATATGACCTAGTTTTTGCTAAATTATGAGCACTCCAATAGCATCTTTGTATTCCTCTTTCACCGCTTATTCGATATGTTCCATGAACTTATGCCTTGATTATGGAAAATAGGCCTTATAATAAATGTTATAAAGAAGGCCTAAAATTATTGTTGTCATGTTTTACTACTTCACACATTGGACTTGTATGGTGTTTAATAGCTAGAATATGGTGTGAACATGATTGGGAAAGTCTTGAGTATACAAATGATGTGTCAAAGTAAGTAACATGAAGAGTGAACACCAAGTTATCAATAGGTTCCCCAAATGACTTTTCACAAATAGGTTTTGTATTCTAAGGGCAAAATCAAGTACCTAGTGGTTTTGCTCAATGCATATAGTGCAAATCCTTGTTGTAGGACATGTTTTAAACTTTAAATTTTATTTTTTGGACATTGAGAACTTTGGGTCAAAACTGGTCTAAGATCCCAAGATCGCGACATCGGGATCATGATTATGGCAACGCGATTGCGACTCTATGTCCCGCAATTGTGGTAACTAAAGCTGATTTTCTGCTCGTGCCTAAAATCTTGCACTATAAAGTTTTTGTCTAAAAATGACTAAGAAACTATCAAGTGAGCTTTAGTGGAGCATATATCATAGTTTGTGCATGAAAATGTCTATGATTGATATGTTGTTTTTCAGGATAATCTCATGGAGAAATATGCCACATCCAATTCATGGGGTCTGAGGTCTACACCCCTTACTATGGTGATCTTACGAAGACAAATTTGTTCCTAGAGAGTGTCATATATCTGTATAATGTGTCAGAAAAGCTTCCAGTATTTTATGACAGGCTTGAGGATATCGGGTGGCAGTGTTTTTCCCCAAATCCATGCAAGTCAATGAGCAATGGTTTCGTGAATTCTTCGCCGACCTTAGCATAGTGTCTTTCATGAACCTATCCAACATTACTATCAATATTCGAGGGAAAACTATAAACTTTGGCATATAGAAATTAATGATATCTACAGGCTCCCAAATGCAAACATGGGCAAGTTTGAATAAAAAAGGTATGAGCCGGGAAGCTGGTTGGCGAAAAGATTGTGTTCCCAAAATGAAGTCTAATGAGAGGAAACTAAGAGTAATATCCATGGTAATGACTTGAATTTCGAGGCTCGTATTTGGTTGAACATAATATGTAGTCGAGTCTCCCCTTTCACCCTCGTGACATCAGTCCCAGATTGGCAGGCCCAGATGTTTACTTTTATTCTAGACGACTTCTATTTGAATATTGGTTAGCTTATAGTTTATAATATGAAATTCTTCAAGAACAAAGGTGGTATGCATCTCTTCTTCCCTTCATTGATTACTGAGGTTTGTACGAGAGCTGGGGTTGAAGAATACTCAGGAGATACTTGGGTGCCCCCTGGTACCCCCCTCTATCTTTTTAGAATTCAAAGAGAGAGGGCACCAGGTAAAACTACGAAGAGAAAGATCAACTAGGAAGTCAACATGGGAGGATCATTAGTCTTATAGGCCATCTACCACAAGTCCATCAAGAAGCTCATGTCAAGTTTACCCCAGGGACCATGAGAGACCTCCACCACTAGACATTCATATGTGTCACAGGATGATTATGAATAGTATCAGAAGAACCAGAAGAAAAAGGGAGCTACCATTACTAGTCTTGAGAAAGCCTACTCATCCTTAGTAGTGTCACATCGTGATATTTGTAAAGTACATGAAAAGATAGTCATAAGGGAGAATAAGAGAGATATGGTCTTCAATAATAAGTAGAAGGGGGTGAAAGGACTTTGGAAGGTCCTCAAACCCCATGATCGACTTCTTTCATCCTGAGTAGAGAGTGATGAAGAGGGCCCAGCCATGTGGTTCGATCCTGAGGAGGCTCATGATGATGCAGAGTATGAGAGTAACAATAGCTCTTGATGTCGTTTCAGTGAGCACCCTTATCTCTCTTTATGCTTGATTATTCATTTAGTAAGAACATTACTCCCTTTGTAGTTTGGGGTGCCTGTCTTTGTATTCATTTGATCTGGACCTGTATTATTGATATTTCTGGATATTTTTCTATTTCATTTTGATGATTTTTATTTTTATTTAGGTTGTAATAGCACTCTGATTGTTCCATATTTTCATGGATTAGTTATGTTGTCATTACATTTCTACTTTTTCTTTAGTTTACTTATTGGAATAATGGATGAGCTTTTCCATATGATAGATTGAGTGATGACATTCTTAAGAGAAAACTATCGTGATTTTCTTTGGAGCCATAGATGCAGGGAAAGTATAAGTACCCTTGGCATCAAAGTCACAAATGCGAGGGTAGTCTAAGTACCTATTGCATCTCGGATTTTGCAATCACATTTATACCTATGGCGAATATCAAGTAGTCGTATGGTTGGTTGGCCCGTATGAAAACCATGATGTGAGATCAAGGCTTGGGTTGGTGTAATAATTTGAAAATTGTGTGTGGTACAAATGCAAAGAAAACACCCTCTTCCATAAAAAAAATTTCAAAAAATAAAATTTAAATGCATGGACATGAGAAACCATGTAACAAAACTTTTTCTCTTTTTGGGACTCTAAAATTTTAACTTGTGAAAATTGGGAGATACTCTATTTTTTGTCTCTTGCAAAAGGGAAAATGGAACTCCTTTGAGAATTTTACATGATGTGTGTGGTTAGCATATTTTTCCAAATCTCATGTGTACTTATACCAGCTAGAACTTTCGCTAATAGTCTCCCAAGACTAATTCTTACTGTACTTGGTTAGGGAGATGATCTTAGGCCATCTTTATTTCATTGGAAGTTCACTTTATCCTAAAAGCCTACCCTTGCATATATATTATCCCTGGTCACCCACTTTGAGACTTTAGACATTTATTTTGAAAATACATTGCAAGTCGTGGTCCTTTCAATCTTTATCTCGCTTTTAAACCCTACCCTTCTTAACTTAAAATTACAACTTGAGGTTAAAAGCCTAAGTTGGGGCGGTGATGATTGAAAGAGGTAACTTTAGGCCATGAAGTTGTATGTAAGTTCCCATGATCTTAAGTATTAAGAATAAATGAATAAGAAATGGAAAGGATCCAACAAAGGAAAGGGAAGCACAAAGGGTGCAAGAAAAAGAAATAAAAATAAAAATGGGTGAAACAAAGAAATAAAAAGTAGGCATATGTGTAAATAGTGAAAACCAAAGAAGTGTCCCATGATCAAAAGTTGAATGGAATAGTGTGATGTAGATATTGAAGGAGTTTTTAGCCATGTTGTTCCTAAAAGATATCCTACTATACCCCGAACCTATGTTACAAGTTCAGAAAGCCCTTAGTGATTTCCAACCAAGTATTTTAATTGTAGTGGTAATTGAAAATAGGGGCAAGACTATGTTATGGTAATTGTTAGAATCAAGAGTTCTTAAGAGAGAGAGTGTTTTACGATTAAATTCCTTTCTGCATAATTGATTACTTTGTGTGTGAAATTTTTTTCTTGGAAGGAGGCATGTAAATAAGTTGAGGTGGGTAATTTTGTCATCTCCCTAAAAATGGGGAAAAAGGATTATAATGTAGTTGGAGTCAAATATGAGTCAATTTTAGAGTATTACTGATTGTTGCATAGTTGCACTTTAAAGTCTCTTGCATCCTTGAAAATTCATATTCTATGTTGAGAGGTGTTGTGAAAATAGTTTGGCCCATGTTCGAAGAGCTAAATGATTGTATTAGCTAAGATTGAATTCATTATGATCATTTGGGTCTTTCACTGTGGGAATAAATATGCATAGTCTCATGGTAAGAGGTAGTGTTTTTGGAGGACAATCAAAAGCTTTCAATTGTGGATGTTGATGAATGGTGAATTTACCACTCATTTGCACTCAACAATCGTCCATATTGCCATGATTTAAAGGTATAAATGAGATATAGTTATCATTAGATGCACTGATATCCATATTTTTCATGCATCCAGGTCATGAGATGGAAAGATATGGACTCGAGCTAAAAAGGACCAAAAGGAGAGAAAGGAAGTGTAGTTGGAAGATCAAAAGTATCAACAGGCTTAGTTATAGCGATCACAATCTGAGGGCGGCGATCGTGGCCACCAAAGAAGGTCAGCAACTGCGATCATGTAGATCTACCCGCGATCGTGGTAGCCACTATCATGGCTAACCTGGTGTGATCGCAGCCACGCCGGATTTATCCCAGGGGTAGTTTTGTAATTTTCAATAGCCGAGCCTAAATCATTTAAAAGCTTAAAGACCTTTCCCATTATTTCCATTCTTGAGACTATCAATACTTTGAATTTAAAATTGAAACCCTAAATTGGGCAAGAAATGTAAATTTTGTTTGGAGATTTGGAATTTAGCATTTAGTATTTAGGAAGAATGGATGCCTTGAACAATCCATTTATTATATGTTTCTTTCTTTACTTCATGAGTAGTTAAAAAAAATATTGGGATTATGTTGAACTAATGTGCAAATTAGTTATTAGTTGTGATGTATTTGTGTATATTCTAGTTAGATGATCATGGGTTCTACTATTGCTTGATTAAATTGGTTGGAATTTGTGGGTGAAAGCCCCAAATACACATATGGGTTTATGGGTGAAATCCCCATGCTCTTGAAAGACCAAACTATCCTTGAAAGAGACATTTGGATAAACTTTAGGAACCCTCATCATCCTTGAAAGAGGGATATGGGAACCAAGGCGGTAGTATACAATTATTAGGTTTAGTTTACTCATTTTTACTATCTTAGACATAAGGGTGATTTTGTAGTTGACTTTACCTTTGGTATCATTCTAGAAATAGGGATGCCCAAATTGAGGTAGGGGGTGAATATGGTAGTCACACTTTTTAGGTACCCGAAAGGGTCAACAAGTGAAATCTTTTAGGTTTTATTAATAAATTAGCCTCAAGGGTCCTAGATATAGCCTACTACATTAGTAACTTACTAGAATTTGAACCAAATATCACACACCCACACTTAAGTTGCCCTTAAGTAGACATAATCCCGAGATTTTCCAAATATCAAGTTCATAGTGACATACGTCCTTGCTTAACCAACAACCCCCATTTTTAATTATGTCATTTACTTTACCAACACTTCGGGTATTATCTTAGTATGGCTTAAATACCTATAAGATTAGAACTCTATCTTCCACTCCTTGTTGATTCGACCTCATCGTGAGTTGTGATATTAACAACGACCATCCTCTACAACTTTAAATAGTATATGAGAGTGTTATCATTGATCCATAAGATAGGGTACGATTTGTACCACTAACTCGAATAGAAAATAGTGATCAAACATCCTTTGATTCTATTCTGCCAGGGTACGATCTAGGGGTACTGATCGTATGGTTGGGTTTGACTATGGTTGAGTAAGTTGTATGGTGGATAGTGTTAGGTCCCAGGGGTGGCCTAGGTTATGAGTTATGGGTACCTCTAGTTATGGATTGTACGAAAAGTATGAAAAAGTCGTACAATCTGACGGTAATTTTAAGAAGTTAAGTTGGAGGCAATTTGAACATTTACCACTTATCCACTTAAGGTCCTATGACTTATATCACTATAAGGACAATATTTACCCTATTATGCTAATCTTAAACATTTATAAACTCTCTCTAAGGCTCTTGGGTAAAGGAAGGCCAGGGTTTCATCTAGAGGATCTGCTTTGGGCTCGTACGTGTGATATCTCTCCATCATTTTCATAATCAAAGGCATGTACCTATCTTTCATTGTTAGTTCCAATGAAATACTTGTTTTATAAAAAATTTAATGGTATTATTATTGTATGGTTTTGCATTTTCAAATATCTTTTGGGGTTTTAGTATTAAATGCTTGGTTATGGTTTTCCCATGTTTTAATTATCTTCTTACATGCTTTGCGTTAATGGAGGTTTGGACAATTGGTTGTATGTGAATGGTAAATTGGTAATTCGATTTGGTTTAGGAAACACTATTACCTAAACATGTTTGATAAAATGCCTTTAAGAATGCTTTTACTATATTATTGGACTTTTAATGGAACTATTGAATGGTTTGGTTTGGTAATGTAACCCTAAATGGTATTTATGGATTAAATCATTTAGAATGGTTAAAAATATAAGGTTGGTGGTCATGGTTATGGTTAACTAAACTTTAATATGGGGTACATTGGACTCCCCCATGCAAACTTAAGAATGGAACACTTGTAGGGTACACGGGATTACCCCAAGATAACTTTATAATGTAATCTATAGGTACATGGGAAACCCTTTACACAAAAAGGTTGTCCAATGACATTACTTGCAAGATGTTATTTGTATGACAATAGAACTACTCATAGTCTTGGTTAATAATAATGGAATAATGGTTTGATTGAATGGCAATAGTTTTAAATGGGCAATAATGGTGGAGTATGATACATAACCATGATGTTGTGAGTCTAATGGACGGACACTGGAAACTCATGTTTTCCAATATGGGGGTTAGTCACAGAGACCATATATTATACTATTAGGTACATGGGAATCCTCTAAGTACATTGTACATATGTATCATGGAGAGAGAAGGGTACTCGAGAATCCCCTACTCTTATTGTATCTATGATTCATTTGGCTACATGAATCAAGGCCCGTTCATAGAGTTACACTAGATCCATATAGCCTATGGGTGGTTCTAGGACGGTTAAGCTACACATATCCAGGTTAATGGTTTTAAAGGCATGCTAAACTCAGATCCATTTCACGGCATGGTTGCTTCTATATATATGTGTTTGGTTGTGTGCGTATAGTTGGTTTACGTGGTTTTAATATATGGAATTATTTATCCTTATCCTAAGTTCATGCTAGCATTCACTCACTAGCTCATCTTCTGGAGGCTGTATCCTCACGCAATGCATGACTAGGATATTCTACTCCTCTTGAGTAGTGATCAGATTTGGGATAAGCTATTGGATTGAAGTGGTGAGCTTCCATAATTTGAAAGGATTCTTTTCATATCATGGATGTCTTTACCTACTTTGGTTATTTTATAGATATTTGTTTTGGCTTTGGTTTAGGGCATGTCCCAACTGAATATTGTTTATCTTTTGGTTAGAGGCTTTGTGGAACTACTACGGGTTAGAATGGGCAGTTTTAGTATTAGTGTAAACCTTAGTATTGGCATTGGTATTGGGGTTGATACCGTTGGACTGAATTTATGATTTTTTCATCTACTTATGTTATGTTATGGACAGGACTTAGTTTTTATAATGGTTTATTTATGGTTGTTGGTTAGAATTAACTGGTTGGATTTGCTTGGGTTTGTCACTGTTATAGACCTATCGCACAGTTGGAAATCATAATAAATGCTATCTTGTTATAAATTAAAAATTCCTCCAACTCAGGGTATGTGTATTTGGAGGTTGGGTTAGATAAGAGAGGTGGTCCCCTGTCCTAGTTGGATTTGAATCCACATTACAACAAGTCCCTAGTTCGGTTCATGTCAAGTTTTATGATAGAATAAATGATTTTGATCATTCAAAACTTAATAAAAGAGGCTTAATTTATGTATAAAGGTTGTATAAGGGGTAAACAGACCAGAAGCCCCTCACCCCAAGTGATAAACAACAAAACTAGAAAAAATTAAAATACTAGGGTGGCACGTCATTATTGCAAAGGCTAGCATCTGTGCCATGCTGATATCACAGAGGTTAACCTCTGTGAAACAGCCATATTGTAGAATCTTACTGTCTCTGGGTCCTAAAATAACCCCAAACACCTTTCAAAAAATTTGAATCATTCCCAAAACACCTTTTTAATATTCCTGAACACAATTGAAGTAAAAAATTGACACTACGCATATGGCAGGTTCAAAAATTAAATGATCAAAATTTTAAGAGTCTAACAAAAATTGACACCCTTTTATACTGCCTCGAATGACCTGCTCTTATACCATTTTTTTCACACTTCAAATCTCGTTGGGGCAGCCAGGTAGCCATTGTTTTAAAACCTCAAGAGCACCAACATATAAGCTTGTACTTATCATGCATGAACATGATAATGATAGGCTCAACCAAATTTGGATATTATGTATCAATGAAAATAAACCCCACAGGTTAGTGTAAATTTATATGGTCAAGACTTAGCTATTGGTGACATAACATAAAAAAAAAAAGATACTACTATGTTTAACTTTAACACTAGCCTACAATGCTTCTAAAAGAAACCTGGAGTTAGTTAAGGTCAAGAAAAACCTCCGGCTTACTCTATACTACTACAAAATTCCAAAACATATCTAATAGACCCAAAAAGCCCTAAATTAACTTGGAAATCACCAATAGCCATTGGATGTCCTGTACACCTACTGGGGAGGTCTACTAGCTAAGGTACTTGTACGTACGACATGAAAAATAATTTTCCACATGAGGGACATTAGTGCAAAATAATACTCTATGTAAGGCATAAAGCGACCATAGGTAAAACAAGATCTCAATAAAATTAGATATGAATATATAATTGTATAAGTAAGGATAAAAGTTCACCTTTTCTTGATTTGTGGAATCATGTACATTACATCCTTTTCGTTACTTATTCATCTTTTCTTTGTAAAACCCTAGGCATGATACAAATGACAAGTTGATCTGTAGTAAAAAATGATACCCCGTGCTAGGCATTTTAACCATAAGGATATGGTCCGCATAAATATCAAAATTGATAAAAAGTCATGCTAGGGTTTCATATTACCCTTGGTATACAACCCTTAGTATTGGAATAAACATTGCTAGTCTTTTCTTACACCAAGTTCTATACCCAAGAATATATTGATTCACTTCATATTCTTCCTTTCATCTTTAAAGTTGTTATTTTGATGGCCGTGACATTATTGAATCTAGAACTTTGGACCATTTCAAATGATATACAAATATAAATTTAACGAAAAAACTATGAGGTAGGTAATAACAATAATGGAAATATAATTCTTTGGAGCTTAAATAAAACAATGAACCTTGTTTAACAAAGAGAAGAACTCATAAAGCTTGTTATTGATAGTACCTTTATCATATTAGTAATAATAAGAGTAAATGTGCATATCTAGTAAAAAACACATTTTGAGTTACTTTAACATCGTAAGGAGGTGTGATAAGGTCGTTAGTCATATTTGAGGTTGTACACGGACATTATGTTTAATTTTTTTAAAAAAAGAACATTTAGAAAGCTTACTTGCAACACAAGAGTTAGATTCAAGCCAAAGAGTATGGGATCATAAAACCTTGCATACCTTGTTGTACGACTCTGATAGCACCCTAAATTAACTTCCATCCTTTTAGATAATTAATCTTCTATATCTTGTTTTGATGATGAGCAGCTAACAACAAGGGACCAGGTCCTTAGGTCTTTAAGAAAACTTAAAGCTGTCATATGGCCTGCATAGTTTTGTCTTCCAGTGAAACAAACTGTGCAGGTGAGATATGTATCTTTCAAGGAAACTAGGCTCAATCAAAATACTACCTTAATCATTATTCCAATATAAAATGAAAAGAATGATTCTCAATGGGTGAGTTTTTGCAAAATCAGAATTGAAGAGAGTGAAATAGGATAAAACTCAACTTTACAATTTTGCTCAAGTTCTTATTTCTTTATTTTCTAACAGAGTGATTATTCTTGAGTCAAGTTATGGTCTAAGAGTAACTTAATTAATTATGTTCTAAGAGTAATGTTTTCCTTTCTTCCTTTAGATTGCTTAGGTATATTGCCTGAGTTTGAAATTGGTTAGAGTTAATAAATATCGATGTGTGTTCTTGCAAGAGTTGTCAAGATAGGCTTGTGGTAGAGTTATTAAAAGTAGGTGGATCTTAAATCTAGGTTCATTGGATTTTGTAATCAAGAGTTTGATTATAGTGAAGTATTGGGTTCTTGTGATAGAAAGTCTTGGTTTTTCCTCCCTTGAGCAAGGCGGTTTCTACGTTTAAATCCTTGTGTTCTTTAGTTTTATGTAAGGTTTTAGCTTTCCAGTGAGTTATTGTTTGATTGTCTGTGACTGACTATAAAGGACCAGGTCCCTCACAGTGTGGTGCAATCTTTCCACGTTCCATCAATCGGTATTAGATCCAAAACACTTTAAATGGTTAACACCTAGATTGTTTTGGTTGTCATGGTTGCACCACTTAATATAGAAGAAGGGAAATCTACCACTAGATACCTAAATTTAATGGGTATCTCTATGGGTTATGGAAAACTCGGATATTTAACTTCATTATTGGTGAGGAAAGTTAGTTGATGGATTTAATACTTAATGGTCCTTATGTTCCTGTTAAAGAGGTCAAAGAAGGAGGAATAATGAGAATGGTTGTTAAAAGTAGGAGAGATTATGATGATTAAGATAGAAGGAAAGTTGAGAAAAGTTATAAGGCCAAAAAACTACTTGTTTGTGGAATAGAGCCCGATGAATTATAACGCCCCAAATCTGGTACCCAAAATGTTACACGATGCTCACAACCCCGAAGGATCATAAGCTAACCTATGACTGATATCTGTACCTGTACACTGCATGATATATTCTATAAATATGAATAAAGGTTGTAAGGACACAAGGTTCAAAACTAATAAGATAACTAATAAATTATAACATATGGATGGGGTATGAAATACCAAAAATAACTGAAATAAATTGTCTGAACATAATGGTCTGAAAAGCCTCTAACTGACCAAACTGTCTAAATGAGGAGTTGATGGGACATGTTCCCAACTAACTCCAACTACTGAAATAAATTAATTAATGAGATAATAAAGTAATGGTCATGTCCTCAAAGGATGAGGACTCACTGCTAACTCTGACTATTGAGACTGGAATGCTACTGATGCTCTGAATCTCGTGCTTCTGAACCTATGGTATAAAACACCATAGTGCAAATGCATCAGTACGTTTGAATGTACTGGTATGCATGTGAGGTAGGTTGAATGCAAAGGGTTGACATGCATGAACTATACTAACTGACTAGATAACATGAAAGTGAGAATACATAGTAATTATAACTAAGTTCATGATAACATGATTACTGAGTCTGAGTACTGATAACATGAGATACACATATCTGTATAACTAAAATAACTGATATTGAGTGACTGTATTTGACAGTCTAGGTTCTGATGGAACTAGATGAGTTCCATGCTGTTCTGAGTTGACTGTATCTGACAGTCCTGAATTCTATAGAACTATATGAGTTCTATTACTGAGACTTAATGACTGCATCTGACAGTCCTGATTCTGTAACTGAAACTGTGATAAGTAGTCATCTAACTGACATGCCCCTAATACACCATTATGGCTGAGTTAGGGTCCAATCTTTAACCCTAATTTGAAGGGTGTCAATACCTCTCCACTAGTAAAGACAAGCTTTGGGTGACCCTCATCTGATAGTGTCCCCAAAAGAGAATGGTGGGACCCTCATCTGACAGTGTTTATCCACCTCATCAACCCTTATTTGATAGTGTTGATGTCTCAACATATGCTAACTACAATGTTTTGGAATGCAAGGATGACTTCTAAGAATCACACCCTCATCTGACAGTGTGTGTTCCCATCCTTGGGTTCAATCGGTGCTAAATCCTACTCCCATCTGAATAGACACTGAACATGATTAACTGGACTGAACTGGAATTAGTTAACTGAGTTCCATTGACTGATGAAATACTACTGAGATTACTGAATTACTGAGATTTCTAAGATTACAGATTTTACTGAGTTTTCCTGAGTCACATGACTGACTGAATTTCTATGAACATGGCTCGACTGAAAGTATCTTGAAAACTTGACACTGGCTCTAGGCACACAGCTAATTGTCGGGTACAAGTACCCCCAGGAATCGATAGGATGAAACTGACAAAGCATGACTTTCTTGAATACATGACCAACATTGCAATCCATAATATAATAAGTTACAGATTTCATGAAGTAGAAGTTCTAAAGAACCATAAGTGCTACACATGTATCCATAATTCACTGACTAAGACATTTCATCAAACATTTGACATGCATAAGCTTGTACATGCTTGGGGATTTCATATTATCATACTAGTATGGAACTTTTCCTCCCCATAGTCATTTAATTAAACACATGAGGAGCATACTTTAGTTATACCATTATCAATCCATCTAACTGTCCTGGTTGCATGAATAATTTTTCAAGTTTGAAGGGTTTATCATGATTATTATGCATATCATCACATACTAGGGTCAATCATTGGAATATGCAATTTAAAACATAAATCAAATCCCCACAACATCATGAACATGAATTTCAATTCAATTTAAATCATGAACATTCATTCAAACACAAATCTTAGATTTTGAAAAGAGATTTTTTAGCTTCATGGGTGAAAGGGACCCATGAATCAACACATGGCATACCTGGGTTATGAGTTTCTTGAAGATTGATAGAGGAAAACTTAAATTCTTGACTTGAAATTAAACAACTAGGGTTTTTTGTTCTTGGGGATTATCTTTGAGAGAAAACCCTAATTTGATATTGTAGATGGATAATGAACTTAGGAGGCTTGGTATGATATTATTAGGGGTTAAAACGGGTGGTAAAAGACTAAAAAAAACTTTTAAAAATGACTTAAAATAGCTCAACAAACTATGCGATGGTGGGTGCGATGGTCCATCGCTGAGTTGATGGTTTGTTGGTCCTGACCATCACACCTGGGAAGAATAGGGGTTCACTGCCTCTGCTGCAACAGCTTGGGCGACGGTCCGTATCTAGCTCGATGGTACATCTCCCTTAAGGAGTACATGGTCTCACTGCCTCTACTGCGACGGCTTGTAGTATTGTTCGTCGCTAGCTCGATGGTCCATTGGCTCTCACCGTTGCACCTGGGCAGTTTTGACTGCTTTCTATAAAACGACCATAACTTTCTACCCTGATACCGTATTTTGACAAAATTGGTATCATTGGAAAGCTAATTTAATTTTCCAAATGACAAAAAGGGAAAATCTTAAAAATTACATGTATATAAAAGTGGATTCATTTTTCAAAGTAATTTTCTAACATACATAGGATGATTTAAAGCTAGGTAGAAGTACGGGTTATTACATGAATACAATAGGATTTCTGCATATGGAAATACTAAAGAAATCTGTGATTACTTAAAGACTTCTCAGGAAGGAACCACTAATTTGAAAGATACAAAAGATAGAATCCTGACTAATCAGTATGAAACTTTTACCATGAAAAGGAGGAGAAACTATCCAAGAGATGCATATCATATTTACTTCTATCAGTAATGAGCTTCCCTCTTTAGGATAAGTGATTCCTTTCTACAAGCAAGTGAAAAGATTCTTTTAGTGAGAAAAATTCTTGGGGTTCTTCATAAATCCTAGAAAAGTAAAGTGGATGCAAACACTAAGGCAAGTAAGCTGTAAACTCACACTATGGATGAACTTATTTGCAATGTGAAGACACATGAACTCAAGAAGTAGTTAGGGAAAGAGAATAAGGAAGTAAAAAGAGAAATATTTTTTGCATTAAAGGCTTCTAAGTTAGATTCCATTAAAGAAGTCGTTGATGTTTCCTATTTGACAAAAATAATTATTAGAGCTATGAAGAAAAATGGTAAGTTTCAAAGAAGTAGAAGTAGAAGTAAAAAGTGAGGAACTATTGAGGTTTTCCACAAAAGTGGATGTTCTAAGCATTTATTAAGGATTTTCTAATGCATAAAATAGATTATCAGGAATATCTCAAGACTGCAAGTGACAAGGAATGAATAGGGACCAAGTCCTTATAAAATTAAGTAGAAATACTGCAGCTAATTATGCAGTAAGGTAAGCCCTAACAATATAGGGAGATTACTCTAGTGAATCTGATTAGGTTGAAGATTTCTCCATGTTGACTGTGGAGGAATGTGAAATTACCTATGATTCTTTGTTTACTCTCGTGGAAAACACTGATATTAAAGAATAAAATGAGGTAACTATCTCTTATATTAAAAAAAAGATAATTATTATGTTAGAAAGATAATGAAGTTAGAAAATGTTTTAATGAATTCATTATGTCAATTGACTACTAATAAAAATTCTCTCAAAGAAAAAGTGGAGAATCGAGAACTTGAATTAATTGCTTTAACTTTTTCAGATTTCTAAAATAGATGAACTGTTTGCTAAGTTGCAAATTGTTCATTTGAGTTTATTGAGCCAATTAGAGAAAGTAAATGACTTTGATTTTAAAGGGAAAAAAATATCTTCAACGATTCAAATTGAGTTTGAAGATAAAATCATGGATTCTTAGAAGACCCTTATGGCTGCACTCTAGAAGAATCAAGAGTTATAAAGGGACCTAGTCCATTTACGAGAAGAATTGATCTAATCTCTATAATGGACTACATCCTCATAGATCTTTTCTAATTTAACCAGTCAAGGTGTTATAAATTATAAGGGCCATGGGTATCTATTCAAAACTCAATCATTTGAGTCTCAAGGTAAGTATGTTAAGGATGCCAGAAACAAATTCCACAAACCTCTATGCCCTCATTGGGGAAGAGATGGTCAGATAAAAGAAAATTGTCAAAGTTGGATTAGAGCTATAATAAACAGTGTTAGATTTATTCATCAAAGGAATTCCTATCGTAAGGGTTCAAGACTTTAAAAGAATCTGAAGAAGCTCTTATTACCTAGACAGGAAAAGAAGTATTTGATCACACCTCTATTCTCTTAATAGGAACTAAAGATCAAGTGGGTTTCAAAATCTACTAAATGATTTTATTTGTAGAAGGGTGAAAGGGATTACAGTCAGAATAGGTTCATTGATAGTAGATATTCAAAGCATTATTAGAAGGTCTAATTTTATTCACTGTCTCAAGGAACTTCAAAGTGGAGGTGTCTTATTTAGAAATGGTAAAAGGATCAAAAGGTGTGTGTCTGATAAAAAATGATCGATAGTATAAGATCTCAGTTACAAACTCCTACTCCATAGAAACGATCATTGTTTCTAGTGAAGTTATTATTTTTGGCTCCTAGGATCTTTGCTATCTATGTCTCATGATCTTGCTTACTCCACGGTTAATAAGGGTCATTCTTTCGCCATTGAAATCTTCCAAGATGTCCTCTTCTTTAGTTGGAGAAGTTTTAAAGGATATTGGTCTATTCTTTTCCTCCTTATGGTACCTATTGATATAATTTCTTTCATATGCAATGAGGTTACCTCAAAGTTCAACCTATGTTATGTTGTGTAGATCTCTATCTTCCAAAATGGCAGCCTTGGTTTCCTACATTTTTGGAAAACTTTGAACCAACTTCTGGACTTATAGTCTATGTGGATAGATCATCTCGGTGATTTCAGTTCACATACAATCTTACTAAATTTGGCAAACATTATTTCAATGTTCTCATTCTCTTCCATTTTGAACAGCTCGTATTCATTGACCAGGGCACCAATCTTTGATTTTTGACTTTGGTGGTTCCTTCTTAGGTTACCTCCAATTTATCCTATATTTATTTTGTAGTCTCTCAGGTTGATATCTTGTCTTATTCTTCTCCACTAACTGCACAAAGAAGTAAACTTATAGCACGCATTAGTATAGATTACCTCTTATTGTTTTTTGGTGACCTCAAAACTTTCAAGGCTTTCTATATCATACTGCTAGATTCCTTGTCTTTGTCCTTTTGCTTCTCTTTGAATCCTGGGATCGGCTTTAAGCCCTTCTTGATAACAACCAGGCTTGGAAGTCATTTGATTGGACATAGATTCTAGATCTATTCTTACAGTAAGAGTAGTATTGTCCATTGAAGTATGGTGGTCTTGTGAAGGAGTGACCATCTTGAAAAAGAGCACCGAGAATTAGATAATTTGCCATTTGATCTTTGCTCACTTGTGGTTAAGCAATACTATTGGTGAGACCTTCTCTGATACCAATTGAAATTTAAGAGGGGGGGGATGAATTGAAATTTTTTAGTGAGTCAACTACTGGTTCCTCATAGTCGACTTTCCTGTATATCAGTACACTTCACAAAAAAATAGATTTGAAATAATTAAGCAAATAAATAATTGAATGTAATGTAAACACATAGCGATTTATCCTGGTTCGGAACACCAATGTGGTGCCTACTTCCAGTCCCCATGGGTTTTAATGTTTCCTTAGATCATCTAATGTTGGGCTTGAGTATAATGATGGGAAATAAGTTTTGAAGACTTATTTTGTTCTTCAAATCTTGTGACACAGATTCAGTTTGTTTTATAAAGTTGACTCGATCCTACTCTTTATACATTAATAGTAAACTAAAAGTTACAAAGCGTTGTGAGACTAAGATTGAGACACTTTGATATTCTTCTTGAAGTTGTGTAACCCGTGTCTATTTCAGTCTTCTTTTTTATAGTCTTTGTTTGATACTCTTCATAAGCAAACCTAAGAGATTTCTTCTCCATCAAGAATTTGAATTGATTTCTTGACTGAGGAATGTAGTTATATGATATGTCTATATATGGATTTTACTCACATCCATATTAGATATGTCCGTGATCTTTTCTTTCTTTTGTTCTTGTAGTGATTGATTTTATTTACTATGATTCTTGTGACTGAGATTCTCGTTACTGATATGATTTGTTGTAGTTCTCTAGACTGCGATTCACCTTCCATTTGATTGATTTGCTTGGATTTCATGGATCATGATTTGATGTCCTTCCATTCCTGGAGCTGGCGTCCTTACTTACTTCCTTTATCTTTCCATTATTAGTGGTCTTCCAATATCGTACAAATATCCACTCATTATTTCTTCACTATTAAAATGTAAACTTAGGAGGTTAACATTCTTTTCTTGGTATGAGTAGACTCCACACGAGTAGTATACATATGATACGAGAAGTATAGTGCCAAATCATATATTTTTAAGTATGTAGCCTTGATATGCTGCTTAGGGTACAACTTGTAGGGTACTAGTCATATGGTAGGGTATGATTTAGTCTAATGAATTGTATGTTGGATAGAATATGATGTCCAATATTCTTACCAAGGTACAAGTGGAGGTTACCACTCGGTTACCACTCGTATAATGTGTGTACGAGTGGACAGGCCAAAGTGTACCTTTTTATGAGTCTTTTACAGTTTTAAGGTGAGGGTATTTCAGCTATTTCCCACTGATGTTAGGCGTATTTACACGCCTAAAGCACCTTAATTTACCCATATATTAGCTAAGTTTTAAGGACAAAATATATAATTCCTGCACTTTTAGTCCATTTTCCTGTAAGTGAGCTAACCAACGTGATTAGCAAGATTTCAGGTATTTATGATGAAGATTTCAGAATTTTATGGACTGTTGGACGCCAAAGGAAACTTCACGTAAGAAGGAAGGCAGCTTCTGGAAGCTTGTGGACTGAAAGTGATGCATGGAGAACTTGTCCCGGGCAAAAACAGCATTTCTAAAGACTTGGGGGATCAGCATTAACTTAGTAGGATTAGGACAAGTATGCAGTAACCCAGTAGGACTAGGACAAGGATAAAAACCCTATTTCAATAGGACTAGGACAAGGATGTTATAAAAACCCTATTTGCTGAATTTTTCAGAAAGCTTTTTATTAGTCACTCATTCATTAATTCAAGTCTTATTCATTCGACTTTTGCTCCTAATTCATGTGACAATATTCTGTAAGTCTAACACAGAGAACTCGTCTATCTTGAGAAGAACGGCTAGGGAAAAATGTGTGAGAGCTTTTGACGCTATATCACTTCCATCGCCAAGATTATTCTAGGTTGTGGTATGATGATTATATCTATTGTGATTTCCGTTGCACTCATGAGTAGCTAAACTTCTCTGTTAGGGTTATGGAAGCCTTATGAGACACTATCTATTGCTATGAGTTTGTGAATTCTTGATACGTATGCTGCTTATATCATTACTCTCTTCATCTTAATTGAATTCTTGTGGTTGCAAAACATATAGAATACGCCAGTATAGCATTAACTTATTCGAAAGAAAAGTTACATATCTGGAAAAGAGAGAATGACAAGGAAATAGGGCTACCAACCCCTGTTTAAAAGTTAGTTCCGTAACTGGATTAACCTCTTGAAGAATTCATACCATTAGTATACGCTTTAAGCTCGAAAGAGTTAAAGTGATATAATCCTTGATGGTCGAAAGACACTAGGATTTACCATAGAATACGAATCTCTATAAGCGCATGCATGTCTGAATTCCGCATAACTCATAGCCAATAGATACGTAAAACTCATAAGGTGGACATAACCCTAACTTACAATTCTCATTGATTAAAATCTTACTAAACATTCCGTTTTTACTTTGCTATTTTGATAATTTTACTTCACGCATAAAATCCCCCCTTTATCCGCAGAACTTTCACCAAAAGTCTACTAATCGTTGCATACTTAGTGACCGAGTATTCCCTGTGGGATTCGACACCCAACCCAGTGCGGTTCTATATTTGACGACGACTGCTTACACTCTTACGAGAGCTGTAGTTTGAGCATTATCAAATTTTGGCGCCGCTGCCAGGGAATACGGTTGTCAACTAAGTTTGTGATAGTTACTAGACCCTTTGGTCAAAGATTCTCAGATTTTACTTTTAGTTGTTGTTTTTGTTTTATTCAGGTTTGTTTGAGTGCATGCCAAACACTCGAAGTTCAGGTCAACCGTTATTACCCATAAATCCTGAACCTCAACTTATTGCCAGAATGGATGCACAATGTGACATTGAAAGAAGGGCTACTCAACAGGAGCAGGCTAGATTAGATACGTTAGCAGCTGCTCAAGTGCATCAACAGAATATTGATAACCTAGGTCGGGCAACAAATCCTGATGATGAGGACCTGGGTGATGATGAGTTACTTAATCCACGGCGTGCAGATGAGGTGGCAGCACCTATGCACAGAAGAGATCGCTAAGCTAGAATGAAACCTGAACGCCGAGCTGTGCAGGCTCCTTTTGATGATGATGATGACGATCTGGATGGAGCTGGTTCCACAGGGGCTATTATTCCTCCACCCTTGGCACCCGGAGCTAAGTTCAATATTACTAGCACCATGATTCAATTATTGCAGCTCAAGGGGTTATTTGGTCGACTCGCAGGAGATGATCCGACTATGCATCTGATCAACTTTATTTCAACATGCAAGTCGTTTGACAATCCAGGAGTTGGGCAGAATGCAATTCGGCTGCGCTTATTTCCATTGGCTCTATCTGGGGAGGCAACTCTATGGTTGAATGGGCTAACTCCTGATTCTATTACTAATTGGAGGCAACAGAAAGACGCTTTCCTAGAAAGATTCTTTCCGCCATCCAAGAGAGCCCAATTATGGGATGAGATCAACAATTTTTGACAGCTTCCAACTGAAGCTCTCCACGAAACATGGGAGAGGTTCAAGAAGAATCTTATGCAGTGCCCAAACCATCAGATGACGAATATCCACTTGATGGAAATATTATATAGGTCTTTGAACTCGGTGACAAAGCCAGTGGTTGATAATGCTGCAGGTGGGTCATTCATGGACCTTACTTTTCTTGAGGCAAGTGATATGCTAGATCGTATGACAAAGCAGAGTAGAGCTTGGCATACCAGGGATTCTGAGGTAGCAAGCTCTACCGTATATATTGGCTTGACTGCAGAGCAGAGGCGTAGACAAGAGGAAAGTGACCAAGATATGGCTCACATGAAAACGCAGATGGATTTTCTTACCAAGCACTTATTATCAGGGAAGACCGAAAAGGTTAAGGCCGTTGTATCATAGGGAAGAGATGAATCCGACTCTGAGAAAGAAGCGAACTACTTGAATAATCAGGGGGGTTTCCGAGGCAATGCCCAAGGAAACTAAGGTCGGAACTATTATGATAAATCTGGATACAAGGACCGCGATCAAGGTGGTTGGAAGAATAAGACTGACAGGAGTGGTTTGTATGTTCCTCCTGGAAATCGTGAGGTTGTGGCGTCTGGCTCTGGGATGATGTCGATGGAAGATATGATGGCAAAGCTGTTGAAGGGTGTAGAGGCAACTAATACGGGAGTGAATGAGGTGAAGAACAATTTGTCTTCAATAAATCAATTGGTTGACTCGCATTCTACTGTAATAAAGCAACTAGAGCAGTAATTGAGTCAACTTTCAACGGCATTAAATCAAAGAAAAGCTGGAACACTACCCAGTGACACTGTGCAAAACCCAAGAAATGACGGATCGTGTATGGCTATTACTACCCGGAGTTGTAAAGTATTGGAAAATCTATCTAAAGGCAAGCAGGTAGTTGATGATATAGCGGATAATGTTATTGATGCAGAATGTGAAGAGGCCGAAGAAGTTGAAGAGTGTGTTCATGATGTCACCCCTAGACGTCTGCAGCCTGAAAAGATTGATAGTTGGAAGCAAGGTAAAAAGAAAGTGGTGGAGAAAACTATTCCCTTTCCACCACCACCTTTTCCTCAGAGACTGAAGAAGAAGGCTGACGACACTCCTGAAAAGGTTAATAATCGAAAGTAAGATAAAAAGGAAGTGGTGGATAAAACAATTCCCCTTCCACCACCACCTTTCCCGCAGAGACTGAAGAAGAAAGCTGATGATACCAGGTTCAGTAAATTCATGACTATGTTGAAGCAGCTGACTATTAATGTTTCTTTGGTGGAAGCGCTAGAGCAGATGCCCGGATATGCTAAATTCATGAAGGACCTTTTGACAAAAAAGCGGGCAGTAAGCTACGAGCTGGCAGATAATGTCCATCATTACAGTGCAATCGCTACAAGATCGCTAGTTCAGAAAAAGACAAATCCTGGTGCTTTCACTATTCCTTGCACGATTGGATCGTTGGATTTTGCTAAGGCGTTATGCGATTTGGGAGCTAGCATCAATTTTATGCCGCTATCCTTGTACAGAAAGTTGGGGTTGGGTGACCCTACACCAACCAATATGCGGCTCGTGATGGCAGATAGGTCGGTAAAATGACCTGTGGGTATCTTGAATGATGTATTGGTGAAGGTTTCCACCTTTATCTTTCCTGCAGACTTTGTTATTTTGGATTGCGAGGTGGATTCTGAAGTTCCCATAATCTTGGGACGCCCTTTCCTCGTAACTGGAAGTGTGCTTATCGATTTAAGAGCTAATGAGCTTTTATTTCGGCTGAACGAAGTGGTCCGTTTTGATGTATGCAAAGCAATGAAGCAGCCCAGCGATATGAATGTGTTCTCTGTAGATGATGTTTATTATGAGGATGGGAATGAATTATATGTAGAGAAGCATCTTACTGTTGAGTCACTATCTGATGTGCTACTGAATTTTGAACGTGAGGAGGTTGAAGAATATGAAGAAACCATTTGTGCTCTAACAGGAATAAGGTCCTATTCTCATGCTCCTAAGAAGCTGGACCTTGATCTTAAGAATCGACCGTCACCAACAGTGACGACTTCCATTGAAGAGCCACCAGTGCTAGAATCGAAAGAGCTCCCCAGTCACCTAAGGTATGTATTCTTGGGAAGTGGAAATACACTTCCGGTGAGTGTTGCGGCTGATTTAGGTAAACAGCACGTAGAGGCTCTCATCTCTGCTCTGAAGAGGTACAAGAAAGCCATTGGTTGGTCTATTGATGATATAATTGGTATCCCACCTGGGATATGTATGCACAAGATGCATCTCGAAGAAGATTGCATGCCCACAATTAAGCATCAGCGTCGTCTGAATCCATTCAGAAAATGATGCACCAAATATCTCGATGAAGTCTAAGTAATCAAGATAACTATGTCGTGCCGCGACAATAAATCAAGCGCTTGGTGGGAGGCAACCCATCATTTTTAATTGTTTTTGTTGTTTTTATTTTCCTAGGATTTTGTTGAGCCATGACCAAAACTAAGGCGCTTGATGGGAGGCAACCCATCTTTCTAATCATTTTTGTTGTTTTTGAGTAAGTGTAGGTGCAAGACGTATAAAGGAGGAACTTGGTATCAAATTTTGATTTGAAAGTGAGCAATGTTAAAGGTGGTAAGTGAGTAATGAAAGAGCAAAAGGCTTTCGGTTAGGCATTGCCTATACAAATCTAGGCAATGGACAAGGCAAGGCCTATGTAAATCTAGGCAACGGACAAGGCAAGGCCTATGCTATGGCCTTTGTTCTCTGAATCTACAATGCCATAGCATAGGCGCCGCCTATGCTCAACTAGGCAAAGCATTAGGCGTCGCCTATGCCAAGCATAGGCAAAGCTAAAGGCGCCTCCTATGCCATTGCTTTTGCTTTCTGAATCTACAATGCCATAGCATAGGTGCCGCCTTTGCCTCCCAAATCTCTCAAAACTTTTCTTTTTGCTTATCTAACCTTGCAAGATCATCTTCCGAGTTCAACACCAAGTAAGTCCTTCGTTTATATTCCGAAGTTGTTACAATCTTATGCTTATAATGGTAATTTAGATCTTAAAGAGGTGTTGGTGATTTGAATGTAGTTGATTTGTTATGATACATCTAGTTGAGTGAAAGAATACGTGTGGGTGTTCTTGACTTGGTTCCGTCTTGTAGTTGATTTTGATACACTGTCATACTTTTGTGAAATCAAAATGGTGAAGTTAATTGCATACTCTTCAAAGTTGAATGCTTGGATGTTTGAATGACTCATTCATCGAGATAAAGATCATGATTGAATACAAACATGAGATGTTGTGATTATTTCTATGCCATAACTTGATACGATCTCTATGTAGTAGTCTTGTGCAAAAGGTGCATTAATCCACATATGAAAGTATAGTCAAGATTACATGAAATATAGTTGGAAAGGATAGTAAGATGACATGAAAGTATGACTGTGCTGAACATATTGTTGGAACATATCACCTAAATGTATGCCGATGAAGTCTGAGTAATCGACATCATTCACTTAATTAGTTTGTGTCAACAAATTAAGTGTGGGGTAGTTCCACTATTGTCTGTTTGTCGATTAAATCTTCCGATATGAGCTAGCATGAATTTATTTTAGTCTCAGGTAAAATGGCACCAAAAGGTCGACCAGGAAAAGAAAAGGCGTCCACCTCACAGAAAGGTCGGAAAAGGGAAAGAAAAGAGCAAGCTGAATCCTCTTCTCTGCAAATACCTTGAATGACGATGTGAAGGACAACTATGGTAATGACGACTCTGGTGATGATTCCGACGCAGGGGGTTTGACCCCAGACATAGAAAAGGAGTTCGACTAATCAGGTTTTCCTTACTTATTTCCACTGAGGGCAGTGTGAAATGTCTAAGTGTGGGGTGAGGGTATTTGTATACTGTAGCATACTTCTTTGCCTGCATTTATTCTCATTTGTAGTTAAATTTTTTAGATTTTTTTTAGATTTTGCATGAAATTGTTCTGATAGGCGGCATGGTATTATGACAAGAGTTTATGCTAAAATCATTGTTATTGAGACGTTTAGGCTCCAAGTGTGACTCACTGTGTGATATTTGTGTGGTTTAATTCATTCATCTGTTGGGTCAAGAGTCTATACTGCTCCCAATAAAGTTAACCATGTGCTTTGTGTGTGTGAGGTTATAGTATATTCTGTGTTGTGACTGATGCTAGAACTTGCCTGGTGTGTATGTAAAGCGAAATAAAGAGTGTGAGTTTAGGAGATGATTTAGGCATTTCTTTGGTAGCCTGTGATTGTTTACCTTCTTTTTACCTACCCGTGGACATTATCTTAGTTAACCCCCTTTGAGCCTTTAGCCATTTTCTTTGACAGCCTCATATGTAAGCTTAATCCATTTTTTTTCAAGACCATAATTTGATCCAAATTCCTAAGTGCTTTAAATTGTGAAGTCATGTGACAAAATAAGAGGAAATTGGGTGAGAGTGATGCCTTAGAGTGTATTAGTACTTGAATTTGTTATGAAAAAGAGTGGCTATGATAGAGGTGTGTTATAAAAAAAAGAAATAGAAAAACAAAAAGATAAATTATGTTTATGATTAAATAAAAAGATAGTTATGCTTGAATGGCAAAATAGGTGAAAGGGGTGATAGATGAAAGAAAGGTAGCAGGGTTGATTAAAAGAGAGTGTTAATGGCATAATGTGATGTATTAAATCTCTTAGGAACATAGTCACTATTTCTGGCCAAAATAGTCCTACCCGTCCCTTAGCCTACATTACAACCTGTAAAAGACCTATTTGATCCTAAGCTTAGCATTCTGATATTAGTGGAGCATTACACTAAGGGCAAGACTATGGTCATCAGTTGCAACATATGAATTCTTTGTGAGAGTGAGAGCAAGGATAATCTTATACCCATGTTTTTAAAAATGAAATACTTGTGAGTAATTATGGGTGACATATTGTGAGACACACATGGTTGATGAGTTTTGGGTAGTCTTGTATGATTCTTTGTGCCTTAACTTTTGACTTCGAATTAACCATCATCACGAGTCTATGTTGGAGGTTGAATTGTTTCTAGAAGTGATTAGAAAACTACTCTTTGTTAATAATTGTTGTGCCTGTCTTGATGAATATTTTGTGCTGTTACTGTGAAACCCTAAGTAGATGTTTATATGGACATAATATATATTGTCCGAGGACAAACAAAGCTTTAAGTGTGGGGTGTTGATGTTAGGCGTATTTACATGCCTAAAGCACCTTAATTTACCCATATTTTAGCTAAGTTTTAAGGACAAAATATATAATTCCTGCACTTTTAGTCCATTTTCCTGTAAGGGAGCTAACCAACGTGATTAGCAAGATTTCAGGTATTTATGATGAAAATTTCAGCATTTTATGGACTGTTGGACGCCAAAGGAAACTTCACGTAAGAAGGAAGGCAGCTTATGGAAGCTTGTGGACTGAAAGTGATGCATGGAGAACTTGTCCCGGGCAAAAACAGCATTTCTAAAGACTTGGGGGATCAGCATTAACTTAGTAGGATTAGGACAAGTATGCAGTAACCCAGTAGGACTAGGACAAGGATAAAAACCCTATTTCAGTAGGACTAGGACAAGGATGTTATAAAAACCCTATTTGCTGAATTTTTCAGCAAGCATTTTATTATTAACTCATTCATTAATTCAAGTCTTACTCATTCGACTTTTGCTCCTAATTTACGTGACAATATTCTATAAGTCTAACACAGAGAACTCAGCTATCTTGAGAAGAACGGATAGGGAAAAACGTGTGAGAGCTTTTGACGCTATATCACTTCCATCGCCAAGATTATTCTAGGTTGTGGTATGATGATTATATCTATTGTGATTTCCGTTGCACTCATGAGTAGCTAAACTTCTCTGTTAGGGTTATGGAAGCCTTATGAGACACTATCTATTGATATGAGTTTGTGAATTCTTGATACGTATGCTGCTTATATCATTACTCTCTTCATCTTAATTGAATTCTTGTGGTTGCAAAACATATAGAATACGCCAGTATAGAATTAACTTATTTGAAAGAAAAGTTACATGTCTGGAAAAGAGAGAATGACAAGGAAATAGGGCTACCAACCCCTGTTTAAAAGTTTGTGCCGTAACTGGATTAACCTCTTGAAAAATTCGTACCATTAGTATACGCTTTAAGCTCGAAAGAGTTAAAGTGATATAATCCTTGATGGTCGAAAGACAATAGGATTTACCATAGAATACGAATCTCTATAAGCGCATGCATGTCTGAATTCTGCATAACTCATAGCCAATAGATACGTAAAACTCATAAGGTGGACATAACCCTAACTTATAATTCTCATTGATTAAAATCTTACTAAATATTTCGTTTTTACTTTTCTATTTTGATAATTTTACTTCACGCATAAAATCCCCCCTTTATCCGCAGAACTTTCACCAAAAGTCTACTAATCGTTGCATACTTAGTGACCGAGTATTCCCTGTGGGATTGACACCCAACCCAGTTGGGTTCTATATTTGACGACGACTGCTTACACTCTTACGAGAGCTGTAGTTTGAGCGTTATCACCCACCCCAAGCCCTTAATATCCCTCATCTTATAACACTATTTGGTCCTGCATTCCTCACTTTAGAAGATCAAAAAACTCTCATAGACTCTAAAAACCTCTCAAAGATATTGGGCTAGGTTTTTGAAACACCCTAGGATTTGGACCCTTGCCAGATTTCCTTGGTTTTGGACTTATTAGGCTTGGTACGAATCAAGGGTACCAATCGTACCCTTGGATATGAGTTAGGGGTGGTCTTGAGGGTTCACTCATACACTATGCAATATGTTTGGCTTGGATAATGCCCAAGATAGGACTTATCATGGTCCGAGTTGTATAGCAAGATACGAGTGGTGTAAGGCAAGTCCTATGGTACTTGAGTGAGTTGTCTTGGTTAATCTACCCATGGTACAGTTGGTGGTTAGAGAGGTGTGTGTCATATAGAAACCAGTGTATAAGGTCTTGTCATGGTCTTGGGTATTAGTTGAGGTACCACTTGTACCTTAGGATACATATGGTATGGGCGAGTCGTACCAAACTTTGTGACTTGTTTTAATTTTAAGTCAAGGGTAGTCAAGACATTTCCTACATCAAAATCCTTATGTCCTCATGTTTTATAAACCTTGGTGGCCTTTCATAATACTTATTAAAGTATGGAAACACTTAAAATACTCTCTCAAACTCACTCTTGAACATTGGAGGCTAGGGTTTCTTCATATGTTCTTCAAAGGGCTCAAGAATCACGTTTCTCTTCAGAATCGTCTTGTATAAGGCATGTACTACTTCCCTCATTGTTACTTCCAAATAAAGTCATGTGTATTGTGTTTTAAACATTGATTAACGAATCATGAATGTTGGTTTTGGAAACATGTGTTGAGGGTTCTGATGCATATTGTTTGGTATTGGTTTAAACTATGTTTTTACATAGTTTTGGTATTAGTTTGCACATGTGGGTGTTGGATGGTTATGTTTTAACAAATGGGTCTTAAATAACCCTAATCATGATAGTTTATACTTTGTATTTGGTATTGATAAAGGTATGACCTCAACATGTGTGATAAAATGCCTAAAAGAATGTTTTCACTCAATTGTTGAACTTTCATTTGAACTCTTGCATGTTTTGGTTTGGTAATGGAACCCTAAATGGATTTGGATGATTTTGCATAGTTTAAATGATATAAATGCTTTAAATGTTTGGCATGGTATAAAATGGTTTGGAATGGCTTAAAGGGTAAAGGTTTTGGTGGTCATGGTTGGCCTATTTTGAAAACATTGCGAGATACATGGAAATCCCTCAAGTGAATGCATTAATGGAATTGGTTTGAATAATGGTTATGGCTTAATTGGTTATCCTTGTGGGGTACAAAGGAATCCCCCAAGTGGTTTAATATGGTGAATGGAAGGGTACTTGGAAGTACCTTAAACCTATAAATGGTTGGCTATGGATAATACTTGCAAGTTATGGTCGGTATGACGATACCACTACTAATGACCTTGGTTAATAAATGGTAAATAGATTGATTGGTTTTTTGGTAATGGTTTAATTGGGAAATAATTGGAGGGTATGTAGCAAATCCATGGAAGGTGGTGGTCCCGGGGGGACCAAAATTGGAAACTCATATTTTCTGATTTGAGGTTTGGTTTTAGTGACCGTGTACATGATGTCACATTGATGTTAGGTGTAGTTAAGCACTTTAGTGCTGCTATCCTAGTTTTTTTAGCCTTGCTTTAGGAAAATTAGTGTGATTTATGTGTTAATAATGATATAAATAAGCATAGAAGTGTTTAATTAGTGAATTATGATGTTTAAAGGTGTTTTCAAACAAGTTTGGATTCAAATTGATCATTAAGAGTATAAACGAGAAGACTAGTTTACTAGCTTGAGCTAGGTGATGTTCTAGTTGTTTTCGATGTATTCTAATGGGGTGTATTGAGTTTTTAAGGTTATAATTGTGTAATTATATGTTTAATGACTTGTTTATAATGTGCAAAGTTCATTTGATCAATCAAATAGTCGAAACATAAGTTAAAGATCAATGTGGATAAGCCTAGTCTTAGCTCGTGTTTTTAGCTAATCGTTATGAATGTTTTGTTTTCTTGAGCTCTAATCTTTGGTGTTTTATTATGTAGGATGCTTAGTGAGTTGATTATGATGATATATTTATGAAATAAAATCTGGAAATTTAGTGGAAACAACACCACAAAGAAGGGATGGAAGGAGAAACACTCAAACGAAATTAGGTGTCAAGAGGCACATTCCAGTGAGCCTACGTGAATTGGCCGTGTTGCAGATATCTTACCATGAAATTTTCAATTCCCCTCACCCTTTATTACATGATATATCCACCTTGACACACCACTCTTCCCAGGAAATATCCAATGGGCCGCGGACCTTCCCCCATACACGACTTAAGTCCTTAATTATAAATAGAACACTTTGTAACTTATTCTAATCATCATTGGACATCTTGGAGCATTGAGAGGAGCTTCTAAACACTTTACTTAGGGTTTTTACTCTTTAACTTTAGATTTTTAATAGATTTTATTATGTATTTAAGTATTTGGATCATGATTATGTTGATTAGTGGCTAAACTCCCCCTTTCCGGGGTTAAAGCTAAGAACATGACTACTATCGTGTTACATTGATTTGATTTGATTTTCTTATCATATTTGGTTATTTTTTATCCTTTTTTAAACTATTTTAAGGACTTTATAACCTTAGAATATATATATTGTCAAGCTTGTGATCTCGGGAGAGGGAATAGGAACATAGAAAGTGGGGATGAGCAAAGGTTCTTATTCTTTTATGAAATAAGGAATTTGAATTAGCGTCTAGGACAGGGATATACCTAGAAGTCTTTCTTGGTTCACATGAAGGATGATAGCTTTAAGCACTTAATTGGATTATTACATCCCCGCTCAACGACATAGTTGTAATTTCCATGTTAGGTAGACGATTAGAGGTCGGGAGACCATGATCATGCAATAAACCCTACGAATCAACAACCAAGATAAGCGATCTAACGAATAAAGTTCAATAGTTTAGTGCGATTTTTCAAAGTGATCTAACCCTGGGTTTTACTCTATTGATTATCTTTAGTCTTTTACTTTACGCATTGTTTACTTTATTTTTAGTTTACCAATCACAAACTCTTTTTGGTTACCTATCATCAAGTTAATCTCAATAAGTGAATTAGAATTTGAATAGTTTCTAGAACTAGTCCCTATGGGATTGATATTCGGCTTTCTTTAAGGTCACTATATTACTTGGTAGACCATGTACACTTATGTGTGCGCTTGGGCGCAAAAAGTTTTTGGCGTCGTTGCTGGGGACTTGTAATTTGGCAACTATTTTTGTTTTTGTTTTACTTTTTGAATTTCTTTGGTAATTTACACTTAGTCTTGGTTTTATATTTGCAGGAAATAGGTTTTCAAGCTAGTAAGCTGGCAAGGGATAGGGAATTAGTTGAACCAAGTCCCGAATCCGAGCAATGCTTCCATCAACAAATGAGAGAAGCAATCCTTCTCCTACAAATTCAATAAATAGAAGAAGATCGAGACTATCCTACTCTCATGGCTGAAGAAAAAGCATCCCACAGGACAGTTCGAGAACTGGAAATCCCACTTTAAATAAATTTGACCTCCCATTTTCAGTAACCGTCTGCTGGAGAAAATTTGAGTTGAAACAAAATATAGTGCAGCTTTTCACCAGCAGTGGACAGTTTACCGGGATTTTAAATAAAGATCCACAAGTCCACCTGTAAAACTTTCTGGAGATCAGTGACACATTCATCCCTACGGGTGTGTCAATTGATTATGTGAGGCTAACACTGTTCCTCTTTTCACTATTGTGGGAAATGAAGAAGTGGTTGAATGTTGAGACAAAAAATTCAATTACAACATAGGATGACTTAGCCCAAAAATTCCTCATATGATTCTTTTCGTATGGCAAGACCGTGAGACTTTGTAGTGAGATCGTATGCTTCAACAAAAGCCAGACGAGAATTTGTGTCATGCTTGGGAGAGGTTCAAAGCTCTTTTTCAAGTTGTCCATACCATCAACAGTCCAATGAGGTATTAGCTCATACTTTTGTAGAGGCGCTTGACCATAACACAAAAAATATGCTAGATTCAGTTGCAGTTGGTCAATCTTTGGAGCTAATGTATGATGAGCTATATACGTTATTGAACCGCATTGCTCAAGGGAATCCCGAGTGGAATTAAGAATCAAGGAATGCTACAAAAAAATTATAGTTGTGCTAGAAGTGGACCACTTTACTGCTATATCCGCCCAGATTTTGGCACTGCAAAATCATATAAGCAACATGAAGTTAGGAGTCACATAGCCTGCAGCCATAGTTAATGCAATTCAACAAGCTGCAGGATGGTGTGAGGTCTGTGGTAACAGTGGCTATTCTGCAGTCATGTGTGCTATAAATTTAAAGTTTGTGATGTATGTGGGCAATGCTCAAAGGCAGAATTATGGGAACACCTACAATCTAATGTGGCAGACTCATCCACTAAATTAGCCATGGAACGCCCAACAACAACAGCTTTAGCAACCACAGGTTCAAGGGAATCAGGCCATAAATAGCAATATGGAAGAGATACTAAAACAGGTGTTAGCTTATCAAACACAATTGGCAGTGGATATAAAGCAGAAAGACATTAAGACTCAGCAAGCGAGGAACTTGGAGTTATAGTTGGGACAACTACAACAAGAACTAAATACCAAGCCTCAAGGTGATTTTCCAAGTGATACTGAACCTCTTAAACAGGTTATGGAAATCACTTTGAGGAGTGGTAAAAATATTAATAAATAATCTCCAAAAAAACAAAGGAGGTAGATGTAAAAAAAAGCTCCTAAGCAGGTAAACAACAAAGTTACTGAAAATTTGAGGAAGTCTAAGTACTCAAAAACAAAAGTTGCTGAACAAATGAAGGAGAGACCATAATTACCTTGCCTATAGAAGTGCTTAAAAGCGAAGGAGGATGTGTGCTTCAAGAAGTTCTTTGACATATTTAGAGAGCTTCACATTAATTTACCTCTTTCAGATGTTTTGTAAGGAATACCCATGTATGCTAAGTACTTGAGTGGCATGGTTTCTAATAAATCTAAGCTACAGGATGCTGAGATAGTAGCACTCACTAAGGAGTGTAGCTTTGTGGTGACTCAAAAGATTCCTAAAAAACTTAAGGACCCTAGGAAGTTCACTTACCCCATTTAAATTGGAAACAATGAGGTGGTCCATGCACTTACTGATTTAGGGGCAAGTATTAACTTGATGCCTCTCTCTTTGTTAATACTTTAGGCTTAGAAAAGATAAGACCGAGCTTCGTGCTACTACAGCTCGCAAATGGGACCATAGCCCATCCCTAAAGAGTTATAGAGGATATTCTCATCAAGGTTGTTAAGTTTATTATTTTTGCTGACTTTATTATTTTAGATTTTAGGCAGATGTACAGGTGTTGATCATCTTGGGACATCCATTCTTGGTGATAGAAGGAGCTTTGATTGATGTAAGAGAGGGTATGCACATAATGAGGTTGAAGGATGAAGATCCAGTTTTTAAAGTGTACAAACCACTTAACATACTATCCCACTACAAAGAAGACTTGTGCATGATTACTATTATTGAAGGGAATAAGTGTGGGGTGGTGAGCCTATTCCACAAAAGACCTCTTCGGACTTCCTCACTGAGCAGCTTAAACCACAATCACTTAAGCCCAACATAATGTAGACTGATGATCTTGAAAAGGCTACTATTGAAAAAGCTGTTGAACTTTAGAGTTCATACTCAAGAAGTCAGAAACGAATGAGAAGATGGCCTCCAAGTGTGAGGAAAAGGATGATGGAATATGGTTAAGTTGATGTGGGTCATGCCGTGACACTAAATTAGGTGCTTCTTAGGCAGCAACCCAAGTTAAGTTAAGGTAGGTTTTATTTTTAGTTTTTAGTTTTTACTTCATGTAGTTTTGCTTTTGTTGAGTCACAGGTTGATGGGTAGTTTGAGTACCAGAAAACCTGAGCTAAGGAGCATGGCGAAGACTAAGTGTGGGGTCCTTGGACCCCCTTGATGTATATATATATGCTTCTAGATAAGCCTAAAGGCCTCATGGAGTATTTCTATCTCTACTTTTAAAAGTACGCTTTGGGGAAAAAGTAAATTTTTATGTGTGGGGTGGGGAAATTCCTAGGTTTTAGGGTAATTTTTAAAAAAAATTTAGGTTAGGAATAAGTAAGATCTCTTACTGGTGCTATTATTGACTGCATAATGCAAGTGTTTCATTTGTAAAAGCATGTTGATTATCTGAATTACTACTTTTTAGACTCCTAGGCTCATGATTATGACTCTTGTACACGTTGGCTTAATGTTGAACTCATGTTATTTTTTGGTTAAGAGTCTATGATGATCCTGCTTGAGTTGAGCATATGCCATGTATGTGTGAGGTATTTATATATTCTATGTTGCATGTGATGTTTAGAACTTTTTTGGTGTGTGTGTAAAATAAAATAAAGAGTGTGGGTTTAGGAAATGATATAGACATTTCTTTGATAACCATGTTTCATAACTTCTTTTGACCTACCAGTGTGCAAAATCCTAGTTAAACCCCATTAACCCTTTAGCTTTTTCTTTGGTAGTCTCATTTATAGCCTAATTCCTTCTTTGATTGACCTTAATTTGATCCAAAGCTCCTAAGCACTTAAGTGTAAAATTAATTGAGTAAGGAGTTTAAAAAGTAAGAGGAGAAAAGGTAAAAGCAAAGCCCCAAAGAAATAGTTATTGGTGTGTAAAGTTGATGTATTGTGTTAGGGAGTGAAAAGAAAATTTGTGCTAAAAATAGAATCTTGATCTAATAGACAATACTCCCACCATATTTTATGTGAATGAGATTAATGATATGGGTAAGAAAAAAATGTGTGAAGGTAGTAGAGGTGGAAGTTGGTTGTTAGAGATTGGTTTTGATTGTATAATGTGATGTATTAAAGTGTTTAGAGAAGATAGTCACTATTCCCGACCAAAATAGTTCCTACCCATCCCTTAGACTACATTACAACCTTTAAAGACCTATTTGATCCTAAGCTCCATCATTCTGACATTAGTGGAGTACTACACTAAGGGAAATCGTATGGTTCATCATGTGTAATTTGTGAATTCTTTGTGAGAGTGAGCGTAATTTGATTTTTATACCCTTTTTTTGATAAACTACATCTATGTGAGTGATTATGGGTAACTCTCTTATGGTGAGGGCATATGTTTTATAATAGTTGGGTGATTTGTATGATGTCTGTGATTGAAAAATATGTATGAGTTTGCCAATTAGGTGAGTCAATTCTTTAGGCTAGGATGTTTTGAAGTGGTATTCTTGAGCTTTCAATTGTGTATATAACATGCTCAGTGTAGAAACTGTATTTTGTGTTGTCATTGTACTACTAACTTGAGTGTATTTCATGTAGTAGAAGTATAGAGTCTCCTCATCTTATGATGCTTAGAGTAATGAGTTGTTCGAGAATGAACAAGGCTATAAGTGTGAGGTGGTGATGATGGGTGTAATTAAGCACTTTAGCATTACTATCCTAGCTTATTTAGCCTTGTTTTGAGGACAATTCAAGTTCTTTATGTGTTAATAACGATATAAATAAGAATATAAGTGTTTAAGTAGTGAATTATGAGGTTTAAAGGTGTTTTCAAACAAGTTTGGATTCAAATTGATCATTTAGAGTCTAGACGAGAAGACTAACTTACTAGCTTGAGATAGGTGTTGTTCTAGTTGTTTTCGATGGATTCTAATGGGGTGTATTGAGTTTATAAGGTTATTATTGTGTAATTATATGTGGAATGAATTTTTTATAATGTTTAAAGATCAATTGGATTAAGCAAAGTGTCGAAACATAAGTTAAAGATCAATATGGACAAGCCTAGTCTTAGCTCATGGTTTTAGCTAATTGTTATGAATGTTTTGTTATCTTGAGCTCTAATATTTTTTTTTGATTATGTAGGATGCTTGGTTATTTGATTATGGTGATATATTAATGAAATAGAAGCTGGATATTGAGTGAAAACAACACCACAAAGCAAGGTATGGAAGGAGAAACACTTAGACGAAATTAGGCGTCAAGAGGCACATTCCAGTGAACCTACATGAATTGGCCACATACACGACTTAAGTCCTTAACTATAAATAGAACACTTTGTAACTTATTCTCATCATCTTTGGATGTCTTGGAGCATTGAGAGGGGTTTCTAAACACTTTATTTAGGGTTTTTAATCTCTAACTTTAGCTTTTTAATAGATTTGATTATGTATTCAAGTATTTGGATCATGATTATGTCGATTAGTGACTAAACGCCCCCTTTCCAAGGTTAAAGCCAAGAACGTGACTACTATCATGTTGAATTGGTTTTGTTTGATTTGATTTTCATATTTGGATGTTTTTTAGCTATGTTTGAACTATTTTAAGGAGTAACTAATCTTAGAATACATATATTGTCAACCTTGTGATCTCGAGAGGGGAAATAGGAAGATAGAACGTGGGGATGATCAAAGTAAGGTTCTTATTGTTGTATGAAATAAGGAATTCAAATTAGAGTCTAGGACATGGATGTACCTAGAATCCTTACTTGGTTTACATGTAGGATGATAGTTGTAAGCACTTAATTAGATTATTACATCCCCGCTTAATGACGTAGTTGTAATGTCCAAGTTAATCTCAATAAGTGAACAAGAATTTGAATAGTTATTGGAACTAGTCCATATAGGATCGATATTCATCTTTCTTTAAGGCTATTATATTACTTGGTAGACCACGTACACTTGCATGTGCGCTTGGGCGTAATACATACGTTATATATTGGGGGATGTACTAGTCATCCTAGGTTTACTTTTCCCTAGTCATGCGGCGACACACACTGGGGCCCTTTCAGTAGGGGAGCTGAACCCATATAGCTCGTGGTTAGTTTAGGATGGCAAAGCTACACAACCCAGGTAAAGGTTTTAATGGTATACTAAACCAAGTCCCCTTTCCCGGCATGGTTATATATATGTGTGTGGTTGTATGAATTATAGATGGTTTTACTTGGTTTTATAAATGGCAATATTTTATCCTTATCCTTAGTGCATGCTAATGTTCACCCACTAACCCATCTTCGGGTGGTTGTATACCCATGCTATGCAAAGACTGACCATTCTACTTCTCCTGCTTACTGATCAAATTCAGGGACAGATGATGTTGGATTAAAGTGGTGAGCTTCCATAGTTTAGACGACATCTATTTTATGTCATGGTTTACTTTATATACCTCTTGTCTTTTATAGACTTTGATGTTTGGCTATGGTTGGGGGTATGTCCTGACTAGGTACTCTTTGGTTGGTCTAGAGGCTTTGTATGGATAACTATGGACTTGGGTATGGTATGGATTGGTTATGTTTCATTTATATACATACATACATTGGCTTATTATCTTGGTTTTGCTTTATGGTTCTAGCATTGGTTTTGTCGTACATTGGGTGGTTGGACTTAGTCAGGTTGGTCTTGGATATAGACTTATCCCAGAGTCACCACATGATTGCATATGCTATGTTGTTATATGTTCAAACTTCATTCGACTCAAGGTATTCTCATGGTGCTTGGGTTAGGTAATGGGGGTGGTTCTTGGTCCTGGTTGAGCTTAGGATTGCCTATTACAACAAGGCCCTAGTTTGGGTCATGTCAAGTTGGTATCAAAGCTTTAGTCTTTGATGTCATGGGGTATCCACAAAGTCGTGCCAAGTAGAGTCTTTCTTATGGGTGTGTTGTGCATCACACTTATAATCAGGAGGCTACTAGGCATCTAGGAATGTTTCACTTTCTTGGTTGTTTTACTTTTGGGATATGGAGTCTAAGGTCTTGAACTCTTCTATGAATCTTCCTTGGTTCACTCTTCAGATCATATCTTCTCAATGATATAAAGATTATGGAAACTCGCCTGCCCCACTCGAGGATAACAGGGATGGATCTAGTCTAACTCATAGGGAACAGACCCGACCAAGGGTCACAACTTTTGGTTTTCTCCGTGGAGTCTCACCGATCTCTACTGACCCTATTTTAAAAGGTGGCACTCAATCTCGCTTACCTCAAGGAGAGGTTACCAATTATAAGTTTTGTTATCCTAATAATCTACTGATCTAAATAGTGACAAATCTATCACGCAGGTCTAGTTCTATTGGTACGAGGAGGAATGAGTTAAGATTGGGAAATAGGCAAGGTAAGAGGTTTTAGATTTCTAAACAAAAAGAGAAGGCCAATAGTATGGTGGTAAATAGTTTTAAAAGAGGAGTTGGGTGAGTCCTAACTCTTATTCTATGGTTTGTGCTCCCCTACTCAAATCTATTAAGAGACAGGTGTTTTCAGATTAGTAAATTCTTCTAGGGAAAAAGGTGCCCAATCTCGAGCCAATAGGGCCCATTCCACACCATCCTACTCATTTTTTTAGATTTTTTGGTTGGTCGCACTATGGTTGTTGCAAAAAAAGAGGAATTGGTGTTTTCGTTGTGGTCAGTTGGGTCTCGTGTGATGGGAATGTCCCATAAGGGTTGCTGCTTGGGAAAATAAAGGTTTGGCTGCTACGTCTGGCTCCGGCAATGGTCAGGATTATTTCAATATTCTTACTATTACTCGGGAGTCTGAGGCATCTTTTGATACCAACACTAGTATGTTGAAAACTCCTTTCGTTATGGTGTGTATGGTTTATTTGGTTTGGGGTCTTCTCTTTTTTATGTCCCCATTTATGGTTATGTTCATGGTCCTAAGGTTATTTCAAACTCTTTTCTTCTTCTATTTCTACCTCGATAGATGACTCTTTTATTGCTAATAGAGTCTATGAGGGTGTGTGGTATCTGTTGATAGTAAAGGGGTCTTGGAGGATTTATGTGACTCAAATATAATGGATTTAGATTTTATTCAGGGGAAAGGATTGGTTGTACTCGTGCTAGTCATTATTAGATAGGCGAATTCATAAAAAGGTTGTCTTTAGAATCAATGGTGAATCGGTTATGGAGTGAGAGAATGGTTTCATTCGGGTCCCAAGTTTTAAAGGAAAGGTTATATCTTAGTGCTCTGAGATTGGTCTCCAAAAAGGGGTGTCTTTATTATTTGGTCAGGGTTAAGGATTCTAACTCGGAAGGTCTTTCTTTGCGTTTGATTTAAGTGGTGCGTAGAGTTCCTGAGGTCTCCTTGACGACCCTCATGGTGTCTTTCTAATGGGGAGGTTGGTTTGAAATTGGTCTTATTTCGAACACTTGTCCAAATTTTTATTCTTTCTTTATAGAATAGTTTCGATTGGGTTAAAGGAGCTTAAAGACCAATTAATGGGTCACTTAGAAAAAGGTTTCATCCGTCCTAGTGTTTTTCCTTGGGAGGAGGGGGTCCCCTTTCTTTTATTCATATGGGGGATAGTTTCCCTGGAAATAAATAGGTTGTCGGCTGGTGGATAAGGAATTTTAGGGTGTCTTTCTTATAGAATGGATCATATATGTATATTTCACTTTATATAGGGTACTTTGTTGGTAGTGCATGATGGTTGATAGACACTAAGTGCGGACCTTAGATGTTGATGTTGATAAAATAGAGTCTGTTAGCTTGAGAATAGCAATGCAGGAATTGTGGGGATAATTTGGTAGGTCGGGGATTCTGGTCATTGGATAGGTTAGATCATAGAGTTTGTGCATATCTTTGTCCTTGTATTTGCATTTTATTATTGGCATGAAATTGATATTAAATTTATGATTTTGAATTTGGGTTTTGGCACAACTGAGGGCTTTGACATGATTACTCATTTAATTGATTTCCCATGGATTATGCTGCATTATTCACACTTTATTTATGTTCATGAACATTGTGGGATGCATGTGAATGTTAAATCGAATTTAGGGTACTATGGATTCCCCAATTACATGGTTTTGGTCTTGGAATTTATATGCCCTCAAACTATTTATGAAATTGCCATTGAATATAATTTTTGTCATATGATTTGACTATTCTCAAATCTTTACATTGCATGAATGATTAAAGAAATATGAATTGGTTTTGGATGGATTCAAATGATTTAGGAAGGGTCATGGTTTGATTTTAAATAGTTTTGATTTAAAGTGGAAACCTTAGAGTCAATTTGGTCTAATGGTTTTTGGCATATCTGCGCTTAGCTCTAGATAGCCTTGGGGATGAATAAGGTTTTGGGTATAGGAGAACCAAGAATCCCCGGTGTACATCTTCGGTGACAGCCATTAGAGCGGAGTATTGTGCTTATAGGTGAAATAAGATGAAGGTTGGCGGTTAATCTAGAATTCTCTTTTAGTGGTGGACTTCAAGGGAATGTCCGTTTGCATATTCTAGTAATTTTCTTCTATCTTGGTACTCTACTAGTGTTGTACGCATTCTTATTGCACGAATGGCTAAGGTTCATATTTAGCATTTGCCTTGTTTCCTAAATATGAGTTTTGACTTTACATTGCATTACTCATGGTATGTGTGGTTGTGTTTCTTTCGGAATCCAGTCAAAGAACACCTTTTATGGTTTGGTTTGGTCGGGAGTTTCTTCATTTATGGTCTAGATGGTGACTATGAAGTACGTTGTGCCTATAGTGCCATGTCTTGTTTTTGAGGTCTTTGTCTTGCCTTTGGTGGCATGGATAATTCTTGTAATTTGGTCCCTTAAATGACTCTTCTTCTTATTCTAGGGTGGTAGTGGCTTGGAGAGCATGGTGATGTTTTGAATCAAGAAGTGTAAAAGTCCCTAAGTGGGGAAGAGTATAGGGTGACTACTAGAGTTAAGTTTTTGGAAGGTGCGGTAAGGTTGTTGTTATGATAAATGGTTAGGAAAGAATAGGTGGTGAAAACCTTGTGAAGGTTGTAAAGGGTTCTAGATATTTTTATAGATAGATCATACCGTGGGTATATGAGTCATAGGCTTGAATATTATGATTGGTAGATATACCAATAGTTGTGTTGGGTACTTGAGAGGTTTGATAAGGCCTGGATTTATGAGTTGTTTTCATGGCATAGTAAGTGTAAGGTTTTGGGTGTTCAATTATAGGATGGAGGTTTTGGGTATAATGGGTGGATATGGGTTTGTCCATGTCTTTTACTTATGGTCCACATATAATGGTAGTGGAAGCAAAATAGTGTTTCGGGATAGATGTAGGGAGTGAAACCCGGTGTCCTAAGTTAACTCATTTTTCCTTTGGATAGGCTTGAACATAGAATCGGTGGTGCATAGTTATACTCAAGATCTTGGAGTGATGAGTCATGGTAAATTCTAAATTGAATTGGACATGCTCTTTAGCATGAGTCCATTCATCCAAAAATCTATATGTTTATGTTGGGGTAAAGTGTGGATGGTCCTTGGTTGGTTGGTTGGTTCCTTTAGGCAGTATTAGTATCTCAAATTCCTTGTTCTTTAAGAAGGTCCCAATGAGGATCTTGGGTGAGTAAGTTCGCCGGTTGCGAACAAAAAAATTAGCTCCAATAAAGGTTCCATGGTGGACCTAAAAGTCCGAGAAAGTCATTTGCGATACAAAAAAGGACACGGAGTCCAAATATCCGTGTTGGTTCTTTGTTTCAGAAACTCGTACGTAGGGTATATGTTCTTTATCACATCTTAGTTTCTAACTTAGTTAAAGGTGAGAAATGGTTCCTCTTACACCTTTGTTTTATAACTTAGATAAAGGTCAAAATGGAGGGTTGGGGTGTAAATCGTGATGGGGTGTATGGTGATCTTGTCATCTTGCTTTGTGTCCTTATGTTTTATTTTGGGTTGAAGAAAAGTTTGATATGTGTTAATACATTACCTTATGCTTTCTCTAACTCTTCCCCATCATTCGAGGATAAATGATCCTAGTATGGGAGATTGAAACACCCCAGGATTTGGACCCTTGCAAATTTTCCTTGGTTTTGGACTTAATAGGTTTGGTACAACTCAAGGGTACCAATTGTACCTTTGGATACGAGTTAGGGGTGGTCTTGAGGGTTCACTCATACACTAGGCAGTATGTTTGGCTTGGCTATTGCCCAAGATACGACTCATCATGGTATGAGTCATATAGGAAGATACCAGTGGTGTAGGGAAAGTCGTATGGTGCTTGAGTGAGTTATCTTGGAATGTACCCATGGTACGGTTGTTGTTACAATTGAGTGTACCACTCATACGCTTAGGTACAAGTTAGGGAGGTGTGAGTCGTATATAAACCCGTGTATAGGGTCTTGGCATGGTCTTGCATATGAGTTGGGGTGCCACTCGTACCTTAGGATACGAATGGTATGGGTGAGTTGTACCTAACTTCGTGACTTGTTTTAATTTTAAGTCGAGGGTATTCCATACATTTCCTACTTCAAAACCCTTATGTCCTCACGTAATATAACCCTTGGTGGCCCTTCGTAACACTTATTAAAGGATAAAACACTTTAAATACTCTCTCAAACTCACTCTTAAAGATTGAAGGCTAGGGTTTCTTCATGTGTTCCTCAAAGGGATCAAGAGTCATTTTCTCTTCAGAATCTTCTTGTATAAGGCATGTGCTCCTTCCCTCATTGTTTGTTCAAATTAAAGGCATGCGTATTTCATTTTAAGCATTGATTTATGAATCATGAATGGTGGTTTTGGAAACATATGTTGAGGGTTTTGATGCATATTGTTCGGTATTGGTTTAATCTATGTTTTTACATGTTTTTTGTAATGGTTAGCACATATGGATGTTGGTTGGTTATGGTTTAACAAATGGGTCTTGAATAACCCTAACCATAATGGTTTATACTTTGGTTTTGGTCTTGGTAAAGGTATTCCCTCAACATGTTTGATAAAAAGCCTAAGAGAATATTTTCACTCTATTGTTGAACTTTCATTGGAAATCTTGCATGGTTTAGTTTGGTAATGGAACCCTAAATGGATTTGTATGGTTTTGTATGTTTTAAATGGTTTAAATGATGTAAATGATTTAAGTGTTTGTCATGGTCTAAAATGGTTTAGAATGGTTTAAAGGGTAAAGGTTTTGGTGGTCATGGCAGGACTATTTTGAAAACCTTGCGGGTACATGGAAATCCCCCAAGTAAATGCATTAAAAGAATTGGTTTGAATAACGGTTATGGCTTAATTGGTTATGCTTGTGGGGTACACAGAAATCCCCCAAGTGGTTTAATATATTGAATGGAAGGGTACTTGGAAGTCCCTTAAACATATAAATAGTTGGCTATGGATAATACTTGCAAATTATGGTCGGTATGACGATACCACTACTAATGGCCTTGGTTAATAAATGGTTAATGGATTGGTTGGCTTTTTGGTAATGGTTTAATTGGGCAATAATGTTAGAGTGTGTATCAAAACCGTGGAAGGTGGAGGTCTCGAGGGGACCAAAATTGGAAACTCATATTTGCCGCTGTGAGGTTTTGTCTTGGTGACCATGTACATTATGTCACACTTAAAATATTGGGGGATGTACTAGTCATCCCAGTTTTTCCTTTCCCTGGTCGTGCGGCTACACTTACTTGGGCCCTTTCAGTAGGGGAGTTGAAATTGTATAGCCCGTGGATAGTTTAGGATGGAAAATCTACACAACCCAGGTAAAGGTTTTAATGGCATGCTAAACCCGGTTCCCTTTCCTGGCATAGTTTTATATATATGTGTGGTTGTATGCATTACGGATGGTTTTACTTGGTTTTATAAATGGCATTATTTTATCCTTATCCTGTGTGCATGCTAGTGTTTACCCACTATCCCGTCTTCGGGCGGCTGTATACCCATGCTATGCAGGGATTGACTTTTCTTCTTCTCCAGCTTAGTGATCGAATTTGAGGACAGTCGATGTTGGATTAAAATTGTGAGCTTCCATAATTCGGAAGTGATCTATTTCATGTTATATTTTACTTTACATATCTCTTGTCTTTCATAGACTTTGGTGTTTGGCTATGGTGGGGGGCATGTCCCGACTAGGTACTCTTTGGTTGTTCTAGAGGCTTTGTATGGACAACTGCGGACTTGGGTATGGTATGGATTGGTTATGTTTTATATATATATATATACATACATACATTGGCTTATTATCTTGGTTTTGGTTTACGGTTCTGGTATTAGTTTGGTCGGACTTTGGGTGGTTGTACTTGGTTGGGTTGGTCTTTGGTATAGACTTATCCCAGAGTCACCACATGGTTGCATACACTATCTTGTTATATGTTCGGACTGCAGCTGACTTAAGGTATGTGCATGGTGCTTGGGTTGGGTAACGGGGGTGGTTCCTGGTCCTTGTTGGGCTTGGGATTGCCCATTATGAAAAGGCCCTGGTTCGGGTCGTGTCAGGTTTCTTCAAGGTGGTCATCTAAAGGCTTAAGGATCAAAATATCTCCATAAGTCATCGCAACTCAGGCATGTGACTCTTTTTTCATTGTTATTTTACAAAAATCATGTGTTTTAAACATTGTTCTTGAATCATCAATGGTGGTTTTGAAATCCATGGTTGGGGGGTTTGAATGCATAATGTTGAGTATGTTTCTCTTATGATTTCTCTTGTGTTCATACATGTTTTTGATGATGGTTTTGTACAAGTGGATGCATGGGAATTGTGGTTTAATAAATAGGTTTTGGTTAACCCTAACATGATGGTTTTTGACTTAAATTATGGTTTGATAATGGTATGCCCTCAACCTATTTGTGAAAATGTCTATAAGAAGAATCTTGTCGTATGATGAAATTTTGTTTTGAACTAATTCTTGGCATAAGAATGTTAATGAAGGATGAATGGATTAGTAAAGGTCTTGATGACCCTAAATTGAATTGAATTGTGATTTGAACTAAGGCACTGGCCTACTAATGTAAATGGTTGGTAAAAGGTTTCATGAGCGCCTTTTTGATTTGAATTGTAACCTTGGTGGTTTAATTGGTCAAATAGGTTTGAGTCCCTAAATGTTAAATTGAATTGATGACTTTGTATCGACAATGGGTTCAAGTCCCAAATGTTGAATGATAATGGTTATGTCATCTTGTACCCTTGCAAGTGAGGTAGGTATGATGATACCAACGGGATATCTTTTGTAAGTATTAAAACTAATGGTTGTGTTTATGAGTAAATAATATTTTAAATGAGCTTTAAAGTGAGATGTGTAGTCGGTCTGTGAAAGTAGAGTCTGAAGGACTAACACCGAAAACTACACTAGCCAGTGTGGGTGTTTATATAATCGGGAGGTTCGAGTCCTCCAAATGAATATATGAATAAGAGGTTCGAGTCACCCATATTTTATACATTGGCGCCATGTCACCTTGATTATGGAGGGAGGTTTGAGTCCCCCATAAATGCATATATGGATTTGGATATTCTCTAGTTCGTGTGGCTACACGCACCGAGGCCCTTTCATCTAGGGGAGAGCTGGGCCCAAATAGCCCGTGGGTGCCTTGTATTGTGACGGTTATGCTACACATCCCAAGTTAATGTTTTCAAAGTCTATGCTAAGCCTTGTTCCATATCTCGGCATAATATATATATATATACACACACACTTATATATCTATGTATACATATATATATATATATATATGTATGTATATATGTGATTGTATATGATGAATTGACTTAGTTTTATTGTTGGCATTATTTTATCCCTCTATCCCTGAGCTACATGTTAGCATTCCAACCACTAACCATCTCTGGATGATGTATCCCCACGCAATATAGGGACCAGAGATTCTTCTTCTTTTCTTGTGCAGTGACTAGGTGTTCAAGTGGCTCGCGAGTTGACATTTAAGTGGTGAGATTCCATAATCCGGAAGGCATTCATTTCATGATCTTGTTACTCTATTTCATAGACGTCGTTAGACTTGGATTTTGGTTATTGTTGGGGGCATGTATTGATATTTTATTGACTTTGGACTGTAGAGGCTTTGTGGATTACTGTGGACTTAGGTGTGATGTGGTGATGAATGGTTTAGACATTTTTTGAGTTATTGTTAAGGTTATTTTACTATATCTCATTATTTGTTCAAAATTCGTCTGACACTTGTGGTAGTTATTCTGGTTAAGTTAGGTGAAGGGGGTGATCTCCAGTTCACGTGGGACTTGAGATACCCACCACGGCCAGGCCTTGGTTTGGGTCGTGACATTTTGGTTTGGTCAGGTAAAGGGGGCGATCTCCAGTCCACGCATGACTTGAGATACCCATCACGGCTAGGCTCTTGTTTGGGTCGTGACAAAGGTGGTATCAGAGCCTAGGTTTGGTGTCATTAAGTGACCAACAAAATTCATGGCGGGTAAAGTCTCGTTTATGGGTGTGTTGCACGCCACACTTATAACGGAGAAACTATGAGACATTTAAGAATATTTCTCTTTCTTGTTGAGTCTACTTCAACCTTTAGAGTCTAAGGTAGTGAGTCTCTCTAATTCCTGTTTGGTCACTTTTCAGATCATTCCTCCCAGACGATCTGAAGCTTATGGAAACTCTTTTCTCCAACGTAACGACAATGATGATAGGACACACCCTGCTTATGGGATACAGACTCGGTCTAGCGGTCTAGTTCCTGATTTCCCTCCTGGAGTTCCACCGATCCCCTTTAGTCCTCCTCAAGCCCCTCAGGCTGATATGATGAATGCAAAATTTCAGCATTCTATTCATATGTTGGCTCAGTTGGTAGATTCTCAGTCTGAGCGTGCATCTTTAATTACTCTATCTTCTGAGGCGACAAGGGTTAGCCAGTTTATGTGGTTGAGTCTTCATGTGTTCACTTTATTAAGGTTGAGGAGGATCCTCAAGGTTTTATCGATGAGATGGAGAAGATCTATAGGGTTATACTACTAATATGGAGGGTGTAGAATTCACCGCCTATCAGCTGAAGGATGTAGCCTACCAATGGTATGAGGAATGGGAACAGACTAGGGGAGATAACGTCGAATCTACACTATGGGATGATTTTTCTAGTGCTTTTCTGGACTACTTCTTTCCTCAGGAGTTGAGGGAGGTGAAAGCGGAAGATTTTGTTAATCTAAAGCAACGCAGGATGATGATCAAAGAGTATGCCTTGAAATTCCATTAGTTGTCCCAATATGCTTCTGAGTTAGTGTCAAGCATGAGGGCTAGAATGATGAAATTTGCTTCTGGGTTGTCCCGTAATTTAATTCTAGAGAGTAAGGTTGCCTTGTTAAATAAGGATATGGACATCTCCAGATTGGTTATGTATACGCAGCAGGTTAAGATAGAGAAGAAAAAGGCAGAGATAGGGGAAAGATAGAATAAGAAGTTTAGATTTTTTTATCAGGGTGGAGGTCAGCAATAGAGTGGTAGAGATGGTGGAATGTGGTCTAAGAAGAGGCGGAGGAGTTTTGGTTCCTACTCTACATCTAGTTCTCCTTATCTAAAGCCGTCAGATGATCATCATTCCCAATATGATAGTAGGTTTAGGGCACAGGGTGCCTAATCTCAGGATAGTGGGGCTCAGTCTGCTTTATTATATCCTCCTTGCAGATTTTGCGAGCAGGTATATTATGGGTTTTGGGAGGAACAAGTTTTTTAAATATGGTCAGGATGGTCATCTGCAGAGGGTTTGTCCTTTTAAGGTTGCTTTAGGGTAAAATACAATTCCTGTTGTCGCTTCATTAGCTCCTGCACCAAAGGGTGCTTCTTCTACTCGTTGTACCGATACTGGCCAAAATTGTTTGTATGCTTTTGCTACCCTCTAGGACTCTGAGGCATCTCCCGATGTTGTTACTGGTATGTTACGACCCTTTTCGCGTGATGTGTATTGATTGTTTGATCCAGGATCTACTCTTTCTTATGTGACCCTATTTGTGGATGTGCATTTTGGGTTTTATCCCGAGTGTATCCCTGATCCATTTTCTATTTCAACCCATGTGGGTGACTCTGTGGTTGCTAGAAGAGTCTATTGGGGTTATGTGGTATCTGTTGGTGGTAGAGAAACTTTAGTAGATCTGATAAAGTTAGACATGGTTGATTTTGATGCAGTATTAGGGATGTACTAGTTGCACTCGTGCTATGTTATAATACCCCGTATTTCCCTAGCCTATTTAACTCTCAGTACATGAGTTATCCAAAATAAAATTTTTGGGATACTCAGTAATTTTCAGATTTGAGCCTGCCATTACGTAGGAAATTCAATTAACTTTCCAACGATATAAAATTCGCCTAAATCCGACAACCGGGTAAGAAGTTAGGGAGATTTTAAGTTTTAGTCATTAAACATCATCATTCAGGCCAGTAGCGCGTTGCGGAGTGTGTCAAAATAGCAATTGTCAATTTCCAGCGTTGCTCCATGATATTGACGCTTCGCGCCATAGACCCAGTTCACAATTGTACTTTTCCAGTGTTCCAACGCGATACCACTGCGTCGGGGTACACTTCCAATTCACAAACAAAGTGGCAACGCGATACCACCGCATCGCACCACCATGCAATTTCCTAGTTGTTATTTTCTAGTGACACAGCGCGATAGTGTGGCGTTGCGCCAGGGGTCCAGATCGGGAAAATTTCACGAAAAAATAAAGTTGCGTCCAAGGTTAAAACAGTTTTTTTCCATGATTTTATTCCGCCTAGATGTGGGATTTAAGCCTTAAAAATGTGTAAAACCCTTCATTATTCACTTTTACTCCAAAATCAAAAAGGTATTTCTCTCTCAAGAAAACAAACCCTAGTTCAAGATCAAGGTCAATCCCAAGAATTTCTTCAAAAATCTCACAAATTAAGGTATGTTAGATGTTCATCCATGGATCCTTATCTTTCATGGAGCCCAACAGTTCTTTTTTCAAAATACAAGATTTATGATTTATGATTTCCATGTTTGAATTAGATTGAATTCATGTTCATGATGTTGTTTGAGTTTTAATCCATGATTTAGATTACAAGTTCCCAGAATTGACTCTAGTATGTGTTGAATTACATGATATTCATGATAAACCCTTCAATTAGAAAGTTGATTGTTGTAACCATGTTAACCCTAAGATTTTATGATTTAATGAACCAAGTATGCTTCTTATGTGTTGATTAATTGTCTCTGAGAATGAAATAATGCAATTATAGCATGTTAACATGTATTCCCCATTCATGTACAAGTTAACGCATTACAATTGTTTGATAGAATGTCTCTATGAATGAATTATGACCAAGTGAACATTGTTATGTTGTTCAAGAGGATGCTTTGCTTTACTTTTCATGATATCGAGTCCTGGGGGTATTTAATACCCAAAAAACTAGTTGTTACTTAGAGCTAGTGTCAGTTAAAAAATAGTATCAGTCATGTCACGATCAGTAGTACTCTCAGTCCGTTACAGAACTCAATAGAATTCAGTCAGTTACAGAACTTAGGAGAACGCAGTAATCTCAGTATCAGTCAAGTTCAGTTCAGTATAAATGTTTAGTGTCTTTTAGTTGGGAGTAGGATTCAGCACTGAGTCAACCCAAGGATGGGGCCTCAACTGCCAGCAGAGGGTGTGATCCTTAGAAGTAATCCTTGCATTTTAGAACTACGTAGCTAGTGTAGGTTGAGACATTAAACCTACTAGTTGAGGGTTCATGAGGTGCTCTACCTGCCAGTTGAAGGTACCACCATTCTCGTTTAGGGAACCTACCAGTTGAGGGTTACTCTTCAGCTTGTCTTTACCCGTGGCATGGTACTGACAGCCTTCTAATTGAGGTTATAGATTGGACCCTAACTCAGTTATTTTCTCTCAATTGGGGCATGTCGGTTAGATGATTACCTCCCACAGTTTCAGTTTCAGTCTCAGTCTTCAGAATAGAACTCAATTCAGTTCTACAGAATCAGGAGTGTTAGATACAGTCACTCAGTTATTAGTAATTTAGATTATCAGTGATCTCAGATTATCAGTATATTCAGTTATCAGTTATAAGATTCAATTCTAGTATACTCAGTTACAGTATGCACAGTATGTTCAGTAGTTACATATCCTCCATGTATGTTATACAGCTCTTGCATATCATTCAGTTAGTTATTGTTCATGCATATGAACACATGCATTCAGCCTTACCTCATTTAGTATACCATTACATTTTCACATATTGATCTCATACCCGTTTCTTCTGTCATGATGTTTTATATCATAGGTTCGGATGCTCAGGTCCCTGACCGCGCTTAGCCAGATTTAGCCAGCAGTAGCAGATTTAGCAGTGAGTCCTCATCTATCGAGGATATGCTTTTATTTTAGTCCTTTAGCTTACCAGTATTTTAGTAGATGTTGTTAGTTGGTGGAGTGTTCCATCAACTCCACTTTCAGACAGATTCAGTTAGAGGATTTTCAGACTATATTTTTAGACACTATTTCAGATTCAGATATTATTATTCATTATCAGTATTTTAGATGTTATGAACCTTATGGAATTTTAGCCCATTATTCCACAATTATTACAGTATTATTATTCAGTGCTCACAGCAGGTACCAGCTTATGGGTTAGCTTGTGGTCCCTCAGAATCGTAAGCATCGTGTAATGACTAGGGGGTAGTCTCGGGTCGTTAAAAACTTAGTATTAGATCCTAAGGTTCAATAGAGTCCTAGGGAGTCTGAAAAGTTGTATCGTGTATAGTCTTGTGCATGGGTGTGTAGCGCGCCACACTTATGGATAGGAGGCTATGAGATATTTTAGGAAAAGTTTTTCTTCATTCTTGTCTCAAATTGTGCTATAGAAAGGTCCTCTAAGAAAGTTATACATATTTTCATCTTGGTCTATTCTTACCAGCCCTGCCTTATTTTCAAGGTAACATAAATAATCAAGATCGATCAATCCTTACAGATAGAGATTTCTCAGGCAGTTTCTTATAGACTGTTATGAGATTTTATGCAGGCTTGAAATTATCCCATCAGTGCCCTTATGAGTAAGAAAGATTTCATTCATGATTCCTGAAAAATCGTACATTTAGCCAAACTCAAGCGTTCTTTTAGATCCCTCCTCAGAATCCTATGATAGCATATGACCTACAGTTAAAAGAAAGGACCCAGAGGTTTAGTAGCAGTAAAATAGGGATAGTATTATCTGAATTTGAGCAGATTATATTTCATGGGGCTAGTTGTATGAAAGGTGAATTAATAAGCTTGAAGCAGTGTATGCAAGAACTTAAGTTTGTTGATTTGAAATATATGTTGTGGATGTGATATTTGCAGGCTATGATGAAAGTAGTATGGTTATTAAAGATTTGCAAAAATCCATCTTATATGTTAGAATCTAAGTTGAATCTTTGAAAATTGAGCTAGTAGAAAGAAGAATGAGAACTCTAAGATTTGTCGATGTTGATATTGTTATATGATGATTGTTGGGGCTATAGAAAGCTAAGAATTGGGTATCAAAAGAAAGTACTAGCAGTGGACCTTACATCATCAAGAGTAGTCCTTTAGGATGAGTTCAGTGTTTATGAGTATTATTGTATCTCAGACTCTAGAAGTAAAGTGGTAATAGTTTAGCTTGGATTTTATTAAGTGATCCGCAGATTTAGAATGATGACTTTAAGCTAAGGGAGAGATGGCAGTATAGTACATGGTAGAAGACCATGCATTTTTACAGTTCCAGTTCACTCTGTAGTATGAATCGGGTTCCATTAGTTCAGAAATTCCAAACTTAGATCATGCAGTTCATGACACACGTATTCATGTTTCCCAGTATGCTCAGTTCCCATGACTCATGTTACACTCTAAATGGTCCATGAAGTTCAGTTTATGTCATGTGTTCCTCAGGCCCCAGTAGCATGTCGAAGTTATTCAGTCGTCTTTCAGTTATATGGTATCTCATACATCATCACAGTCTTTCTTAAACCAACCCAGTCCCATATTCAGTACCGTTACAAACTTGTTATCAGTTACCATCTCATATCATCCTCATGTCAGTCATGTATTTCCTATATAAATTTTAGCCATGTAATCATGAATCAGATATGCATGTTCAGTATGTTAGACCAGTCACGTAATCATGCTTTAGTTGTGCATGTCTAGTTCAATACGTAAACTCAGTCTGTCTGTACTCTCTCAGCTTAACTATCCGCATTCGAGGACGAATGTTTCCTAAGGGGAAGATATTGTAATACCCCATATTTCCCTAGACTATATTAACCCTCAGTAAATGGGTTATCCTAAATAAAATTTTTGGGATACTTAGTAATTTTCATATTTGAGCCTGCCATTGCGTAGGAAATTAAAGTAGCTTTCCAACGATATAAAATTCGCCTAAATTCGACGATTGGGGTAAGAAGTTATGGTGATTTTAAGTTTCAGTCCTTAAACATCGTCATTCAGTCCAGTAGCACATTGCGGAGTGTGTCAAAATAGCAATTGTTAATTTTTAGTGTGGCTCCACGATACTAGTACATCGCGCCATAGACCCAGTTCACAATTGTCCTTTTCCAGTATTCTAATGCGATACCACCACATTGCGGTATACTTCCAGTTCACAAACAAAGTGGTAAAGTGATACCACTGCGTAGTTCCACCATGCAATTTCCTAGTTGTTATTTTCCAGTGACATGGCGAGATAGCATCACGTCGCGCCAGGGGTCCAGATTGGGAAAATTTTATGAAAAAATAAAGTTGTGCCTAGGGTTAAAAAGTCTTTTCCCATGATTTTATTCAGCCCAGATATAGGATTTAAGCCTTAAAAATATGTAAAACCCTTCATTATTTACTTTTCTCCCAAAATCTAAACGGTATTTCTCTCTCAAGAAAACAAACCCTAGTTCAAGAATCAAGGTCAATCCCAAGAATTTCTTCAAGAACTTCAAGAATCTCACAAATTAAGGTATGTTAGATATTCATCCATGGATCCTTATCTTCCATAGAACTCAACAGTTCTTTTTTCAAAATACAAGATTTATGATTTATGATTTCCTTGAATTAGATTGAATTCATGTTCATGATATTGTTGGAGTTTTAATCCATGATTTAGATTACAAGTTCCAAGAATTGACTCTAGTATGTGTTGAATTACGTGATATTCGTGATAAACCCTTCAATTAGCAAGTTGATTGTTGTAACCATGTTAACCCTAAGTGTTTATGATTTAATGAACCTAGTATGCTTCTTATGTGTTTTATAAATTATCTATGAGAATGAAATAATGCCATTATACCATGATAACATGTATTCCCCAATCTTTTACAAGTTAACGCATTACAATTGTTTGATGGAATGTTTCTATGAATGAATTATAACCAAGTGAACATTGTTATGTTGTTCAAGACGATGCTTTGCTTTACTTTTCATGATATCGAGTCCTGGGGGTATTTAATACCCGACAAACTAGTTGTTACTTATAGCCAGTGTTAGTTACAAAATAGTATCATTCATTTCACGATTAGTAGTACTCTCATTCCGTTATAGAACTCAATAGAATTCAGTTAGTTATGGAACTTAGGAAAACTCAATAATCTCAGTATCAGTCCAGTTCAATTCAGTATAACAGTTTAGTGTCTTTTAGTTGGGAGTAGGATTTGACACCGAGTCAACCCAAGGTTGGGGCCTCACCTGCCAGCAGAGGGTGTGATCCTTAGAAGTAATCCTTGCATTCCAGAACTATATAGCCAGCGTAGTTTGAGACATCAAACTTACCAGTTGAGGGTTCATGAGGTGCTCTACCTCCCAGTAGAAGGTACCATCATTTTCGTTTAGTGAACCTACCAGTAGAGAGTTACTCTTCATCTTATCTTTACCCGTGGCATGGTATTGACACCCTTACAATTAGGGTTATAGATTGGACCCCAGCTCAGTTATCTTCTCTCATTTGGGGCATGTCGGTTAGATGATTACCTCCCACAGTTTCAGTTCAATCTCAGTCTTCAGAATAGAACTCAGTTCAAGTCTACATAATCAAGACTATCAGATACAGTCACTCAGTTATCAGTAATTTAGATTATCAGTGATCTCAGATTATCAGTGCATTCAGTCTTCAGTTATCAGATTTAGTTCCAGTATACTCAGTTACAGTATGCCCAGTATGTTCTGTAGTTATAGATCCACCATATATGCTATCCAACTCTTTCATATCATTTAGTTAGTTATTGTTCATGCATATGAACCCATGCATTCGGCCTTACCTCATTTAGCATACTAGTACATTCCCATGTACTGATGGAATACCCATTTCTTATGCTATGATGTTTCATATCATAGGTTCAAACGCTCAGGTTCCTGACCGCGCTTAGCCAAATTCAGCCAACAGTAGCAGATTTAGCAGTGGGTCCTCATCTATCGAGGATATACTTTTATTTCAAAACTTCATCTTAGCAGTATTTTAGTAGATGGATTTAGTTAAGGGAGTGTCCCATCAACTCCACTTTTAGACAGATTCAGTTAGAGGCTTTTCAGACTAGATTTTTAGATAGTATTTCAGATTCAGATGTTATTATTCGTTATCAATATTTTAGATATTTTGAACCTTATGGAATTTTAGCCTATTATTCCGCTATTATTACAGTATTATTATTCAATGCTCACAGCAGGTACCAGCTCATGGGTTAGTTTATGGTCCCTCGAGATCGTAAGCACCGTGTAACAACTAGGGGGTAGTCTCAGGTCAGTACATATGTCTTCTTAGATTGTAGTACCCATAAGGTCATGTTTAAATTCCCTAATGAGCCAGTCATTGAGTAGGAAGAGGGTTCTCTAGTGCCTAAGGAAAGGTTAATCTTATATCTTAGTGCCCAAAAGTCGATTTCCAAAGGATGTCTCTATCATTTGGTCAGGTTTAAGGATTCTAACTCAGAGGATCCTCCATTGCAGTTTCTTTCCATGGTTAGTGAATTTCCCATGGTTTTACCTGATGATCTTCCTGGTGCCCTCCTGATAGAGAGATTGATTTTTGGATTGATCTTGTTTTGGAAACTCGTCCTATCTCTACCCCGCCTTATAAAATGGCTCCGACTAAGTTGATGGAGCTTAAGGAGTAGTTGAAAGACCTCTTTAACAAGGGTTTTATCCATCCTAGTATATCTCAGTAGGGTGCTCCTATTTGTTCGTGCATAAGAAGAATGGTTCCCTTTGAATATACATCGATTACCGTTAGTTGAATAAGGTTACGGTGAATAATAATTATCCTCTTCCTTGAATTGATGATTTTTTGACCAACTTCATGGTGCTAGATATTTCTCTAAGATTTATCTTAGGTTTGGTCATCATAAGCTAAAGATTAGAGAGGTGGATATCCCTAAATCTGCATTCCGAACCCAATATGGTCACTATGATTTCTTAGTCATGTCTTTTGGTTTGACTAATGCCCCGACGATATTCATTGACTTATTAAATAGGGTTTTTTTATCAATTTTTGGATTTATTTTTTATCATGTTTATAGATGATATTCTAGTGTATTCCAAGAGCGAGGCAAATCATGCCGATCACCTCCGTATTGTATTGTAAACCTTGAATGATCAGCATTTGTATGCTAAGTTTTTGAAGTGCAAATTTTGGTTGAAGGTTGCTACTTTTCTAGGTCATGTCATTTCTAATAAAGGGATCATGGTTGATCAGCAGAAAGTTGCAGTGATTAAGGTGTGGCCAAGGCCCATGACTCCAATCGATATTTGGAGCTTTTTGGGTTTACTCGGTTACTATAGGATATTTGTAGAGAGTTTTTTTACTGTAGCTTCCCCGTTGACTAAATTAACCTAGAAGAAACTGAATATCTTGTGGTCTGACGCTTGTGAGGGGAGTTTTAAGAAGCTGAAAGATAAGTTGATTTCAGCTCCAGTTTTGACTCGCCTGAAGGTACTGATGGTTTTGTTTTCTATTTATGATGTATCTCATGTGGGACTTGGTTATGTGTTGATATAACATAGCATGGTGGTGGCCTATGTTTCTAGGAAGTTGAAAGTTTATGAGAAGAATTACCTGACCCACAACCTGGAGTTGTTAGCTGTGGTGTTCGCATTGAAAATTTGGCATCACTATTTGTATGGAGTGCAGGTAGATATCTTTTTTGGTCATCAAAGCCTGCAATATATTTTCACCTAAAAAGAGTTGAATCTCAGGCAGAGGAGGTGGCTTGAGTTGCTAAAAAATTATGACATGAGTCTCCACTACTATCCAGGTAAAGCTAATATAGTTGTTGATTCTCTTAGCAAGTTATACATAGGGAGCCTAGATCATGTGGATGAGGATAAATGGAAATTGGTGAAAGATATTTACCATTTGTGTAACCTTGGAGTTCGTATCTTGGACTTTGAAGATGGTGGTGTGTTTGTGTAAGAGGTGGCAAAGTCATCCCTTGTTCCTAAAACAAAGGAGAAACGGGTACTGGATCCTGTCTTAATGAAAATCATGGGAGATATGGGTCAGCAAAAGGTTATAGCTTTTGAGATTGGTGAAGATTATGTGTGATCGATGTAAACGGGTTGAGATCTAGGATATTGGCTGAGGCTTATAAGTCTTGTTATGACATTCATATCGGTTCGATGAAGATGTATCATAATCTTAAGAAGATTTATTGGTGGAACAATATGAAGCGAGATGTGACCAGTTTTATGGCTAAATGCATGGTGTGTCAACAACTAAAGCTTGAGCACTTGAGGCCTTATGGGTAGACTTAAGAGATTGAGTTACCTATGTGGAAGTGGGAAGTGATTAATATGGATTTCGTTACAGGTCTTTCTTGATCTCGAAATCAGTTTGATTCGATTTGGGTCATCGTGGATAGGATGACCAAGTCTGCATACTTTTTGCCAATGAGAACTAATTATTCGACAGAGAATTATACAAAGTTATTCCTCTAAGATATTGTGAAATTGCATGGGGCACCTATTTCTATCATGTCAAATCGCAGTACTCAGTTCTCATCCCATTTTTTACATTCATTTCAAAGAGATTTGGGAACTATTTAGACACTAGAAGACATGCTTCGGGATTTTGTAATTGAATATGGTAGTAGTTGGGTTGAACATTTGCCTCTTATAGAGTTTACATATAATAATAGCTACCACTCTAGTATTGGGATGGTCCCATTTGAGGCAATGTATGATAGGAGGTGTAGGTATCCTATTGAGTGGTTCGAGGTTGGTGAGGTGAAGATGTTTGTCCCAAATTAGGTTCACTAAACGATGGAGAATGTGAAGGTTATTTGGGATAAACTTAAAGTTGCTCAAAGTCTCCAAAAGTCCTAAGTGGATGTGAGACGCAGGGAGTTAGAGTTTGACGTTGATGATCAGGTGTTTTGAAGGTATCTCCCATGAAGGGAGTAATGTGGTTTGGGAAGAAAGGGAAGCTCAATCCCCTGTATACCGGCCCATACTTAGTCTTGAAGAGGGTTGGTAATTTTGAGTATAAGTTGGAGTTGCCTCCTAGTTTGAGCTCCATTCATCCGTTATTTCATATTTTGATGTTGAGAAAATACGTGGGTGATTCTTTGATGGTTATTCCTTTGGAAGAGGTGGGTATTTTAGATTCCTTATTGCATGAGGAAGTCCTAGTAGAGATTTTATTTGGCAAGTTTGGTGGTTGAGGACGAAGGACATCGCTTCGATAAAGGTTTTATGGAGGAACCACAAGTTTGAAGAGGCTACTTGGGAAGCAGATGAGGACATGAAGTCCAAGTATCCATTCTTGTTTTCTACTTTGAAAAATCGTGCGTAAAGTATGTATTATTCTTAAAATCTTTGTATTCTGACTTTTTAAAAGGAAAAAATAATTTCCTTGGCATCTTTGTTTTCTAACTTGGTTAAAGGTAAGAGTAGGATATATGGAGTCCAATCATACTTGTGTTTTCTTTTCCCATTATTTGAGGATAATTATCCAAGTGGGGGAGAATTGAAACACCCCAGATTTTGGCCTTTGAAAATTCTTGAGCTTTGGGCTCACTGTTTTGGTCACGGCTTGTGGTGACGAGTTGTGAGATGTGGTTACGGTTCATAGGACACTAGTCGTAACCAAATCAGAAACTTAATGGCAAAGTTCTTCTCTGAGTACGAGTGGCTCACTATGAACTATGAGGATATGTTACGAGTTATAGGTTCAAATCGTCAGATGTCCAGTGTTCAATTCATTTGGGTTCTGTGTTTCTCACGACTCGACCTTACGAGTCGTAAGATCTCATTACGAGTGGGTTGGTGGAGTCATAAGGTGGGAAGTGCATGGGGGTCCTAGTCACTGTCTTGGTTACGACTTGTGGTCACAATTCGTAAGAAGTGGGTACGAGTCAAGGGGTTGACTTATAACCAAAGGTGGCCTTTTTTCCAGCTTTTAAGTTGAGGGCATTTTGTATATTTCCTCTCTTGTCCAACTTAAAAACCATGTTTTATAACTTTCTTTGGGCATCATTAGCTATCATAAACACATCAAATAACCTCTCAAAACACTCCCAAATCCTGAAGGGCAAGAACACTTAGGGTTTTCAAAAGGTTGATCAATTAGGGCTCTCAAGGGTGATTTCACTCCGGACTTCTTAATGATTAAGGCGTGTTACTCTTCCCTCATTGTTGATTTTGTAAGAACATATGATTTAAAGTATTGTTCATGAAATTATTGTGATGGTTTTGAAACATGGGTTGAGGGTTTTTAATGTTTATGAATTAAATAATGTTTCTCATAGTTTATTTATGATTATCATGCTTTAAAGATGATTTTGAACTTGTGGGTGCATGGGGATGGAGAATGAACTAGGGAATTGTGATTTTTCAAAACTTGTGACTATTGAAGTGGTTATGTTACCTAAAACATGAAATTGGTTTTAGTTATGAGAATTGTGGGAATTCATGAAATTGAATTAGTCTTGAATTATTACATGACATAAAAAGGTATATGAAATACAATAGTATGATTTAATGAACAAAGAGAGTCGGTGTTCCCCAATGTGTATTAATGAACAAATAGAGTTGTTCTCCCTGAGTTAATGAAAATTGTTTTGGCATGACGTGTAACCTTGCAAGTGTAGTTATTATGACGATACCAACATTGTATGCCTTAATGTAGAATGTGTTTCAATGAATGAAAATGAGTGATACTTGTTTTACTTGGGCTATAATAAGGGTTGTGTAGCTGAGTCGTTAAAGTGAAGGTCCGAGTACCAATACTAGAACCCGTGTTTGCCGATGTGGGGGTTAGAGTGACCAGGGAGGTTCAAGTCCCCCTTATTATTATTTCATGATTAGGGAGGTTCGAGTCTTCCATAAATCACTATATGATTGGGGGCTTAAGTCACCTTGGTATATGTTAGAGGTTTCGAGTCCCCCATGTGCATATATATGAGATTATTCTCCGGTTTGCGCGGCTACACCCACTGAGGCTCGATCAGAGGGTGAGAGAATATGGGCATGTAGGTACTATTATATGATGGTTGATCTACACAATCCATGCTAAAGTTTTGAAAAGCATGTTAATCCTTGTTTTCTATCCCGATATGTGATATATATATATGTGTGTGTGTGCACGCGTGTAGTTGCATTTGATTATGTGCGTTGCCTTTTAATTGACTTTAAACTGTTGATCATATCATTATGTTATCCTTATCCCCGAGTTTCATTCTAGCATTCACCCCACTAACCATTTTCGAACACTGTATCCCCACGCGATACAGAAATTGGTCATACTTCCACTCTTCCTGCTCCGTGACTAGGTTATCCGGGGACAGCCTTTGAGTTAGACTGAAGTAGTGAGCTTCCATACTTCAGAGGACTCCATTTCATGCTATGGATGTCTTTATGACTTTACTATTCCTTTGGTGTTGGTTTTGGCTATGGTCGGGGACATGTCCCGACTGGACATTCTTTGGTTTTGATTAGAGGCTTTGTTGAACTACTATGGACATAGGTGGTGTCGGTATTGATACTGGTATTGGTTTTGTTATTTGTATTGATACTGGTATTGGTTGGTTGCTTGGTTGTGGATGGTTGGTTTTGGTTATAGATAATCTCTAAATTGATAATCTCTTATCTTGTTATATGTTCGGAATTCAATCGACCTTGGGATATGGTGTGTTTGGTTTGGTTAGGTGAAGGGGGTGATATCTGGTCCACGCGGGACTTGAGATACCCGTCACGGTCAGGCCCTGGTTCGGATCGTGACAAATATGTATGTTTCTTCTAATATTTTTGTATTTACTTTTTTATTTCCTTTTCCCGTCCATGCTAGTATAGTTCTCTTCGTTTCATTAATTTATCAAAAATATTTTAAAATGTCTATCTTTTTTTCACTTATACTCTTTTTTGCCTTTTTGTTGCATTTCATTCATACTTTTACTATGAAATATTTTAGTTTCACCTTCAAAATAATTGATTTTAAATATTGCAAGTTGTAAAAAAAAAAAAATCTTTGAATTTTTCTCCAATCATTTCAGAACCTGCAATCAACTTTGCTATGAACGCAATAAATGCTCATAACATAGATTTTTAAAGTTATTGATGATAATTATTCATTATATTCCTCAATCACCACTAGGACTTGAATCCTAATCAAAGTTTTCTTAAAATAACAATTACATAGTCTAACATTATGCACTAAAATTTTTAAAGATGTATTTTACTTTTACAAAATTATAAAGAAAAATATCACTTACTTGGATTCAGACCCAAATATAAATAAAATAGTTGTTAAACATTATCATCTGCATATAAAAATAAAAATGTTAAATAAAATGAAGTGTTTTTAAAAAATGAAGAGTGTAATAAGTAAATTCATAAATAAAGCTAATAATGTGAATATATAAGAGAGAATAAGAAGGTAGCCAATTTTTATTTAAATTCAAGTTCAATCATAATTCATTTGTAAGTTTGTTGTTCTTACTTATCCTTATTTCTTTTCCAAATTTGACATGCTTATCTTAAATATATAATTGAATTAAGAGAACTATTTGAAATCAATGAGATTAATTCACATTTTTTAGTAATAAATACTAACAACATAAAAGAAGAGTAAATTTATTTCTCTTCCTTTCCTTTTAAATATAATATCATTATTTCTTATTATCACTACGACTTCTACGTACTACAATTCTTAATGAGTAGTAATTTTTAATTATTTTTATTTTTTATCTTTCATTTAATTACTATTTCTACCACCACTATTACTATGTACTACTATTTTTTTTATTTATTTTAATTATTCTTATTCTTCTTCTTATTATTATTATTATTGGCATTTTTGAATCTCTTGTTTAATATTTTACCAAAATGTATTCAAATATATTTTATAACAGCTTACAAAAATTAGTTAATGAAATCGAAAGAGTTCATTTATGACGTTTCAATCATATGTTGCCATTTTAAGCTAATGATTGATATTTAAATAAATTATATTTAAAGATATTTTGTAAGATTTGAATTTTATGAAAATGGCTAAAAAATGGAATCCTTATGGGGTCTGAAATATGAAGTCTCACCATCAAGTTGGCTAAGGACTGAATGTTTTATGCCAACGGCCTTTGAGAAACCAAGATAGAAGCCAAGCTACCCATACTCATCGCCTTCCGGCTTAAGGTGTCCGCTAGCACGTTCACCTTGCCTGGATGGTATAGAATAGAGATTCATAATCTTTAAACAACTCCAACAATCTCCACTGCCTAGAATTAAGATCACGTTGGGTCATAAGATCTTGAAGACTATAATAATCGGTGTAGATCTCACAATTCACGCCATGCAAGTAATGCCTCCAAATATAATCGTGAAAACTACTGCCGCCAACTCTAAATCATGAGTGGGGTAGCTGCGCTCGTGTATCTTTAGCTGCCTTGACGCATAAGCAATAATTCAACCCTGATACATTAACACACAACCCAGACCAACACCAGAAGCATCAAAATACACGGTGAATCCTTCACCGACAATAGGATGAGCCAATATAGAAGTTGAGGTAAGAAATCTCTTGAGTTTCCAAAAGCTTAACTCATACTCCTTAGAACATTGGAAAGGAACCTTCTTCCGAGTCAATTCGATCATCGACGCTACAATAATACCAAACCTCTCAATGAACCGCCTTTAATAATCGGCCAAACTAATGAAGGTGCAAAACTCAGACGGAGATGTAGGCCTTGCCGAATCACTAATAGCCTCAATCTTTGTTGGGTCCACCATAATACCATTCTTAGACAACACGTGTCCTAGGAATATCCCCTACTCGATCCATAACTCATACATGAGAATTTCACAAAGAACCTATGATCTCTCAAAGTCTGGAGCACAATCTTTAAATACTGTATATACTCTTCTCTACTCCTCGAATACACAAAAATATCATCGTTGAACACAATCACGGAGGAATCCAAATAAGGCCTAAACACATGGATTTTAAATCCATGAATACAGCTGGGGCATTGGTCAACCCAAATGACCTCACTAAGAATTCATAATGACTCTATTGAGTCTTGAAGGTTGTCTTTGGGATCTCCTCAGCCTGAATCCTTAACTGATGGTAACCAGACCTCAAGTCAATCTTAGAGAACATTGCTTCTTCCTGAAGTTGGTCAAATGAATCATTAATGTTAGGCATAGGATAAATATTCTTCACCATCACTGTATTAAATTACCTATAATTAATACACATACACAAGGAACTATCCTTCTTCTTCACGAACAAGATAGGGTCATCCCAAGGCGACATATTTGGTAAAATAAAATCCTTACCCAGAAAATCCTAAAGCTGAGAATTCAAATTTTTAAGCTTGGTAGGATCCATACGATAAGGTGCCATAGAAATAGGTTGGGTTCTCTACTCAAGATTAATAACAAATTTAATATTGCACTAAGGAGGAATACTAGGTAGATTGGTAGGAAAAATATCCAAATACTTATGGACCATAGGAACAGTGTCAAGCGAGGGACTCTCCACACTAAGATAACGAATATAAGTGAAATTTGACTTACAGCCCCTCGATATAGGTCTCCTATCTGGAATATAAGAAATAATCTCCGTCGACTAGTAGCTAATAGATCCCTACCACACAACTAGGAGTATGTCGGGCATGGTTAAGTAAATAGTCTTAGCAAAACAATCCTGGACTGCATGATAGAGGTATAACTAGTCCATGCCTAGAATTATATTAAAATGCACCATATCTAATACAATAAGATCAACTTCAGTATCAAGATCTCGAACAATCACCACATATGATCTATAAACCCAGTCACTATTAGAGAATCATACACGAGAGTAGATACAAACAACAACACTAACAAAGAATTCCAAGATAACTCTAACCATGGTGCATAATAAGCAGACACATAAGAATTAGTTGATTCTAGATCAAATAAAGCAAAAGTTGGTTGATGACACACTTAGATCATACCTGTAATAATAGCATCCGAAGACTCTGCCTCAGGTCTACCAGGCATAACATATATATAACCTCACCCTCTACCTGACTGGGCTCCTAACCGATCACCTATCTTACCTGCCTGAGGACCTCTATGAGTACCTTGGAGACCACTCTAACGACTATGCATATTACCTCTAGTTGGGGGTGGCACTGCTCTAATAGGCCAAACACTTTGAGCTGCAGGAATAACTGGCCTACGATGGGGACACTATCTAGAGAAATAGCCAATGACCCCACAATCATAACATGCCCCAATCATTGTACTAAACCCAAAAGATTTAGTTGACCCCAAATAACCACCTCATCTAGAATATCCCAAAGGTGAACCTGTCAAAACCTGACTACCACTCTGGCTAGGATAATCACTATAGATAGAATAAACTCCATCGATAATCTAAAGTGAGACATAAATAGGCCTACTAGGCTAAGCTTGATGTTGATAAGGCTGATGCAGAGGGTACGTACGATGAGAACAGCTGCCTATGAACCATGAGTCACTCCGGCTTTCATTGAAACTACTGTTATAATGTGGCCTCTTATCGCTGACCCTTTGAGCCTCGTGATGCATCTCTACCATAACCTGCACATGATTAAAAACCTTAGTAAAAGACCTACCATCAGCAACCAAACTCTACATGGTCATGCAAAGGGGAATTCTTAATTCTCGGATAAAGCATCAAACTCGCCCTACTCGATCGATAAGATAGACGTAGCATGTCTAGACAACTTATGAAATCAAGCCTCATACTCTATATTAGTTATGAAACCCTGATCTAATATCAAGAAATGGTCTCTGAAATGATCTTTAAGGTTGCGAGACATATATTTCTCCAAGAAGACTCCAAGGAATTAAGTCTATGTCAAATAAGGAGATCTAGTTGGTCAAGAATCGAGATAACCTCTCCACCAATATTGAGATACCAAATCCAACTGGAAAGTGGTGTAGTCTACACCACGAGTCTCAACTAGGCCTAAATTACAGAGCCTATCCTCACAGGAACAAAGAACAGAAGCATCCTCGCCCGATGCCCCAGAAATCCTAGGTGAATCAATCTCAAAAACCTACCAAACATATTTTCCTCCTTAATAGACATAGAGGGTTGGACGACTACCAGCTGAGCAACTACCAATGCTGGAAAAATCTCAAATCTAGGAGCTACAACTACAGGTTGCGTTTCTACCTCAGTACCACTCTAGTTTGCTATTTGAGCACTATCATACGATGCACCATCAACAAAAACCAAGAGCTGAACCAATGCATATCTAAGCAGTGATAAAGAAATAAATGCCGATGGAGCCTGGGATGGCCTTGGCCTACCACTAGCTGCAATGAAGGAATCTCTAGTGTAGGAGAAAGAATAAGGTCTAGTGTATGCTCCCTATTCTGATCTATGGTCGAGGCTTCATCCTTAGTCTGTATCTGACCTCGGGGTCATCTTCATACTCGGGTAGAATCCCTAGTCACAGACTCGGGGTTCTTATTTCATTCAGTAGTAGCACTTGTCCGAGCCATCTGTGAAAGAGTGAAACTAAAGGAATCATAGAAAACAACTCAAACTCTTAGCATGAAATGAATGAATGAAGTGAAGATCTATTAAGAATATCCTATAGCCCTCTGAATATAAGAAATAAACATCATCATTCTGATTTGCGGGACTCTACTCAACACATGCTCTTGTACCAATAATACTGGTAAACCTAGAGATTCTCTCTGATATCAATTTGTTATAATCCAATTTTTGAGTCATGATGGAACCAACTTTACCCCACTAATAGGAAAGCCAAATCGTGGCCTGGAGCTATTAGAAATGGGCTAATTTGGTACAAAAAGGCACAAATGCTAGAAATATACAAGTAAAAAATTACAAACAATAAATCATGCAATAATAATAACATAGAAAAGAAATCATAACATTCCACGACCTAGTAAAGTCGGTATAAGAGCCTCTAATCAAAACGAATATAAGTACTATCAAAATCAATACAGAACAAATACAAGTACTATCAAAATCAATACAAAGCAATCTCAAAATTAGAAAGACTATCATAATACAAAAGATGGAGAAAAGGTCAACTCCGACTTCGATAGCTCACCCTGTCTCTGAACTCTAACCAACACAACCTCACATCAACGACGATAACTAGTACTCGAATCTTCACAAAAAAGGTACAAAAGTATAGTATGAGTACCAAAGCCACGGGTACTTGGTAGAAATCATTGGCTGCCTGAGCTAAATCATAATATAAATATAATAACATGTGAGACAAATAAGCTAAGGCAAGGTAGACGGCAAACATGGAATAGTGCTCCAAATACTGAAAGTAAAAAACCAAAATGATAATAATAAAGAAATGCATGACTACCTATATGTAACTGGACCTCATATTCCAGAGGGTTTAATAAATTAAATAACCCAACATGGGCCCCCATAAGCCTAAAGGGTGCAATCAAGGAGAATTAATGACATAAATTATACAAATAAACCATATCTCAAAATCATAATCGTGGAACCTTCCATACCATAAAGCACTGGACTCGAACTGCTTCCATAACTATCATAGATGACCTCTCAATACCATACTTGAACCAAAACTCATATCATGAATAATTCCAATACTAAACGATCTTAAGATCATAATTCGCCAGACTTGAACCAAACCTAGAATCATCTCCTAAGTTACAATATAGAATTAAACATTAGGTATCAAAACCTTTCAAAATAAAGAAAGTAATCAAAGTAATGTGTAAGGCCTATTGAATCTATAAGGAATAAATAGTCATCTTTGTTGGAGGGCCCACTTCTAACCAAAAAATCAGCTCTAAGTTAAATTTTACTCCAAACTAGGCTAATTAAATCAGCTCTAAGTCAAATTTTAATCCAAACTAGGATAAGGTATATAATTTCACTACTAGATATTAACTTAGGCCACTAGAGTCCTAAGATAGCAACTTTACCCAACAAACGAGTGATTAAGTCAGTTATGCATAATTATGGCTTCTTGATCGGCTAAATAATTCAAATCATACTAAATATATCTCCAAGACATAATTCCCATCCTAATTCTAGCATAATATCACATTCATAGTATAATTAATCTCAATCTATGAGAAAAGGTAAACCTAGCTTACTAGATGCCAAAGAAAGTTCGGTGAAGTTCACTAAATCAATAATTTCCTCTTCTGAGAAGCTTCTGCATGATGCCTTTCTATCAAAATATTATTCTACTCATCAATATGAGAACAATTATATCAATATTTCTTTTTAATAATTTGGGTCCAAAATCACGTCAAAATCCCATATGGGGCCCACTTGCAGAATCACACTTTCAAAACCGTCGACACTTCCCTCTACGCTCAAGGAACATTTACCCTCAAGAATGGGTAAATTTTGAGCTCAAACAATGGTAAAATCAACCCATCATAGTCTAGGGATTTTTGAACTAATTTGAGGAATTAACCAAGAATTTAATGGAAACTTATCAAGATTTCGATAAGAAAACGATAAATCCAAGCTCATAATTATGCCACAATGTCCCAACAATTATTCTCCCAATTACCATACTCTCTAGGGTTCTAACTCTTGAGATTTGTGACAAATAGGAGAAAATTGGGTAGGAGGAGCATTTAATGGCCTTCTAGGTGCCGCTTAAGCAGCTACTTGACTACTTAAGAGATCATCACTAAAGTGGTACCCACTAGGCCTGGCGTAGTGCTAAAGCGGTCATGCTGTCACTAAAATGGTATCCACTTTAGCGGGCATTCCAATTCTAAAGAGGACCGTCTAGGAAAGCCATGGTTGTTAAAGCATCCGAATGTCCTCTTTAGCGGATGCACCAATTGAGTGCACTAGCTGAAATTTGGAAAATTTCCAAACTTTCACCTAACCCCTCAGGAATCATTAAAAATCTCGAGAATGCAAACGAGCTAAGATACCCTATAAAATTTAATATTTCAGACTCACTGGTGCAGTCGAAATTTCCATCTGAGGTCGTTTTGATGAAAAAAGGCCCCACACGTAAGGGCTATTTTACTCAAATTTTGACCAATCACCCGAAATGAGTTCGAAAATATTGGGACAAATAAAAAGGTCCTCCTAGCCTAAAATGAATATTTTAGTGTTAATGTAACTATCCAAATTTGAATACAAGGTCATTAAACCAAGGTTTTCACTCAATAGCTAATTCTTATCGGTGAAGACTTTAAAATAAGGAATTGGATCTATGAACCAAACGAACTGCACAATAACTAAAATGTCAGTTCCAGCAAGTCATAAATGACTTATGGAAGCTATAGGAAATATTTAAATGGTAAAAAAGTGTGATAATATAGAAAATGACCTGGAGGGTCATTACACAAAATGCAAGCAAGTAATCACAAAAGAGGGCTCCAATTTCTTAAATATGAGTCAACAAGAACAAAAGAAAGCATGCTTACCAACTTATCATTATAGCCTCGAGGCTCATGAAAACTATAGTGTTGATATCAATGTTGTTTGGTAAATTACTATTTTGGTTCCCCATAGATACACTACTTTATTTGTTATTTTGATAAGAAGCTACTAGTCACAAGCACCATTATTTTTGGTTGCCTTTTAAACTGATGATTTTTTTATATAAATGGTACTGAATTTATGATAATTGAATGCAATGATCAATCTTTGTTTTGTTTCTTAAGTTCTTTTTTTGAATTTGTTTTTAATCCAATTGTGTTGTGATGCAGTTGTGTAGTGATGTTCTTTGGATTGAAATTAAGTCTGTGTTGCTTCTTTAGCTAGAAAAGAAAAATGTGACAATAGCAAATTGAAGTCACATCACCACAAAATATGACAATATGAAAGAGAAATGTGAAAACACCAAAACCATAAAAAATTAAAGTTACATTACCACAAAATGTGACAATAAGAAAATAGAAATGTTACAATATAAAAATCAGACCAAATTAGAGTCACATTACACGATATCATGGTTTATCACCTAATATGGAAGCTTAGCCATACAAATTAAAGTTCCAAAGGTCACACAAAATCACTCTACTATATACTATGGCAACGTAATTACATTTTTCTTCATGCTCACAACTTGGATTAGGAAACTAACATATTCAAGAACTACATATATCACTATACAACAAAGGAATTTCCTAGTAAACTGACATAAGCTTCTTTTCTTATTTTGCATCTTCATTCTCTTCTCTTTCAAATCAATATTGTATTTCTCTTTCAAATCACCCTTACTATTCTATTTCAAATCACTCATCCCATTTTTATCATCCTTTATATTTGAGTTTGTTGATTGATGTTGAGACTTTGAAATTGATTCTACAGATTTTTAGTCACATCATCTTATTTTTCCTCCTCAATGTCTATTAAATTCATGTTGTTGGGATTATCACATTGCATCTTCAAGATTTCAAGCAGATCCAACTACATCTTAACAAGCTAGTAATTTTCTTCTAGCTCCTTAGTCTTGTTCACCAATCTTGGAAAAATAAATTTGGATCTTTCATCTACTCGGTCCTTGTCTCTCCATCTATAAAACATGCAATTTATATCCTACAAAATAAGGACATTGATCTTAGGCATATTTATACAACTAAGTGTCATTATCTATGAATTAATTAACTTAGTTTTTAGGACTTATTGATGTGCTTAATGAGGTGTTAAGGATGTTATTGTGTATTTATGTTTTAAGTTAAATGTTTAGAGTGTTTAAGGTGCATTTGAAACAATTTAGGAACCAAAATGATCAAATTGAGATTTGATGAGAAAACTAGTGGAGCTAGCTTGAGCTATAGTTGTTCTAGTGTACTTTGATGAGCTCTATTGTGTTCTATGGACTAATGCTTGTTATATGATACTGTAGGATACCACTGTAGGTATTTTGTAATCTAATTAAATCCTACCAAAAAGTCATAAGAATTGGGAAAATAAGGATCAAAAGTATGAGAAGATAGGAGCGAATACGGAGCTAAATCTCACCTTTGAAGAGATGCCTTGCACTGCATCACCCAAATCATGCGATGGGTTGTATGTCTTACCCACTAGGATGTGGAAACACTACCTCAACCTTTATTTAAGTGGGTTCTTCATGTCACAACCTAATTTACAAGTCATGATGGCACCCACTTTATCCCACTAGTAGGTAAGCCAAATTGTAGCCCGAAGCTATAAGAAATGGGCTAGCTTGGTGGAAAGTGGCCTAAAAGTCGAAAATCAACACTTATAAAGTTAAATCAACAATAAAGCAGTCATAACACTCTAATAGATAGATAGATAAAAGAGCAACAATCATCCCAAGACTCACTAATGCTGGTATAAGAGCTGCTACTACTAAACTACAATTACTGAATAGTCAAATACAATTTGTCTCAAAAATGAAAGACTAGCCATAGATATATAGAAGGAAAAAAGGTAACTCCGACTCTAAGAGTTCACCCAATCTCTAAAATCACTCAGTCTGATCATCGAATTAGTGGCGGAAACTAATACTCAGATCTACACCAAAAAGGTACAAAAGTGCAGCATGAGTACCAAAACACATGTACTCAGTAGGCATCATCGGCCGACTAAACTAAATCATGGTATAAATATGATAAGATACAAGATAAAGTAAACTAAGTTTAGGAAAATATTACAAACCTTAAAACAAGATCCAACACTACATTGCATAGATAAATAATAAATAGGGAAGAGTAATATACAAATCACAACATTATAACTAGTAAATTGGCCCCCATAAGCAAATAAGTGCAGAAAAGTAAATAACCCAGCGCAGACCCCCATAAGCCTGGATGGTACAATCAAGGAAAGTAAATAACCTAAAAACTATGAATTACTAGTTACCATGCCGTAACAAAGAATCCATCCAAACCATATCATACTATGAAAAGCTCCCAAAATGTCGGACTTGAACTGGAACTCATATTATCAATATCATCATCAAATGTCGGACTTAAATTGAAACTCATATATCATTATCATCATAAATAATCAAACTTGAACCAGAAATCATATGTCATTAGACCATATCTTTACCAATGTAAATAACCTAATCATAAGACATAGTACTAAATAACCATAATTGTTTACCGAAACTAACCCAAAATTAGCCCTAACTCTCAATTACCAAACTAGCATAATCAATAAGCATATAATCTCTTCAAAGTCCCAAAATAGCACTTGTAAGGATAAATAATGCGTAATTAAGTCTACAAAGACTAACATAAGTCTTGGCCTAAGATGGACCAAAAGGCCCCACTTTTAATCTCCAAAATCCATTTTAGGAAAATTCTACCCTTGGATAGGCTAAGGTATCTAAATTCATTTCTAGATGTTAAATAATCCCTAAGATAACAATTTATCCTAAAAACATGAGCACTAAATCAATTACGCCTAAATTACAATTTCAAGATAGCCTAAATAGTCCAACTAACCCAATTATCTTAATTATACCTCCAATGCCTAAATCCCACCTATATCTAGCATAATATTATAAACATACTACGAAATAGCTAAATTTATGGAGAGAGTAAACCTAGCCTACTTGGAAATCAAAGAATCCGCTAAATCACCAGTTTTCCTTTCTAAGAAGCTTCATAAGATGCCACACTATCAAAATCACAATCTACTCATGAGAACAATGATACCCATATTACACTATTGTGCTTCGGGTCCAAAATTATGTAAAATCTCATGCATGACGTATTTATGGAATTACACATTCAAAATCAACACAATGTCCCTCTATGCTCAAGGAACATTTACCCTAAAATGGGTAAATTTTGAGTTGTAATACTGCTAAAATCAAACCACAAAGATTCTAGGTTTTTTTTCAAAAGATGGAGAATTTAAGTATGAAATTAATGAAAGCTTACCACAAATTTGGTGAAGAGTACCAAAGCACCACAATCACCCACAAATGATTCTCCCAAGTTTCCACGCTATTTACGGTTTGATATTATATAGAATAGAAGAATAATAATGAAAATTAGGCTAAGTGGGGCATTTATACCCTTCTCAAGTATGTGGATGCTGCTAAAATAGCTACTAGGACACTTTAGCGGTCTATGCTAAATCTCCTAGCTGACCACTAAAGCGTCTAGCTTACCACTAAAGCAGTCTCTTGCTGGCATAGCAGGCTGCTAAAGCAATTGCTTGGCGCTAAAACGACTAGTTCTTTAGCATCCAATTGGCCACTAAAGCGGCATTTGTCGAGTTGGTCAAGTACGCTAAAGCACCCAAAGGGCCACTAAAGCACCCTTTGCTAAAGATCCCAAAAGATCTTTTCAGCGGTTGCACCAGATTTTTTTACATTAGCTGGAGACTTGGAATATTTGAGTTTTCTCCAAGCCCTTGAAATTCATCCAGAATCTCGTATACCCAAATAAACTATGCTACCCTTTCAAATTAGAAGTTCCAGACTCAATGGTGTAATCAAAATTTCCACCCGAGGTTGATTCGATGAAAAGTGGGTCCCTCGCCCACTTGCCAATTTCTTAACTTATGGCCAATAGCCCAAAATGAGTCTGGGAGCCTTGGGACCCTAACCAAGGGTCCACCTAACCTAAAATTGATATTCTAGAGTTGTTGGAACAGTCATATTGGCATACGAGGTTGTTTAACTAAAGTTTTTTCCAATTGGCCAATTTGAACCAGTGAAGACTTGAAAACAGGGACTTGGCTCTAAAAAATAAACGAACTGCCCGATAACCAAACTGTCAGTTCTAGAAATTCATAAATGAGTTAGGGCAGCTATTAGAAAGCTATATATAATAAAAATGAGCAAAAATATAGAAAATGACCAAGAGGATCATTATAATATCCACTACTAAAAGAAATTTTTCTGCAAAAGTATAGTACAGGTAAGGATACTGGGTTCGCATCGCACTCTCGATCTCCTAAGTAGCCTCCTCTACTCGGTGGTGCCTCCACTAAACCTTAACCAGTGGAATCTCTCTAGGGCACAACTGTCTAACATCACTAGCCAGCAGGGGCATAGGCTCATCCACAAAGGTTAACCGCTCATCCAACTGAACTTAGTCCCATCTAAGAACATGACACAGGTCAGGAATATATTTCCGCAAAATAAAAACATGGAAAATTAGATGGACAACAGCAAAATCTGGGGGTAAGTCTAATCATAAGCGAACTCTCCAACTGTGCAAAGAATCTCAAAGGGTCTAATATATCTAGGGATGAGCTTGCCTTTCCTCCCGAACCTCATCACAATATTTATAGGAAATACATGGATGAATATTCGATTACCAACTTTAAATATCAGGGAACAAAGTATATGATCTATATAAGCCTTCTGCCTACTCTGATTTTCCCTCAACCTATCTTGGATCACCCTGACTCTATCCAACAACTCCTGAAGTAAGTTAGTACCATGGGGTATAATCTTGAAAGCCTCAAACTATCCAATCAGAGAACGATATCGCCTATCATACTAAGTCTCAAAAGATTCCATCTTAATACTTGAATGATAACTATTATTATACGCAAACTCTACCAATGTTAAGCGCTGATCTCACTGACATCTAAAATCCATAACATAGGCTCGGAGCATATTCTCGAGAACCTGAATAGTCTACTCTGACTTTTCATTGCTCTGGGGATGGAAAGTTGTACTTAAACCCATATGAGTACCCAACTCTTCATAAAAATCTCTCTAAAATCTAGAAGTGAACACTGAACCATAGTCTAAAATGATAGATATAAGCACACCATGCAAACAAAATATCTCACCAACATAGATACGAGACAACCTCTCGGTGCTAAAAGGCATATGAATAGGAATGAAGTATGATGACTTGGTCAATCTATCCATAATAACCCAAATATCATTAGAACTATGTGAAGTACGAGGTGACCTACTATTAAGGTCCATGGTAATCCTCTCCCATTTCCATTTGAGAATGGGCAACCTCTGAATCAAGCCACTAAGTCTCTGATGCTCGGCCTTCACCTGCTGGCAATTTAGGCAACAAGCTACGAAGTCAACCATGTATCTCTATATACCACCCCATCGATAGAGCTGCCTCAAATATTTATATATCTTTGTTATCCCTGGGTGAATAGATTATTTAGAGTTGTGAGCCTCACACAAGATCAATAGAATCTAGTCATCAACCCTCGAAATAGAAATATGACTATAAAATTTCAATACATCCTCAGAATATATAGTAGCCCTCTTGCACTCACCACTCAAACCTGATCACCGATGATGTAAAGCCTCTTATCCTCAAATTGACGACCCCGAATCTGCTCATATAGCGAAGACCTCAAATTGACCCTACCTGAGGGTACCAATAGATTTATTATTTATTGTGATGTGTCTCAGGATAGACTGGGTTGTGTGTTGATGTAGCATGGAAAGGTGGTTGCATATGCTTCTAGGCATTTGAAGGTGTATATGAAGAACTATATGACACATAATTTGGAATTATTAGTTATGGTCTTTTCTTTGAAAATTTGGCATCATTATTTATATGGGGTTCATGTTGATATCTTCTTAAATAATAAGAGTTTGCAGTATGTATTCACCTAGAAGAAGTTGAATTTTAGGCAAAGAAAATGGCTTGAGTTGCTCAATGACTATGACATTATTCCTTATTATCACCCAAGTAAAGCTAACATAGTTATTGATGCTCTTACCAGGTTGTCGATGGGGATCTTATCTCTTGTGGATGAGGAGAAGAGGGATTTGGTGAAGGATATTCACCATTTTGCTAATCTTAGAGTTCATCTCTTAGATTCTGAGGATGGTAGTATGTTGGTGCAAGAGGTGACAAAATTATCTCTTGGTGCTGAGGTAAAGGAGAAACAAGTGTTGGACCATATCTTGATGCAAATCAAGGGGGATGTGGGCAGGTAGAAAGTGATGGCTTTCGAGATTGTTGATGATAGTATCTTGAGGTACCAAGAGAGGATGTGAGTTCCCGATATTGATGGGTTGTGAGAAAGAATTTTGTCCAAAGCTCATGAGTAGAATTTTACGGTTCATCCAGGTTCAACAAAGATGTATTATGATCTTAAGGAGATAAATTAGTGGAATAATATGAGGAGAGATGTGGCCAGTTTTATAGCTAGGTGCATAGTGTGTCAACAAGTGAAGGTGGAGCACTTGAGGCCCGATGGATTTTGATGTCGGTCGTTCGTGGTCTCGAAATTAATTTGATTTTATTTGGGTCATTATGGATAGGATGATTAAGTCTGTTCACTTTTTGTCAATGAGAACTATTTACTCTACTGAGGACTATGCAAAGGTTTTTATTCAAGACATCGTGAAGTTGCATGGTGCTCCTGTGTCTATTATCTCTGATTGAGGTACTCGTTCTCATCATATTTTTTATGCTTATTTCAAAGAGGTTTGGGGACTATGGTGAGTCTTAATACCACTCCACCTTCAGGAGAATGAGCAAGTGGAGAGAACCATTCAGACACTGGAAGATATGCTTAGATCCTGTGTGATGGACTTTGGTGGTAATTGGGTCGACCATTTGCCCCTCATTAAGTTTGCATAAAATAATAGTTATCACTCAAGTATTGGGATAACTTCTTTTGATGCTTTGTATGGTAGGAGATATAGGTATCCTATTAGGTGGTCTGAGGCTGGTGAGAATAGGTTTTATGGTCCCTACTTTGTTCACCAAGCTATGGAGAAGGTGAAGGTAATTCGGGGTACGCTTAATACCGCCCAAAGTCGCCAAAAGTCCTATGCGGATGAGAGGAAAAGAGAGTTGGAATTTGAAGTTGGTAATTTGGTGATCTTGAAGGTGTCTCCCAGGAAGGGTGTGATGTGGTTTGGAAAGAAGAGGAAACTCAGCCCCCATTATTTTGCCCATATCTTATTTTGAGGTGAGTGGGCAATGTGTCTTATGAATTGGAATTTCCTTTGAGTTTGGGTTCTATTCACCTGGTCTTTCATGTCTCAATGTTGATGAAGTGCATGGGTTTTCCTTCCTTGGTGGTTCTATTGGAAGTCTCGATGAAGATGCTGGATAGACAAGTCCATTGACTACGTACTAAGAATGTGGCTTCGGTAAATGTTCAATGGAGGAACCATAAGGTTTAAGAGGCCACTTGGGAAGATGAAGAGGACATGAAGTCCGAGTATCCGTTCTTGTTCCCCCTTTTGGATAATTGTGCTTAAGGTATGTGTTATTCTTAACAACTTTGTTTTCTGACTTTGTTAAAGGGAATTGTGATTTCCTTGATATCTTTGTTCACAATAGGTGTGTTTCTGTGTTAAATCATGCTAAGGGATACCTTGTCTCATCATTCAGGGACGAATAATCCTTAGGGGGGGAGAATGAAATACCCTAGGTGTTGGTCCCTTGAAAGATTCTGAGTTCTGAGTTTACAGCCCTGACTACGACTCTCTTTGCAAGTCGTAGGGAATCATTAAGGGTCGTAGGACCCAATCGTAACATGCCCGGTGAGATTTTTTTGAGTCACTATTTTGAATATCACTACCATGTTATGATTTGTAAGGACTATAAATAACTTATATAGTCCTTTCCATAAGGAAACTGGTGTGATGCCCAAAGTATTCTTTTCTGAGTACGACTAGGATGTAACGAGTCGTATGGACTCGTTATGAGTCATAAGGTCCTTTCCATAACCAAACCATTATTGGTGGTCTGAGACACTGTCCAAACTACGACTGTGGGGAAACGAGTTATAGGGTAACCCTACGAGTAGTAAGGCCACCCATAACGATTGGTAGATTATTATCCAACTTTTTAATGAGGGTATTTTTGACATTTCCCTCTTATTCCAAAAATAATCCATGACGTATGAACATACTTAGGACCCTATTTTCATCCATAATATTTATCAGTTACACCCCCTTCTCTCTCAAATACTCTCAAGCATCAATACTTAGGGTTTCTAAGAAGTGGGTCAAGTAGAGCTTCAAGGGTTGAATTCTCTCCATAATCTTGGGTATTTCAGGCACTTAACTCTACAATTAAACTCATTTTATCTAATGCATGAATTTACATGGTTAATTATGTGGATTTGAAATAAGAGTTTTGATATGGTTGAGGGTTTTGACATGAGTGGTTCTTAAATTGATTTCCATTGGTTTATTATGATTTATTCATGCTTTGTTAATGATTTTGAACTTGTTGGGTGCATGGGATAGGTGAATAAGCAAATGGGTTATGTTTTCCCCAATTGTGATGAAGTTTTCTTTGACATATGTTTTGGAAATTGAGTTCCCTAAACTCAAATGTGAAATTGATTATGATACATGGTTTTGTCAAATGTTTTTATTTGCTTACTTGAACTAATGCATTGCCATAAAAGGTTAATGAACTATGGCATGATTTTATTGAACTTTGGGGTATGTGAATTCCCCATGTGAATGTTAATTGAACCTACGGGGTCATGAATTTCCCCCGTGTGATGGTTAATGGATTGTGGCATGATATTGAACTTGAAAATGGTGTTGGTATGATGACACCAATGAGATGCCTAAATGCATAATTGGTTCAATAAATTTGGAATATGTGTTAAATATTTTAATTGGGCTTCAAAGTGGGTTGTGTAGCTGGGCCCTAAAAGTGGAGGTCCTAAGGGACCAATACCGGAAACTAGGCTAGCACAGGGGTTTAAATGATCGGGAGGTTCAAGTCCCCCTTATTATTGTTATATGATTGGGAGGTTCGAGTCCCCTATGTTATATAAATTTGTTCTTAAGTCACCTTTGATTTATGTCGGGAGGTTTGAGTCCCCTAGTTAGGCATATGACATATGATTATCCTCTAATTTGTGCGGATACATGAACTGGGGCCCTTCCAGCTTAGGGAGAGTTGGGCCAATATAGCTCGTGGGTGCCTTGATTATGATGGTTATGATGCACAATCCAGGTTAAGATTTTAAAATTTCATGCTAAGCCTTGTTCTCTACCCCGACATGTGATATATATATATATGTATTTGCATTTGCATTTGATGATGTGCATTGGATTTGACTGGTTTTGGATTATTACTCATGGAATTATTTTATCTCTTATCCTTTAATTACATTCTAGAGTTCTAACCACTAACTTGAAGTGGTGAGCTTCCATCTTCTGGAAGACTTTATTTCATGTTTTGTTTTCCTATGTCTTAGACTTTGTTTCGGACTTGTTTTTGGCTATGGTCGAGGGCATGTCCCGACACTTTATTGGTATTCAGTTGTGATAGAGGATTTATGGGTACTGTAGACTTAGGTGTTATGTTGGTAGTTAGTATTGGTTATCGGTGTCGGTTGGTGGTTATTGATATAACTTAGAATCTTTAAATTTATGTTACTCTATCTTATTATATGTTTGGACTTTAGTCCATGTTAGTGTGTGTTGTGTTCTATTGACTAGGAAATCAGGGTGGTCTCCGGTCCTCGACGTACTTGAGATTTCTTTCATGGCCAGGCCTTGGTTCGGGTCATGAAAGCTTTGTATGTCAAAAATAAGCAGGAATACGTAAAATGACCTAGAGGTTCATTACGCTGCACCCCCTAATGCTTGTTTTGGCCTTACAATGCAATCCCTCTCTCGGGACATCCAAAAGATGATTTTTGATGTCTTTATGTGAGGGGCAATGTTGTAAATGCATAGGTTTTGGATGGGGTAGCCAATGGACGACCTAAAACACTATAAAAGGAATACTTAGAATTACACCACACATTTTGAAGAACACAAGATTGGAGAGAAGAGAAAGCACTAAAGGGATCTACACTAGGGTTTTTTTTCTTTAACTTAGTTTCTTGTAGTTTTATCTATGAGTTTCTTTATTATGACTCTTTATAAGATTATGAGTGGCTAAACACCCTTATTACATGGTTGAGGACACAACATGATTGTGTAATTATGGTTTTATAATTGGTTTATATGTTTATCAAGTATGTGATTGTTCTTGCATTCTTGGTTTACTATTCTAGAGCGTCAGGAATTTTAAGATGAATATAAGTCTCAAAACAAATTTACCATAGAAGTGGAGGGATGGAATAAAGAGTGTAAGGAGTGTGGATCAAGTCTTTAGTTATTAGATACTAATATTCAAAGGATGATTTATTTTTAGATAGAGATATACCTAAACACTCCCATTTGGTTAATGAAATGGGAAGATAGCTTAATGCATCCAAATTAAAGACTCACATCCCTGCTAAATGATGTTGTTGTGAGATTAATTTGGGTAGATGAATTATAGTATGACCATTCACAAGTTCTAATATCAACCCCATAAATAAGTTATCATGATAAACACCAGCACCGGCTAGAGACCATAGTTATGCATGAATATGAAGTGTATGCCTCAACCCTTTAACTCTCCACATATTGTTTACAATCCGAACTTCATATCATTGTTAATTTTGAATTTTATTTATAAACAACAAAACTTAAACTCTTATTTGGTTACAAATAACAATTACTTAAACTTTCCTATTAATGCTTGAATTGGATAGTTTGCTAATCATGAAGTCCCTGTGGGATTGAATTTGGTTACAAATAACAATTACTTAAACTTTCGTATTAACGCTTGAATTGGATAGTTTTCTAATCACCAAGTCCCTGTGGGATTGATATTTGGATCATAAGAGTAACTTTCCTACTAGGGAAACCACGTACACTTGTGTGTGCACCTGGACTCAATAAGTTTTTGGCGCCGTTGCTGGGGATGTGAAAATTGGAAACCTTTTGATATTTAGTTTTTCTCTTGAGTTTGATAAGTGTTGATGACTAGGTTTTAGCTACTTAACTTGTAGGCATAGGTCTATATCTCTAGTCAGCTGGCAAGTGAAAGGGATTTGGTTGAACCATATACCAAACCTAAGCGATTATTGCATCAATTAACGAGAGAAGTAACACTTCTCTATTCTACCCGCAATTTCAATAGGGTGAAGCCATCTCTGTAGTCATGGATGAAGAACAACTATCCCACAGGATATTGCTTGATGTGGAAATCTCACTCGCACCTCTGCAATCTGCAAAATAGAACCTGGAGGAGATTTGAGATTAAACAGAACCTGATACAATTATTGCATAGTAGGGGGTAATTCTCAGGACTGTCATAAGAGGATCTATAGGTTCATCTACAGAACTTCTTAGAGATCAGTGACCCTTTTATTTTGTCAAGCATCTACAAAGATTATGTGAGGATTGCTCTTTTACCCTTCTTAATATTGAGTAAGCGAAGAAATAGTAAAAGGCAGAACCTTCAAGCTCAATCACAACTTGGAATGACTTGGTGAAGAAGTTTCTTATCCTGTTCTTTCCTTCTGGAAAAACTGCAAGGTTGAGGAGTTAAATCCTGTGTTTTAAATAAAATCCAAGTGAGAATCTCTATCATACATCGAAGAGATTTAAGTCTCTTCTCAGGGATTGACTGCATCACCAACAGACCAACGAGGTATGATCTCATACTTTTGTTGAAGGACTTGACCATAACACATAAATTTTGCTATATTTAGTTGCAGGTGGTCAAGCTTTGGAGAAAACCGATGATGAGCTATATATTCTTCTAAATTGAATTACACAAAGTAATCCTAAATGGAAAGGTCATATTTTTATAAATGCGGTGAAGAAGCTTGCATGTATGATTAGGTGGATAGTTTCACAACATTGGCATCCTTTCATAACCAAATGATGAGATAGATCAGTAAGTTAAGTGTGAATCAACCCCAGGCCCAAGTTAATGCAATTTAGTAGGCTTAAACTTGGTGTGAAATTTGTGGAGGTAGTGGTCACTCTGCAGACTTATGTAGAGCAAATCTAGAGTCAGTGAATTTTATAGGCAATGCACAAAAAAGGAATAAGAATTATGGGAATCCCTATAACTATAATTGGCAGAGTTAGCCTAATTACTCATGGGGCAATAATAAGGCTCAAACTCAGTAATTTCAGTAGTAACAAGGCATTCAGAATAACACTAAAGGCGGTAACACAGATCATACTTTGAGAAAATCCTAGCCAACCAAGAACAAATAGATGCGTATAACAAAAATCAACAACTAGATCAGAAGAATTTGGAGATATAGTTGGGGCGGTTAGCTCAGCCACAGAACATAAGACCACAAGAGGTATTATGACCTAAACCCAGGCTTGGCCGTGATGGGTATCTCAAGCCCACCAAGGGTCGAAGACTACCCCCTTAGCCTTACCTTAAGAGAATAATAAAAGTAAATAGAGAAAGTCAACCAAAATAATGATAAAGATAGATAAGTTAAATGATAATTCTAAGAATTCACATAAACAACCAACCCACACTTATCCACAAAAGCCTCTAAAACCAGAAATACCAACTAAGTTGGGACATGCCCCTGACTGTCGCCAAAAAGAATCCAAAAGTACTAAAACCACGAATAAGGAACAATGAAATGACCGGGCCTTCCAAAAGATGGAGGCCCACCACTTCAAAACAGATCCACAAGAGTACCAAATCACCTAATGATGCACAAGAGCAACAGAAAAGCCCTCAAATCCTACATCATTAAATAATTCAGCATCCAGGGATGGTCAGTGGGGCAAGCACTGGCATGTTACTCAAGGGATAGGGATAAAATAATGCATTTATGAAAATCCAATCATAAACCACTTGCACAACATTCATATATATATATAGGATGCGGGGATAGGGACACGGGTCATGAACATAAGATTTTACAGTATTAACCTGAACTATGTAGCTCGCTCTATCCTAAAGGCACCTATAGGCTATATGGGTCCAGCTCCTCATGTTGGAAAGGCCCTAGTGCGTGTTTGTTGCACAAATTGAGGAAATATTTGAGTAAAGCCTAAAGATACCAAGGTTATAGTGCTCCCAAAATAAAATGTGTGCACCAAGCACACGGCCACATGGACCCCCAATGCCAACAAATGTTGTTTGCAGTGTTGATCCCCTCGAGACCTATACTTCACGGTGAGCTACTCAATTTTCTTTACGCCCAAATTAAAATAATTGCACATAAACCAACCAGTAACCCAAGAGTCATTTATTAAGGCATTTAACCACATGGTATCATCATACAAATATGCTTGCAATCTAAGTCAATCATGCCAAACCAATCTATATAACCAAACTAACTCTTGAGTTCCATTTAAAAATCCAAGCCTTAGCCATCAAGGCCATCCAAATCCTTTGTTATCCATTTATCCTTATATGCAATTCAATGAATTCAAAAGGCAAGTTTAAACATGCAATTGTCCATATTCAAAATCAAGTTTACAATGTGGGTGGAGGTTAATGTCATTCTAAGCCAAGAAAATTCATCAATTTAGAGAAAATCATGTCCCCCATTCCAACCATTAAAACAATGTATCAATTCAGTCCCAAAAATCATAAATTAAAGCATGAACAATCCATTTAAATCATGGGAAAAACAATTCAAGCATTAGCAATCAAAACTCCTCAACTTAATTTTAAACCCCTCAATTAAAACACATGAATATTGATTAAATAAATGCCACAATGTAAAATTCTAGTTAAGAAGAGAGAAACATGCCTGAAATACTAAATAATTTAAAGAAAAATCTAAGTTTGGAGCTTGAATGGTGAATCATTCATAAAACCCTTGAACTTTCTTAGGTTTGGAGTTAAAGAGAAAAAGGATGGTGTGTTACTTTTAATAGCAGGAGGAAAAAGGCCAATTGGGTATTTAAAAGTCGTCCAAGGGGGAAAAGAACAAAATATCCCTCACCCCAAGTGAGAAAAACAAAACTAGACAAATTTAACATAGCGTCATAGCACGTCGTTATCGCAGAGCTTAGCCTCTGTGCCACACCCTTATCATAAAGGCTAACTTCTGTGGCGCGCCACTATCGCGGAGGCTTACTACCTCAGGGTCCTCAAATGACCTCGAACCGCTTTCAAAAATTCTTAAACTTTCCCAAAAATTTGTTCAACATCCCTAATCATAATCTAAGTAAAAAATAGATGTTACATATATAGGAGGGTCAAAAATAAATTTGTTAAATTTTTATGGGGTCTCACATTATCCCCCTTTGGATCATTCGTCCCCAAATTAGAAGTTAGGACATGTTTAGCAAGATTGATGTGCTATGAATTTTTATCACTTTCGATGCTTAAAGCTATGAAAATATATAATTTTATTAGGTTATTTTGTGAGATATGATGTGTTTTGGGCATGTTTTGCAGAAAATTATGTTTTGGATGCTAAACTGAAGAAAACGATAAAAATTAAAGTTTTTGGCTACTTACTGAGGCAATTCTAGGCATTTGTGCCACTTATCGGGCATAGGTGATCAAAGTATATATCAAAACTTGAAGTCCAGAGGCTCAGAAGTAGGAAAAAGAAAACTCTATCAGTTACTAAGGGCACATATAGTCCATATATAGCACATACAGTCCGTATGTGACCAAAGTATGGTACAGAGATCAAAGTCTAGAAGTTGCAGGATCTGTACAAAAGTTTTTGCACTCACCTTGGTCCACATACAATTTGTATGTGGAACATATGGTCCGTATGTGGCCTAAGTAAGTGGCCACCGACCTCAACTTTTTTAGATTGTTTCAAAATCATTTCCTAGGGTTCCCATGTAACCTACATACACTCATATGATGTTTTTAGTCCTTATTATGTACGTTTAGTAAAGTTTTACTATTTTATTTAGGATTTGATTACTAGGGTTTCTTATAATCTATAAATACCCTTTAAACTTTGTTTAGTAGATAGCTTAGAGAAAAGGTCTTTTGGGGCTAAGTTTACAACATCTTTTGATTCTAAGATTAACTTGTCATCTTGGGATCTTATTGTTCTTAGTTTGTTTTTCTTTGTTCTTAAATTTAAAACTTTGGGATTTCTTCTTTTATTAATGTGAGATTGATTCTTTAATTTTATCTGTGGATTCTATGATTGATCTCATAACTACGAGCATCTAATTCCCTTAGCTAGGGTTGTGGGAACCCTGGCGGATTAACAAAGTATAGGAAGTGCCAAGTCGTTTTAGATAAAGATTTTTGCATGTATTGGGTTTTCTTCACTCCTATTGATTTCTTAGTGGTGGCCAACGTAAAAATCCCCCTTATATTCACAACTTTCTTTATAAGAGAGGTAAAGAGTTGGAAAAGAAGATCATAATAGTAATTTAGAGATTAATTATCAATCTAGGCTAACCAACATCATCCACGTAAGATGATTATCTTTCATCTAATAACCTGAGACTCAAACGGTGATAGTTAACTAGGATCTACGATAAGGGTTAGTGAAGCGACACCCTAAGAATGAAAAGATAAAGTGTGAAATCTATCAATGAGTCCACAAGACAGTTGATGGTACATAACTAATAAGATTCTGCATGCAAGGTATCAGAATAGTTCGACAGTGCAAGATAAATCTACTGAGTTAGAAAGCCAGGGGAAACACGAGCCTAGTGTTCGTCTTGGATTATTTTTAACCAAAAGCATCCAATTCTTGTTCTTTCTTTCTAGTTTCTACAAATCCCCTTTTTTTACATTTTAGCACTGCCTGGTGACTTTAACAAGTTCAAGCAAGATATCTAACATAGTCAGTGTGGGATCGACTCCAACCTAATTGGGTTACTCTATTTTGACAGCGACCACTTTATCCTTCTATGGAGGGATAGTTTGCGCGTTATCACCGATAATAGCAAGATTACTTCAGAATCAAATGACAAATTTGAAATGCAACAAGAGGAAAAAAAAGCTCATACCTCAAGTTGTTTCATCCAATGCAGGAAATAAAAATGGGTACTTGGCTCTCATATCTTACTCATGTTCCTATGTAGCTTCTTCTACCTTTTGATTTCTCCAAAGAAATTTCACCAAAGCTACATCCTTAGTCCCTGATCTATGAACTTGCCTATCCAGTATTTCAACCGGGACTTCCTTATAAGAAAATTAATCTGAAAATCCAACATCCACAACAGGCGCTATCAAAGAAGGATCACCTACATACTTTATCAGTATAGACACATGGAAAACAAGATGAATAAAGCCCAAACTTGATTGTAAGTCTAACTCATAAGCAACATTCCCAATTCTCCTTACAATCTGATACAGACCAATGTAATAGGGACTAAGATTCCCCTTCTTCCCAAACCTCATGACTTCTTTAACAGGAGAAACCTTTAAGAATACCTAATCTCTAACCTTAACTCCAACTCTCTTTGCCTCACATCTGCATAAGATTTTTGGCAATTATGAGCAGTTTTAAGTCTTTCTCTAATCACCCTCACTTTCTCCATAGCTTGGTGAACCAAGTCAGGGACAAAAAATGTAGTATCACCTACGTTAAACCACCCAATAGGAGACCTGTACCTCTACTATAAAGATCCTCAAAAGGATCCATTTGAATGCTAAAATGGTAATTGTTATTGTAAGCAAATTCAATAAGAGGAAAATGGTCGACTCACTACCCTTAAAATCAATCACCAGGACCTTAGCATATCCTTCAAAGTCTGAATAGTTCGTTCCATTTGTCCATCCGTTTGATGGTGGAAAGAAGTGCTAAGGTTCACCTGAGTACCTCATATTTCTGAAATGAACACCAAAAGGGAGAAGAAAATGACATAACTTAGTATGAAATGATCAACACCGGTGCACCATGAAACTTTACTATCTCCTGAATGAACAACTAAGCATAATCCTCTCCTGATAAGTTAGTCCTCATAGGCAATAAGTGAGCAGACTTAGTCATCCTATCCATAATGATCCAAATAGAATCATTATGATTCTGATACTGCGGAAGACCTGTAACAAAATCCTTGTTAATTATTTCCAACTTCCATATAGGAAACTCTATCTCTTGAGACATGCCACAAGGCCTTAAATATTTAACCTTGACTTACTGAAAAACCATATATTTAGCAAAAAAATTTGCCATATCTCTATTCATATTATTCCACCAGTAGATTTTCTTTAAGTAATGATAGATTTTGGTCAAACCCAGATGAACAGTATATCTGGACTCATGAGCCTCAGGCAAGAACCTATTCCTGCAGCCCATCTACATCAGGAACACACAATCTTTTTTTATAGATCAAGATACCCTATCCCCTAATCTCAAAAGCCATAACCTTTTGCTGACCCATATCATCCTTAATCGGCATAGGTATGGGTCCATAACCTACTTCTCCTTTACCTCAGCACCAAGATATGGTTTAACCACTTCCTAGACAATCACTCCTCCATCCTCAGAGTACAATAGATGAACTCCCAAGTTAGCTAGCCTGTGAATATCCTTCACTAACCCTTTTTTCTTCTCCTCAGCGTTAGACAAGCTTCCCATACACAACCTGCTAAGAGCATCAACAACAATATTAGCTTTACCTGAGTGGTAGTGCAAACGTACTCATAGTCCTTAAGTAATTCAAGCCATCGTCTTTGCCTGAGATTCAATTCCTTTTGCATAAACACATACTTCAAAATTTTATGGTCAAAATATTTATATGCACTCTATATAGATAATGGCGCCTAATTTTCAATGCAAAGACCATAGTCGCCAACTCGAGATCATGAGTCGGGTAATTCCTCTCATAAACCTTAAGTTGCTTGAAAACATATTCCACAACCTTACCATGCTACATTCAAAACATAACCCAATCCCACATAGGATGTATCACAATACACAACAACCCTCCTTAATACCCTCAGGTAGAGTCAATACAGGAGAAGAAGTCAACTTTTCCTTCAACTTCTCAAAACTACCTCACAAGCATCTGACCACAGAAACTTAACTTTCTTTTGAGTTAATTTTATCAGCGGAGCAGCAATAAATAAGAAACTCTCCACAAACCTTTTATATTACCTAGCCAAGCCCCAAAAGCTTCTAGTGTCGGTTGGAGTCGTGGGTCTAGGTCACCTTTTAACTTTCTCAACTTTCTGCAGATCCACCTTGATTCCTTCAATAGAAACAACATACCCAAGAAAGGTCACAATGCTTAGCCAAAATTCACACTTAGAAACTTTGCATGCAATTTCTGGTCCATAAGAGTTTGCAACATGATTCGGAGGTGTTTGGCACTTTGCATATAATTTCTGGTCCTTAAGAGTTTGCAAGACGATTCAGAGGTGATTGGCATGATCCTCCTCACCTTTGGAGTACACCAAGATATCATTGATGCAAACTATAACAAACAAATCCAAATATTGTCTGAAAACCAAATTCATAAGATCTATGAAAGCAGTTGGAGCATTAGTCAACCCAAATGCCATAACTAAAATCTCATAATAGTCATACTGGTTTAGAAAGCAGTCTTGGGAATTTCAACCCTCCCTAATATTTAACTGATGATAGCTCGAATGGAGATCAACTTTGAGAAACACTTAGCAGCCTGAAGTTGATCGAATAGGTCACCAATCCTAGGAAGAGGATACTTATTTTTCACTGTGACCTTACTTAACTGATGATAGTTTATACATATCTGAAAAGACCTATCTTTCTTCTTCATGAAAAGCACAGGAGCATCTTACAGGGAAATACTAGGAAAAATGAACCCTTTATTAAGAAGATCTTTCAATTTCTCCTTAAGTTCCTTTAGTTCAATCGGAGCTATCCTATAAGGGGGAATAGAAATAGGACGTGTATCCGGTAAAAGATCAATCCCAGAATCTATTTCTCTATTGGAAAGAATCCTAGGAAGATAATTGGGAAAAACTTCAGGAACACATTACAAAGAAAAACTTATAGATTTTGAATTCTTAACCTAAACTAGATGATATTGGCACCCTTTGGAAATAACCTTCTAGGCTTTAAGATAATAAATAAACCTTTCTTTGGGTACAAAGGAACTCCCCTCTCAATTAATCACTGGTTCATTAGGAAAATGAAAACTAACTTTTTGGGTCCTACAATCTAGAGAAGCATAGCACGAATAAATCCAATCTATCCCTAGGATTACATCAAAATCCTGCATATCAAGTTTTCCTAGATCCACCAATGTCACCCTTTGATGAATGGACACCGCACAACCCCTATAGATTTTTCTAGCAACAATAGACTCACGCACAGAGTACACACAGAAAAGTGGTCAAAAATACTTTCAGGACCAAAACCAAAGTGTACATCCATAAAAGGAGCCACATAAGATGGGGTGGAACCCGAATCAAGCAAACAATAAACATCATGAGAGAAAACCTATAACATACTAGTAATAACATTAGGGGATGCCTCAGATTCCTGATGAGTAGTAAGAGTATAGAGGAAATTTCGGCCAGTGTTGTACCTGAAGTGGCACCCTTAGGTTCAAGAGATGAAGAAGGGGAAACCGAACCTTATTAGCTCAGTGGAAACCCTGGCGGAAGGAAAATCTCATTGTATATGACCAAGCTGACCATAATTATAGCATCGATTTCTCCCCTCCTTAAAATATCCATGGTGAAGCTACGCACAAAAATGAAAAAGAGGATAAGGTGGGGATGACTGAGCTCCACAAGCCTGAGATTAGGAAGACTATGCCTTAGGACCACTGCTAGCCTGAAAACAACAATCACCTAAAGGCTTAGGGTAGGGAGCACTAGCTGTCAAATAAGAATTTTCCTAATTCTTCTTCTTAGTCCACTGCCTACCATCTTTCTCACTTTTTTGATGACTTACACCTTGCTCTGCATATCTAAACTTCTTCTTCTACCTCTCTACCATCTACACTTGCTTTTTTTATCCTCCTCTACTGCTTCATATAAACCACCAGCTTGGATATGTCCATATCATTATTCAACATAACAGCCTTACACTCTAACACAAAATCATTGGAAAAACTAGAAGCAAACTTTCCCATTTTGGACCTCATATTAGACACTAATTTTGGGGCATGACGGGCCAACTACTAAAATTTCAGGTCATACTCCTTAACACTCATCTTGCCTTACTTTAGGTTCACAAACTCTTCTATCTTAGCTTTCCTCAACTCCCATGGAAAGAAGTGATCAAGAAAAACACCTAAAAAGTCATCCCGCACTGTCGGTTCAGCATCATCACCCCTCATCGCTTCCCACTTCTCATACCACTGTTAAGCCATATCTTTCAACTGATAGGTAGTAAACTCCACCCCCTCTGAATAATTAGCATGCATCACCCTAAAGAGTTTCTCCATCTCATCAATAAACCTTTAAAGATCCTCCTCAACCTTAGAGCCTATAAAGGTTGGGGGATTCAACCTTATAAACTGGCCAACCCAAACAAACTAATATCAAAACCAACATGATCAGGTTGACGAGACTACGATGCCACCAGCTGAGCAAGCATATGAATAGACTAATGGAACTCAGCATTAGAGATATCTCATTGAGGTAACTTAGCATAAGTATCACCAGCCTGGGAAGCTCGAGGAGGACTAATAGGGACCAGTGGAACCCCACGTGGAGCAGTATAGTCAAGAGCAGGGATCCTAGTTTGGGTCTTTACTCCATAAGTAGGGCAAATTCCCTTTATATTTTCCTCAGGTAGGATAGTGTTTACAGAAGAGTTTCTACAACTGTCAGATCTTCAGGGAGGCATAATGTGAAAAGTGAGCAAGCCAGGAGTTAGAGGAGTTTCATAGAAACTAGACTCTATAGCTCAAAATAAAACACAATAAAGGAAAACATTCTTAAATCCCTCGCAGCCTCCCTTTATAAGTGTGAAGTACTACACACCCATAAAAGGGACTCTACTCAACATGGCTTTGTGGACACTAGACGGTCCTAAATCGTGCTCTGATACTAAGTTTGTCATGACCTAAACTCGAGCGTGGCCGTGATGGGTATCTCACGCCCACCAAGGGCCGGAGACCACCCTCTTAGCTTACCTCAAGAGCACAATAAAAGTAAATAGAAAAATTTAACCAAATAATGATAAGTATAGATAAGTCAAATGACTATTCTAAGAATTCAAATAAATAACAAACCCACACTTGTCCACAAAAGCCTCTAAAACCAGAAATACCAACTAAGTCAGGACATGCCCCTGACTATGACCAAAAAGAATCAAAAAGTACTAAGACCAATAATATGGAATAATAAAATGACCATTCCTTCAAAAAGATGGAGGCTCACCACTTTATAGCAAATTCACAAGAGTACCAAATCACCTAACATCGCACAGGAGAAATAGAAAAGCTCTCGGACCCTACATCATGAAATGATGCAGCATCTAGGGATGGTTAGTAGGGCGAGCACTAATATGTACGTCAAGGGATAGGGACAAATAATGCAATTATCAAAATCCAGTCATAAGCCACATGCACCATATTCATATACATATATAAGATATCGGGATAGAAACAAGGGTCATGAAAATAAAAGTTTAAAGTGTTAACCTAAACTATGTAACTTGCTTTGTCCTAATGACACCAATGGGTTATATTAGTCCAACTTTTCCTACTTGAAAGGCCCTAGTTCATGTTAGCCACATGAACCGAGGAAAAAAATCAAGGAGAGGTTAAGGAAACCAAGGCTATAGACCTACCTAAATATATTGTGTGCACCACGCACATGATCATATGGACCCCCCAACATGGAAAAGATGGTTTTCGATATTGATCCCCCGAGACCTACACTTTTACTATGAGCTACACAATTTTCTTTAAGCCTAATTTGAAATAGTTGCGCATAAACCAACCAGTAACCCAGGAGTCATTTGTTAAAGAATTTACCAACATAGTATCATCATACCAATATACTTGCAAGATTATTCAATCATGCCAAACCAGTCCATATAACCTAACTAACTCCTGAGTTCCATTTAAAAATCCAAGCCTTAGCCACCAAGGCCATCCAAATCTTTTGTTATCCATTTATCCTTACATGTAATTCAATGAATTCAAAAGGCAAGTTAAAACATGCAATTGTCCATAATCAAAATCATGTTTACAACATGGGTTGAGGTTAATGGCATTCCAAACCAAAAAAATTCATCAATTTAGGAAACTCATGTCCCCCATTCCAATTAAAATAATGCACCAATTCAGTCCTAAAAATCATAAATTAAAGCATGAATAATCCATTTAAATCATGGGAAAAGCAATTAAAAAATTAGCAATCAAAACCCCTCAACCCAATTTCAAACCTCTTAATTAAAACACATGAATATTGATTAAATAAATACAACAACTACAATAACAAACCCAGTGTATTCCCACACAGTGGGGTCTGGAGAGGATAAAATATACGCAGTCTATACCACTACCTCCGGAGAGGTAGCAAGGCTATTTCCGATAGACCCCCAGCTCAGGACAAAGAAAAATAAGCAAAATTGGGGGCTTAAAATATGCCTGAAATACCAAAAAATTTGAAGAGAAACGAAGTTTGGAGCTTGAATGGTGAATTCTTCATAAAACCCTTGAAATTTCTTGGGTTTAGAGTTAAAGAGGAAAAAATGATGTTTGAGCTTTCATAACTGGAGAAAAAGGCCAGTTGGGTGTTTAAAAGTCGTGCAATGTGTAAAAGGACCAAAAAACCCTCACCCCAAGTAAAAAAAATAAAATAAAATGACTTTAACATAGCAGTGTGGTACTTTTATATTGTGGAGCTTAGCCTTCATACCATGCCCTTATCGTTGAGGCTAACCTCTGTGGTATGCTACTATCACAGAGGCTTACTGCCTTGGGGTCCCAAAATCACTCGAACCCCTTTCAAAAGTTCTTAAAATTCCCAAAACACCCTTTAAACACCCCTAGTCATAATTCAAGTAAAAAATTAACGTTATGCATGCAGGAGGGTCAAAAATAAATTCGTTAAAATTTTACAGGTTCTCATAATGAGGGTTTGCCTGGTGATATAGAGAATCTAAACCAAGTGATGAAAATCACCTTGAGGAGTGGTAGAGACCTCATTAACAGAATCTAAAGAAAAAACAAAAGTACAAGTAGAGTCGATCCCACAACAAGAAGATAAGAAGCAAGTGGCAACAAAAGAAGTTGGAAATTTAGGGAAGGATGAGTACCCAAAAGCAAAGACAGTTGAGCATAGATACAAGAAAGACTAAGAAGACAATAAAACATACACCAAAACTGCCCACAAGTCTTAGAAACTGAGGACCTCTTTGGTGACCCCTCTCGGATTCACTAACTAGACAAGAATAAAAAGATTACAAGGTGTTTATTACACCAAGGCAGCACACCCAAACAAGATTTAACCAATAAGATGAATAACAAGATAACAATAACAACAACACAAGATTACAAAAATGAGAACACAAACGTATTATACTAATATAAGAACCAACGATTACAAGAAAGTAAAGATAGGAAGATAGACAAATGTAGGTATAATCTTAAGAACCAAAGAGTATGTTATATTCTTGGACCCTTAACACCACACACTACAATCACCTATCTCTTACAATGAAACAAGAGAGGCATCCACCACCCAAGAACCAATGTATCAAGCAAATGCAATACACAAGTGATTCCACCCTTGTGTTATGCCCTAGTTTCAGTTTTAGACTCTCTCTTTCTCTAAGAGAAGTGTTCTTTCAATAGCATAGAAAAACTAATGGACTTAAACCCTACAATTTTCTATTTATACAACATTACAAAGATAGATAAATGACAAAAGAGCCCTTTCATTAAAGGGCACCCAAAGCCCTCCCCCCTCCTTAAGTGCACCAAAAGATGGTTTTGGGCCTCCTTCACACTTGGGCTTGTGCACTCTTTTATGTAGTCTTCAAAATTCTCAAAAAAGTATACATGGTCGTGATCACACTTGTATTATCCTCTCCATCTTTAGAGGAATTTGACCACAATTTCACGGGCTTACCTCTTTTATAAAGGCACTTTACAATCTCCTTCTTGCGGCCACACATCTTCTTGGTACTCTTCATTTTACACTTCGGCTTTCTTTTTCTCTCTATCGTCCAATTTTCCATCACTCTTAATCGATTCAATTCCTACCTCTTTTCTATGATAGTACAATTTTCCCTCCCTTAGGATTATATTTCTCCGGTTTGGGAACTCACTAGCCTTGTGCCCCCACCCTTGACACTCGAAGAATTTAAACCCCTTAGGATTGGAAGTAGAATTTACTTTACCTTCATACCTTAGAGGATGTTTTTGGATAGCCTTGGTGGCCTCGGGTTGGGCAGCTATGAATGACCCCTCTTTGAGCTCCCCTCTCAACCTCTAAAGGCACTTGGAAGATGTCATCTATGGTGTCGAATTTGTGAAGAGTCGTGTGAGTGGACATGTCCTTGTTTAACCCAACCTTGAAGTGCAAAATGTCATGATTTACTTGCTCTTCTCAGTGGTCAAGTTTCAACATCAATTGTTGAAATTCATCATAGTAAGACATGTCACTCTTGCTCTCTTGCCTCAAATTTTACAATTTGGCAAGGAGATCATGTCTATAAGTCTCGGGAAAGTACCTTTTCCGCATAAGATTCTTCAATCGAAACCAAGAAGGAGGTTTCCCCCAATCATCTCATTTCCAAACTGTTTAGCATACTCCCACCACATATTAGCATACCCTTCAAAGTGAGCTATCGCATATCAACTTTTTTTTTCCCTCGGTGAGATCATTAAGTTAGAATATATTATCGCACGATGAATCCAAGCAAGATAATCTTTGGTATCACTCTCACCCTTAAAGATTGGAAGGCTAACTTTGATGAAGTTTATCCCTACATCACGATTTTGGTTCCCTTGTTGGTTCCAATGACCAACTCTACCTTCTCGGACATGAACTTCCATTGGATCACTATACCTTTCCCTTATTTATCCCCCTCTCATATAAGTATCATCATACGACCCATAGCCATCATATTGTCCTCCCCTACCATAGCCCTCAACATGGATGGGTCTATTTAGGTTAAGTAGAGCTTGTAGTGGCGGGATTGGATTTGGATAGTGAGGTCTTTGGTCAAGTGGAGTTTAGATGGGAGGGTTTAGGTTTGGTGGTGATATTTGGGTTCCAAGCCCTTCTTGTTGGACTTGGTGGAGTTTAGGATGGCTTGGTCTATCTTATTCTCAGTTTCGAGAGTAAATATTGGTTTGATTTGCGGCAATTGGTGGATATAGCATTTGGTGCAAGGTCTCGGGAGTATTAGTTAGGGAAATATTTTGAGGGGTGGAAGGTCGACTCCTTTGGCTTTCCACACGTTCTAATTTCCTACTCATTGATGCCACATTAGTATCTAATTTCTCAAGACCCACATTCAACCTAGCCACATCTCGGGACATAGTTTCAAGGCGAGCCAAAATGAGATTGATGGCATTATTGTCCATTGTTTGAGCATTTGAAGCCTCGGGTTCCATTGTGGTTGTACCGAAAATAACCCTTCATGTTACGGTCCAATCAAGACACCAAATCAGTCCGCAATGTCACGCACAACAATACAATACAAAACTCACAACACAAAACACATGTTAGTTCAAAACAACCTCACTTCACTCTCACACACTTTGTGGTCTCACACTTGATTTCACAAATGTTTGCAAGTCGTCTTGTAGCTCGTGGTAAGTTAAAGAGTAAGTCTACTCCATAGTCGGAATGGATTATTTTGTTTGACAACTCAAGAAAGTAATGTCCTAACTTGAACCAAGAAATACTACGATTTTAAAAACTACAAAAGCACAAAAGAAACGTAAATATGACCAATGGATTCGAAGGACTAATTGACAATCTAATAGGAGTTTAATAGTTTGTTATTTAGTTCTAGGGTCAACTAATGAAACCAAAAATCAATAATTAGAAACTAGAAAATCCAAATTTGAGCTTAATATTAACGTGAACAGTAGCAAGGGTGACATGGAAGCATGCAATTGGTCTAGGTCCCACACAAATTGTAGTAGCCAAGTTGAAATTTTAATATTCACACAATTTGGAATGGAAGACAATTGGTAATGGAAGGAAAAATACAAGTCTTGACCCTTTTTAAAATTCAATCTCAAGAAGGTGAGACATAACTTGTACTAGTTCCACAAAACAAGGCCCTTAATTTAAGGAAAAGTAGTTGAACAGTGGTTGTCAAGTCTAGGAAGTGATGGGTTCAAGTCTTCTCACAACAAGCTTTACAACTTTTATCTTTAACTTTTGGGATCTATTTTACACTTTATGTGGGTTAAGATTTGAGAATAGGTGAAGAACAATATGAACACAACAACATTTTTTCAAGAACTACAACAACATCACCATACGGCCAACTCAAGTTCACATCAACAATGTCACCATTTTTAAGCTCAACTTTAAATCTAGACACCTTTGTGTTATTGAGAAAGAAGCCAACACAATAAACACACTAGACAAAAAAAAATCCTACTAGATCTAGTCACAAACTCTTGGCCAAAACAACAACAACAATGTCTGCACCTCTCGACCAAGAACACAAACACAAGAACACTTTTTTTTTATTTTTCTAACAAGCAAGCCTAAGATTTGATCTTGTGAGAAAAAAATTAAGCCATGCTCTGATACCAAATAATATAAGAAAGACCAAGAAGACACTAAAACCTACACCAAAACAGTCCACAAGTCTTAGAAACCCAGGACCTCCTTGGTGACCCCTCTCAGATTCACTAACTAGACAAGAATAAAGAGATTACAAGGTGTTTATTACACCAAGGCATCCAACCAAAACTAGATTTAACCAACAAGATAAAGAACAAGATAACAATAACAACAACACACGGTTACAATAACGAGAACACAGATAGATTATACTAACATAAGAACTAATGATTACAAGGAAGTAAAAATATGAAGATAGACAAATTGAGGTATAGTTTTAAGAACCCAAGAACTTGTGATATTATTGGACACTTAACACCACACACTACAATAACCTATGTCTTACAATTACACAAGAGAGGCATCCACCACCAAAGCACTAACATATTAAGCAAATGCAACACACAAGTGATTCCACCCTTGTATTATGCCCTAGTTTTGATTTTTGACTCTCTCTTTCTCTAAGAGAAGTGTTCTTTCAATAGCATAAAAAAACTAATGGACTTAAACCCTATAATGTTCTATTTATACAACATTATAAAAATAGACAAATGACAAAAGAGCCCTTTCACTAAAGGGCTCTCAAAGCCCCCCTTAAGTGCACCAAAGGATGGGTTTGGGCCTCCTTTACACTTGGGCTTGTGCACTCTTTTAGGTAGTCTTCAAAATGATCAAAAAAGTATCCATGGTCGTGATCACACTTGTATCAGCATACACTAAATATACCACCACCACCGTTCCCTCAGTTGCTTAAAAAGGCTAAAGAGAATGCTTATTTTAAAAAGTTCTTTGACATATTCAGAGAACTTAACATTAATCTTTCTTTGTTAAGTGGTTTGTAGGGAATGCGTAAGTACATGAAAGATGTGGGTACCAATAAGACTAAGTTGGGTGACATTAATATTGTAACACTTATTGAAGTGTGCAGTTCAGTGGTAATAAACAAGATGCCCAAGAAGCTCAAGGACCTTAATAGTTTAACCCTCCCCATACAAATTAGTGAAAGTGATGTAGTCCATGCTTTGAGTAATTTAGGGGTGAACATAAATTTGATGTTTCTATTTGTGTTTAAAACTCTGGGTTTGGAAAAACTGATGCAATGTTCAGTTGTGCTCTAAATGGTGAACAGAACAAGAGTGGTTCTTGAAGAAATCATAGAGGATGTTATCATTAAGGTTGGTAAGTTCATTATTTCTACTGACTTTATTATTCTTAATTATGATGCAGATGACAGGGTGCCAATCATAGTGGGACATCCATTCTTGAAAACTGAAGAAGCACTGATAGATAAAAATGAGATTAAATGACAAATAAATGGTCTTTAGAGTGTACAAAACACTTAATACACCCTCACACTATAAATCTTTGTGCATGATCACAGCTATGGAAGTAGATAAGTTTTGGGTGGAGGAATGAAAACCTCCATTTACCTCTCTGAACACTCTCATGGAGAGTTGCCCAAGGCAATAATTAAGCAAAAAAAATGAGAAACTTAAAGAGGATCCTAAAAAGGTAAGTATATAAAGAGATACATACCTTAAAAATAAGCAACCCAAGTTGAGAGTTGAGAGTTGTGAGTTGAGTCGTATCGTGATAATAAATCAGGTGTTACTTGTGCGACAACCCAAGTTAAGGTAGTTATTTTTACTTTTTCTTAGTTTTTCTTTAGTATCGCCTTTGGTTTTGGTTTTGGTTTTGGTTTTAGTTTTGTTTTGTGTCAACAAGTTGAAGGAAATTCTGAGTACAGGAGATCTTAGCTAAGGAGCATGGAAAAACTAAGTATGGAATCCTTCGGTCCTCTTTGATGATCATGATGCTACTATCTAGGCCTAGAGGTAGCATGGAGTATTTCTATTTATACTTTTAATTTATACTTTTGGGATAAAATATGATTTTTTTCAGTGTGGGGTGGGGGATATTTTGATTTTTAGGGTATAGTGTTGCTATAGGATTTTCATTTTTATTTATTCTCTAGTTTTTAACTAAATTTTTTAAAAATTACAAGAAGATTTTATCTTTGGTTATTGTCAGTTTTTAGTTTTTGTTAATGTCTTTATAGTAGAAGCACACTTCACCCACCCCTTGATTTTATTTCGAGGGGATGCCCTTTGAACCCAATGCTCTTTTTTCATTTTTAGGAGTAATTTTAAATTTTTGATTAGAAATAAATGAGGTGTTCTTGCTAAGTGCTACAGATGATAACATAATACAAGTTGTTTTGAATATGAAATCATGTGTAATGAGTTGATGATATTTTTGAGAGGCGTATGCTCATTTGTATGACTCTTGTGTGATATTGGCTTAATTTTGAATTCTTCATATTTCTTGATTATGATTCTATAGAGATCCTTCTTGACTTGAGCATCTGCCATGTGTGAGTAAGGTTTTTATTACATTTCTTGTTGCATATTGATGTCTAGAATTTGTTCAGTGTGTTTGCAAATTGAAATAAAGAATGTTGGATTTAAGAGATGATATAGGAATTTCTTTGATAGCCATGTTTTATACCATCTTCATCTACCCTTATTGAATGACCTTAGTTAGCCCCATTGATCCTTTAGCATATTCTTTGGTAGCCTCATGTGTAGCTTATTCACTTTCTTTCAATTTACTGTACTTTGATCCAACACTACTAAGAGCTTTAAGTTGCATAATATTCAACTAAAGCTCTTAATAGTGTTGGATCAAAGTACGGTCAATTGAAAGAAAGTGAATAAGCTACACATGAGGCTACCAAAGAATATGCTAAAGGCTCAATGGGGCTAACTAAGGTCATGCAATAAGGGTAGATGAAGATGGTATAAAACATGGCTATCAAAGAAATTCCTATATAATCTCTTAAATCCAACATTCTTTATTTCACTTTGCAAACACACTGGACAAATTTTAGACATCAATATGCAACAAGAAATATAATAAAAACCTTACTCACACATGGCACATTATCAAGTCAAGAAGGATCTTTATAAACTCTTAATCAAGCAATAGGAAGAATTCAAAATTAAGCCAACATCATACAAGAGTCATATAAATGAGCATATTTGATGATGGTTATGTGACTTGTATGATCTCTTTGTTGAGTATTATGCAAGAGTTTGCCAACCTGGTAGAATCAATTCTTGAGGTTAGAAAGTTTTGAAGTAGTGTTCATGAGTTTTCAATTGTAATATGACATTCTTAATATGGAACTTGCTATTCATGTAGTCATTGTAATTCTAGCTTGAGTGTCGTAGTTTAGTAGTGATGTTAGAGTCTTCTTAATAGTGCTTAATGTTAAAAGTTGTTTGAGGATGAACAAAACTTTAAGTGTGGAGTGGTGATTTTAGACGTATTTATACATACTACAAGAAAAAGGTCTATTTAAGATCAACATTTAGGGACGAGTCAATAATTTGGTCGCAAAAAGTATACTTATTAGGATAAAATTAAATTCTGATCCTTAATATTATACTTTATTGCGAAGGGATAAAATCCACTCCCTAATAATTTTTTTAACTCGGTCCCAAATTCTAAGTAGGATCTTTGAGCGGGAAAAACTAATTAATAGGCGCCAATTCTTTTCTACTTAGCTTTTAATTAACATTCGGAAAATTAAATTAAGGTAATAGATCAGAATTGCTCATCTTTCAATCCTCTCTAAGGCAGCCATACGCGACCAGTACATCGATCGTCAACGCCGGCTGGACCAACCAATTTTGCAGAGGTAAATCTGAATTGAGCCTCTTGTTTCTTACTTTTGGTTCAAACCCTTTTCAAAATATTCAATTTTTCACAGTGAGGTTGAACTATAAATCTCTTCTTGATTGTGTTTTCATGGTGGAATTGAAGTAATATTACGTTATGGTTTTTTTTTTTTTTTTTCCCCTTATCTTTCTCTTTTTTTGTTATGTTAACCCTTTAGATAATGAGTTTGAACTTGAATTTTGTTATGATTTTGATGGTTGGGTGGTGACCATTGGGGTTCTTTCGGACATGGGCGTTTCTGGTTTTCTTGATTTTTGTTGTTGTTTGATGGGATTGGTCAACCAAACACATGGGTTTATGGAGTTAAAGGGCTTTTTTGTCCTACCTTACTTTTGATGCCGCACCCACTTTTGGAGAATCCAACACTCGCTGATATTTTTGAAAAATCCAAGCAACATAGATTATTTTGATGAAGCCTTATCTTCTTTTATAATCCCTTGATCAAGTTTCTGCCGTTTCTCTAGAGCAGCAGAGAATACTTAGTGCTATGTGTTATTGTTTTACCTGGGCATTACCTAATGTTGGTCCTAGGATGATATAAGATGATTGTTGTTGTTTACCTCTCACAACAATATAGATGAGTGTTGCGTATTGCTGAATTGGGGTTCTGGTATATGTCTGCGTGTGTATTTATCTACATCATAATGTATAATGCTTATATTAAGCTTGCTAAACATGCTTATCTACAAATGTCTAAGTATTTTTGCTTAATGCGCCCCTCTGAACATTGTAGGTTAATCCTGATCTTGATATGGAGTTAAAGCCTCAAGCACAGCCACGGCCATATCAAGAGAAGAGTCTTAGTAAGATGTTTGGAAATGGTAAGGATACAAAATCCAAAATTTGATTGATATTTTCGTGGTATTCGAGAATCGAGGCTGTGGTACCATGTCATAGTTGATTGATAGATTTAATGCTACTGCCTGTGGTTAAATGGTATGTTGAATGCTTCAGGAAGCGCAAGATCTGGAATTATAGTGCTGCCTAGTGGTGCCGGGAAGTCTTTAGTAGGTGTTTCTGCAGCAAGCAGAATAAAAAAGAGCTGCCTTTGTGTAGCAACAAATGCTGTGTCTGTGGATCAATGGGCTTTCCAGTTTAAGTTGTGGTCTACTATCCAAGAAGAGTAGATATGTCGTTCCACATCTGACAGCAAAGAAAGATTCTGTGGAAATGTCGGTGTGGTGGTGACAACATATAACATGGTTGCTTTTGGTGGCAAACGTTCTGAAGAATCTGAGAAGATCATTGAAGAAATAAGAAATAGAGAATGGGGTTTACTACTCATGGATGAGGTAAATGTCTGGTCTTGCAATGTTTCAAGTTGTGCCTTTCAAATAAGTATCCAGTATATTGCTTTTCGAGGTTAATGCAAAACAATAGTTTAGTTTGAATGTTGTCCTTATAGCAGGAATATCATATCCGTTTATGTTTCTGTTTAAGGAAGAACATACAATGGTTCGTACATACATACATACATACAGATACACATGGAGATAGATGTGCATGCACACACACACGTGCATACTCGCTGTTTCAATATATATGCTTCACTTTCCTTTTTAGTCTCTTTTAAAAAAAGGCTCCTTTCTATATAGTAAGTTTTTAGTTCCAATATTCCCTGTTTACCTTTAGTGACACTGTCTTATAGAATGACGTGGCTTGTTAAGACCATAAGATTCACTGGTATTATTGGTATGTTATACACACCTTAGTTTAAGAACACATGATTCAAAAGTCTTCTTGACATTCTTAAAATTCGGTCACAGTCAAGCTTAGAAAAATGAAACGCAGTGAGTATACATTATCCTATGTAAAGAAATCTGATAGCTTTATTGATTTACTATTTCTTGGTTGGTTTGTCCATTTCTGTGTAACTCTTGCACTTAGTTGTTGCCAATAAATAATGGTCAATTTCGTTTCACTCTTCCCTTTATTTGGAAACTAATAGTAATTGCTGATGTCAAAATTGATCTATTTTAAAATAATATATCTGTATTTATTCGAATGTTTATAATGTATTTTTTTACTCTACTGGTGCTATGTGCAATTTGGATGATTTTCTTTTCTCCAAAAAAGTTCTGGTTCAGTACAAGTATCTTGTGGAAATACATGTTGCATAATATTTTACCGAAGGTTAATTTCAGCTTTGAGACTAGATATTAAAGGTAACTTTGAATGTATACTGGCATAACTATATGGGTCTCTTTCTTGGCATTTATATAGGTGCACGTGGTTCCAGCACATATGTTTCGAAAGGTCATTAGTATCACGAAATCACACTGCAAACTTGTGCTTACTGGTACGCACTTCTGAAAGAGAGTTCTTGCAAATTGCAATGTTAATTTTGTTTGGCATTTCACAAAGTTTAATGGACTATTTGGCGTACTTGACAGCTACGCTTGTAAGAGAAGACGAGAGGATCACAGATCTGAACTGCCTGCATTATTGCCCTTACCGATCAGGTATATAAGTAATTAATTTGGTATCAACCATTTTTGTCCTTGGATGCATTAGGAGAGAAAGGATTTCCCAATGTAATATTTAGTGCTTATGTTTCGGCATCAGATTGTTTTGTTAAGAGAATGGTTGTGGAGTGGAGTTATCTAGTATTTGTTAGGATAACATGTTTGGCCTTTCTGTAATAAAAGGAAGGGAGAGTTAATTTAAGGAAATATAATGGGTTCACCGTAACTTTTTGGGGTATGTACAAACCTTCCTTTAAGAAAAGCAGATTCTACTCTCTGTCGAGCCTAAAGTGAAATTAACACTGCCCGTTTAGGAAACAAGAGTAGCTTGATGGAGTAGAGATACAGGAAAATGCTTTAATTTGTTCAGTTAGTTGCTGAGATGTCCAGTAACAATGAAGTTTCTTTTAGACAAAAACCTTTGGACCTCTTAGCCATTGTTACAACCAAAATAAGGTGTGGACAAGTAGTTTTGTGATTAAAGTGGAAAGGAATTATAAAAATGT